>CM054139.1:45292449-45314949 GCA_028751875.1 Rapana venosa
ACATTTTTGCTGGTCACCCCCAGCTCTTATTCCTTACTTCCTCCTTCCCCTTCTGTCTGTCTGTCTGTCAGTCTGTCTGCTTGCTCTCTCTCTCTCTCTCTCTCTCTCTCTCTCTCTCTCTCTCTCTCTCTCCTCTCCTCACTCTCTCTCTCAGCTCTTTTCTTTTCATTACGTTAAATACATCATGTAGATTTTTGTTGTATTTATTTGTATTTACAACAACAAAAAGTCGCCACATTGGGCAATGACAATAACTTGGTCAAAGCATCAAAGCATCTCTCTCCCTCTGCGCGCGCGCGCGTGTGTGTATGTTTGTGTGTGAGTGTGTGTGTGTGAGTCTGTGTGTGTGTGTGTGTGCGTGCGTGCGTGCACGCGCTTATATGTATATACCTATTTGTCTTCCTATCTGTGTGTCCATCTGTCTGAACAATTCCTTTTCCTCATGCCCAGTGCACGTTACAACAAAGTATAACTTCAGTTTTCCATCCCAGGATTAAGCTTGCAGAACCTAGAAGCTGTTCAGGGCAGTCAGGGTTTTTTTTATTCACAGTTGTTTTTGGTTTGGTTTGATTTTTGTGCCTGAGCTAGAGCTCCATAGTTTACCAATGGTGAGATTTATGCGTATGCGACTGGGTTTTTTCCCATCATATAGGTAGCCGCATTCCGATTTCGGGAATTTACGTTTAAAAGTAAGCATGTGACCAAATGTCTCCAAAAGCATTTTTCTAACGTGGAGATAAAATTCAGAGATTTAAGTAGGATTCAATTCGAGAAAAACATCTGTTTGGTTTGAAAAAGATTGACCTGTGTAAAATGGCGCACTCTATATAAACGTATCTACTGAACTGAATTGAATTGAATCGATTTATTTCAAAGAAGATGATGGAATAAATATAACTGCTTTTTTAATATTCAGCCAGATATTAACAATAAATGTCAACAGAAGAAAGTTAAAAACAAAAATATGAAAAGAAAAATGACGGGGGGAAAAACCAAGCATCATTCTGCTGGTAATAATCATATGTGTAACATAATATTATGTTTCTCCACGTCATACTTCACAGAACTTTGAACAGCGGAAAGACAATGAATGTGAGAAGGAGAGGAAACAGAGAGACAGACAGACAAATTAATGCGGAGAGAGGCAAAGGACTGACAGAAACCCAAAGAGACACATTGACAAAGGCAGAGAGACGAGCACACAGACAGATGTACAACAGGACAGAGAAAAAAGAGCTCCCCGCAATGCCACTCAGGTTCGCCATCTTTCTCCGTCTCTGCTGAGTTATACGACCTCGCTTATCCCTCCCAGGCCACTGACCTCAGTGATGCCGGCAATGTAGGATAAGGGCGATCTGTCTCTTTTCTTCCTTCCTTCCTTCAACCTTACCTTGGAGAACAGTTTTCAGTTCATGGTGGGGCTGGAAAAATTCAGAAGGGACTCTGTCAGGACAACAGTTGATACCAGTGATTGTTAGAAGTACCCCCTTCCCTCTCACCCCCCCCCCCCCCCCCCCACCTGCCCTTTCCTTCTTCATATCTCTTTGTTTCCTGTGCCCTGAAGTGTTTTAATGCCACAGATGTGCAGACGCTCATGGACATTATCGTAGCTCTTTGAAAATACGATATTGTCACAGTCAGTATTTCAGGAGCTCAAACCCTTGTGAATTTGGATAAAAATGAAAAAAATTGATGATGTCAAACGCTTTGATTTGTTTTTGCGAGATATAGCGCCATATAAATTCCATTTATTATTATTATTATTATTATTAGGTCTCCACAGACTGATAAAATGGCCCCTTCTGAAAGATAGTGAGCGTGTCTTCTTTTCCGTTTATTATAAACCGTAAATGACCCAGAATTGGGTATCTCATTGAAATCTGCCTCCCATCCCGATCGCATTATTTCCTCCATCTATTTTTATCTTTGTTATCTTAGTTTCCAAGAATTGATCAGATCAACCCCCCCCCCCCCCCCCCCCCCCCCCACACACACACACACAACCCCCCTTCGGCTTGTTACCTTGGGATCCCCGAGTTTGATCAGGTCATCTGTACTCACAGTTCCTCCTGTTGCTTTCTGTTTGTTGATTTAGCGGTCCAAGGGTTAGTCAGTCTATCAGAAAACGTGCCCACTCTTCCCTTCTATCCGTTGTCTTAAACGTACAAAGACTGTCAAACCAACTCAGCTCTCTCCCCTTCATTTCTGACTGTTATCTCAAAAGTATGACATCTCAGGATTGATTGGTCATAATTATCATGTAGATAAATTTCCCTCTCAATAATCTTCTGTTTTTCCTCAGTTTCCCCAGGAGTAGTGGTATCAAAGCCCCACTTTCCCACTCTCTTCTCGTTCTTTTGTTTTAACCAGGTTTGATCAGGTCAAATAGATCAATCCTCTCTGCTCACTTTCCCCTCTGTCATCTTAGAATGAATGTCCTGGGACTGGCTCAGTCTGTCGGAATAAATTGCTTATCTTGACCTTCCATGTGTTATCTTCAGTGTCCAAGAATTGTCCGATGAATTCCCCCCCCCCCCCCCCCCCCTTCCATTATCTCTGTGAGCTATATTGTTGCAGGATTAATTGGCCGAATTAGGCAAATGAATTCGCTCCCCTTACTTTCAATCTGTTACCCTTTGCTTCCTTGGCATTGATCCAATCAAATTCTACCTCATCCACCCTCCATTTTGTTTCTTAAAAATTCCGAAACTGGTTCAGCTCAGCCAGATAAATTACCTCCCTTCAGTTTCTATCCGTCATCTAAAAAACAAAAAATAAACTTTTTTTTTAAAAACCCACACAGCTTCATTATGTCAAATAGTTTCCTCATTTTTCGTACCGTCTGATACGTTATGTTTCAAAATTATTCACAGCAGCTGGATGAGTTCCATCTCCTTCTTCCCTCTTACATCTGGGTTTTGTTGTTGTTGTTGTTGCTGCTGTTGTTGTAGTTTGTTTGATTGATTGTCAGCTATGTCTCCTTGGTTTACCAATGGTGAGTTTTGCGAATGCGACCGTTTTTTCCCACCATTCAGGTAGCGGCATTCCGACTTCGGGGGTACACACGTTGTTTCAGATACGTTCACCCATCCCATCTGTCTTTTCTGTCTATTGATTCGAATACTCCAGAAGTGGTAAGATTAATCAGAACTGCTTTCTCCTTCTCCTCCTCCTCCTCCTCCTCCTTTTCTTCCTCCTTCTCCTCCTCTTCTTTCTCTTCCTCCTCCTCCTCTTCCTCCTCCTTACAGTCTGCCCTCTGATTTGTCTTTTTCCCCGCTCAAATCAGATCAATTAATCCAAAGCAACTCCCCCCCCCCCCCACACACACACACTCCATCCCCACTCTGCCGTTCCGATGAGATTTCCTTCTGGACCAGTAGCAGGGGAAGAAAAGAAGAAGAAGAAGAAGAAGAAAGAAGAAGAAGAAGAAGAAGAAGAAGAAGAAGAAGAAGAAGAAGAAGAAGAAGAAGAGCCACCGTCTATCAGTCCTCTTTTTTCCATTAATGGTACTCAAGGAAGGGGAAGAGGAGCTCTTTTAGCATGAGCAATATCCTCTCTTTCCGGAAATTCCAATTTTTAAAAATCTTTCTCTCCCCCCCCCCCCCCTCTCTCTCTCTCTCTCTCTCTCTCTCTCTCTCTCTCTCTCTCTCTGAAATAGTTATGAAATTTTCTATTACTTGTATCTTGACTAATTTTGGCTTCATTTGTCAGTCCTTCGGATGAGACTATAAACCGAGGCCCCGTGTTCGAACACATGCAGAACATCTTGCGCACACGTTAAATCCTGTTCCGCTTTTCGGAAGAGTAGGCCATTGTGTGCCGGTGGAAACAGATGACAAAAGTTACAAAACCGCATACACACGGGGACTGGATGTAAAAAAGCACATGAGTGCTTATTCCATTATCCTCGATATAAAAGAATAAATAAATAAATAAATACATACATATGTTCTTATTACCTGGAATTGTTCTAATGAAGGACAATTATAACACTTAAAATCTTTTGCTTTTACAAAGATTTAGGATACCTACCTTGTGTGAATTTCTCATGAGAACTTGTTTAGCATTTGCCAGATCAAGAATATTGTTTAGGGTATATTTCTCTTTTTTTTTCTTTTGCCTTCTGGTACATATTCAGTTCATGTTACCTCATTGCAGAGATGTCCTATGTTGACCGTCTTGGAGATACGATATCGGTGTGCCTAAGTTTTCTCCGGAACTCTATGCCTTCAACTCTGTTATGGCCATGAGTGGTTGCTTTCAGTATTGATGGTGATAATGGTGGTGATGATAATCAACATCGTCATTTTCATCATCACCAGCACATAAAAGTATGTTCAGTCATTAACTTAAGTGAGATGTTTATACCTGTTTCCTGAAAGAAACAAAATTAGACATTGAAAAAAAAGATAAGCATGTTTTCGTTTTTGTTAGTGTTTATGCTTTTGTTTTTTTGCTGTTTTTGTTAATTTTGCATCGCTTATGATCTTTCTTGATCTGATTATGAGTGATTTATGGGGTTTTTGTTCCATTTGTATAAGCCACAAACTGTGATATAAATTTTAGAACGTATAGAATTTTTAGTAGGGATTTTTGCTGTTTGACATGTTGACACACGAAAGATTGATTCATTAAGTTGCACATGCATTGACCTGGAAGATGCAGCAGAGGCATTTCGTTCTCACTCTCCTGATGGTTTGTGATTATGATTTATTGGAGTATCTCCTGTAAGGATGCAGTGTAAACATTACTCCCTTCTTCCGAAAAGTCCACAAAAGAAAGTTGTTGTTTTTTCTTTACTGTCAGTTTCTTTGCCGTTTTTCTCTCTGTGGAAAGTTCTTGCTCACTTTTTCCCCCTATGCCTCCAAAGTCTGTTTACCTATCTGTGATCTATGGAGAACTACTTTTCTGACAGTTGGACTGCTTGACCGTTTTTATTGCTCTCTTTTCCTGGCTGGGCGTGTGTGTAAACTGCCTGCTCTGATCTGTTTGCCCTTGCATGTACTTTGTATATGTGTGTGTGTGCATTACTGATCCTTACTTATGCATATAGATCGTTTTTGTGTGTTGATGGGTGGGGGAGGGGTCAGTGGGCAGGGTCAGTAGCAGAGAGAGAGGGGGATCTTGGTGATGTATGCAGTGTGTAGTCCCAAGCCTAATTCGTAATCCCCAGCAAAGGGGGTAGGTATATCTTAGCTTTATTTGCACTGTGTGCATTGTGCATGGTGTGTTCTATTTTCTTCGTCAGTTTTTCTCCATACTTTCTCAGAAGTGGGATGAGTAGTCTTTGGTTTGTACCGGTTGTTTATACTGATTCTGCGTACAGTTTGCAAGCCCTGGTAAGTATTTAGGCATGCAGATTTCTGATAAATGCAGATTCAATGTTATTTGCTTATAGGCATTTAGACTGACTGGAAATTCGCTTGACTGTAACTCACTATATGGAGAATATGTTTGTGAGAGGCTTTTTTTTTCAAAGTGCAGGCTATTTTGAGTTTATTACTTGTTTTTTTAAGTTCCTCGGCTACAGCTCTGAGGTTCAACGATAGTGAGATTTTACGTATCCGACCGTTTTTGTCCACCATTAAGGTAGCCGCATTCCGACTTCGGGGATGATGTCTAAACACGACACCAGTGTGCATGTTGTCTTTTTTTTTAATTTTCTTATCTGTTCCTGCCGTCATGAAATGGCCTCCTCTTCCAAAAAAAAGGTACAGGTTTTAACTTGTGCGCAAGATGTTCTGCGTGCTTTTGCACACAAGACAATGGTTTATCGCCTCATCCAAATGACTTTCAGGGGAAGTGGAGTCGATATGAATGATAACTCCAGGAGGAAAATATCTTTGAACGGGTGTGTCGTGGAGGCTCGAACCCGGGGTCATCAGATCACGAGCGCAGTACTCTGACTGCAAGCCATATCCCCTACCACCACCACAACCCGTTTCCTATTTCAAATACTGCTGAAAATGTTTTTTGCTATTGAAACTGTACACAACTAGGAAAACCCACAGTGTGAAGAATCAGAACAAGACAGACAAGACAGACTAGTAAGGGAGGGAACAAGAAGTGAGCGATGACAATACTTGTGACTCTTGAAAGTTTTAAATTACTATGAATAAAATATCAAACGGGGCCATACTTGTTGTCAAGTTATGGCAGACACCTAGACAGTCCCATGAATGCGGTACTTCACATCCTCACACCCAGATTATACAGACACCTACAGCTAAATACAGCCACCTTAAGAGGGACTTACCTCTTCAAAACCATGCCACTAAATGTTGCTGCACTTTACGCACAAACTTACAAGAAACGGAATCCAACAATCTAAGAATTCTACCTTGTAGAGACTCTAGAATCTGAGAATTCTACCTTGTGGAGACTCTAGAATCTGATAATTCTACCTTGTGGAGACACTAGAAACTGAGAATTCTACCTTGTGGAGACTCTAGAATCTGATAATTCTACCTTGTGGAGACACTAGAAACTGAGAATTCTACCTTGTGGAGACACTAGAATCTGATAGTTCTACCTTGTGGAGACTCTGGGAACAGCCTGAATGATTGTCTTCTTTTTCTGGAGTGAGGTGGCATGCCGCTCTTCTCCTGTTCCTGCTGTTGCCTTAGCCATCTCCATCCCCACCTCTGCCATTCAGCTCAGCTCTTCTTAATCGTCTACACTTAAGACTTTCGATACAATCACTCGTTTTCAATTAAAGCGTCTGCTTCTAGTCTACAGGAGCGTTTACTGGGAACACCCTACGGTCAGGTCGGGATGAATTAACCCAGTACGTTGTCAAGTGGCGAAGTTGAAGAGGTAAAGAGCTATGCAAGTTTCATCTTACACTACATTGTTGTCTCCCTTTCTTTTCCTGCTGGACTTATTCTGTCTCTAGACCTTTTATTTTTGCAGGAGCTTTTTGCAATTTCCGAAGACAGCTTCATTCCGTGACTTGGACAGTTACTAACTCAGAACTCGGTAAAACTACATTTACTTTGCCCTGTTCATAGCAGGTTGATTAATTTCATAAAAATTGAAAGACTAAACATTCAGAAGGATTTAAAGCTATTCTTTTCCAAATCTACAATACCTTCTATATTGACACAGGCCTAATTGTCTCTAGACCGTAAACTATGCATGATGAGTGACTAACCAATGACCAGGCTGCTGTCTCTGCATACTAAATGCTACCCATTTTCAACATTGTTTGTCAGCACCAGCTGGCGAAAACAGAATGCCTTTTAAATGGCCAAATTGTTCTCCTGAGTTGTGTCCATTACGATTCTAAAGAACTACTGCAAATGACAGTGTAAAATTAGCACATCACCACCTTCATCCATCCCCAGCTTTGCCCTGATTCCTCCTCCCTCCCTCCTTCCTTCTGTCAACTCTAATGGCCGTCTTAAGCTGGGTAATGATAGCTTCAGTTTGTTGTCAACCCTCTTCTTTTCCCAACTACCTGACTAAACATCGCTTGATTAGGTATCAGCTCTTCTAGAAAACAGAAACCGAAATTGTCATACTCTCACTTCACCCAGACGGGGGGAAGCCCGTAGACAGTTCGTCTCTTTGCTCTGGGATGAACTGTCTCTCCTCCTTCCTTCTCCTCCTCTTCCTGCTGCTGGTTTGTCTCGCTCTCCCTGGCCACTTTCAGCCTCCTTGTCCCAACCTTGTGTTATGAGGTCTCCGTTCTGCTTATCTCTTCCTCTTCGTTTACACAGGAGACTGGGTAAAGTACCAAAAAATGAGGTCTGTCACTTCTCCCTGATGCTTTCCAAATATCTGCAAACATAAGCTGATTTAGTATTGATGTGGGAAGAACAGGATTCATACTGCCTTATGTGTCTCTGCTTCTCTGGAATTCTAATTAACTTTGCCCTTGTCTGAGGTCACGCTGAAAAAAGTTATAATTCACTTGCAGCGTATATATACAAATGCTTCTGACTTGGAAATGAAGAGACATAGAATTAAAGAGACACGCATATTCCACCCTCCATTACAAAACCAGTTTTTAATGACATTACGTAGTTCGCGGCTGTTAGGTTAAAATAGGCGATGATGCTAATCCAGGACTTTCTGTGTTTTTTGTAAACATGTTGTTCCTTACACGCTACGCTTCCCTGAGGCTGTGTCTGTCTGCTCCAAATCAGCAACTGTATTAGCAAACATTTAGGTTGAATGTACGTTTGATTTCCATATAAAATCAACTCAAGGAACAGGTTCAGACACCATTTTTGCCAAATTTGCTGTCAGCACAGTAGGCCACTTCAACCAGCCAAAACTTACTTTACTTCTTTATCTATGGCATTTACCTTAATTCAAATTAACCATAAAAGTCTGCCAAATCTAAATATACACATATCTGAAAAACTCACAAAAATTGAGTTCAGACTGGTTCGAGATGAATGATCCCATGAAGATACTCTTTTCAGTAAAACACTAAACTTCACAAAACAAAATGAGAGGGGGGAAATCCACGATGTCATCTTCTAACTTTTCAATGTGCTGTAACTAGATGGGAAGAAGACAAGAGATGGATATTTGAAATGGCTTGACTGTTCTCCAGGCGATGTGGGTCCATTACAAATCTAATGTAGCACTCAGACAACTCACTGAAAGCAACATTTCACCCTACTTCAGACTCTTCACCCTACTGCAGTCACCCCCATCACCACCTGCCTCCTCCTCCTCCTCCTACTTCATAACCTCTCCAGCAGTCACCGTTTATGACTAATGAAGATTTCATTTGCTGTACTTCTTAAAAAAGGGAAAAGAGCAAACCTCTAGGCCGAATGTGACCAGATTTTGAGGGCACTTTTTTTCCAATAAAACGGCAGCACAAAAATGGCATGCTTTTAGGATCGTGGAGGCATTGGAAATAGGCAGACAGATTGTTTTCCTGGAAACTGAATCTCTGTCTGTCTGTCTGTCTGTCTGTCTGTCTGTCTGTCTGTCTGTCTGTCTGTCTCTCTCTCTCTCTCTCTCTCTCTCTCTCTCTCTCTCTCTCTCTCTCTCTCTCTCTCTCTCTCCTCTTCTCTCTCTCTCTTGTTCTTTTCAAAACACATACTCTAGCGATCGGATACGTGCGCGCGCGCACCCGCACAGAGAGAGAGAAAGAGAGAGAGAGGGAGAGAGCGTTGCTTAAAGGTACCGCGCCACCATTAAAAGCCAGTGAAAAATATCAGAATGGCTCAACAGTCTTCCTCGGGCTGTGTGCCGGGATTCCAACAAGCCACTCAGACAACCCAGTGAGAATGGTACCTCAGTACCCCGACCTCCACACCCACAATCACCACCAATACACCCCTCTCTACCTCCCCCCCCTTCCCTCCTGCCAATTACTTCTCCTGATGGCTATTGATGGTTTCAATTCGTTTGACTTCTCTTTTCGAAACCACGGGAGGAAATATGTATCAAATGCTTTCACTCACACTGGCAGAAACTGAAATGGCAAAGTTCATGGCCTCACTGGGAGGCTGGAAATTGATGGATTTTGTCATGTCTGTGAAAGTTAGTGGATGATGTTCTCCTCCTCCACCCCCTCTTCCTTCTCCTCCTCCTCCTCTTCCTCTTCCTCCTCCTTCTTTTTCTTCTTCGCATTCTTCTTTTTCGAATTCTTCTTCTCCATCTTCTTCTTCTGTGCATTCTTCTTCTTCTGTCTAATTTGTTCTCACTTCTTTCAGTCTTCCTGCAATTAAGCTATCTGTGTAACCATCCACTGTAAAACGTCTGCTTTGCTTTTAAGGGGACACTTTTTGACAATACTCTGAGACTGCTTTGTTGAGGAATGCGCTTTCACTGGTGGATTGTTATGCATCGTTTCGTTTTGCTCTTCTAAAACAAAGTAGAAACCTGCCCTACATCTTTTATTTATTTTTGTATGTATAGGTACTAAGGATTTTGTTTTGTTTTATAGTGAGCCTTTTCTTCTGTCCTCTGCTGTTTCTATCTATCTAGCTAGCTAGCGGTCTCTCTCTCTCTCTCTCTCTCTCTCTCTCTCTCTCTCTCTTCTCACTTCTCTCTCTATATATATATATATATATATATATATATATAGAGAGAGAAGAGACGAGGAGAGTATAAGAGAGTAGAGTTATATATATATATATATTATAAGAGAGAGAGAGAGAGAACATACACCACACATACACATATCACACATACATAGAGAAAGATACACGTGTGTGTGCGTGCGTGCGTGCGTACGTGCATGCGTGCGTGCGTACGTGCGTGCGTGTGTATGTATGTTTTCTTTTTAGAACATTTCTTTCTTTCTCTCTGATTATCGATTATACAGTCTTTCCAATACATAATAATAGAGTCCCAAGTATGCACAATGGATTTTTAAAAATTGTATTTTTACATGGAGAGTCCCTGTTTTATGCAACTGCCCACATTTCTCTCAAAGCAATGAGGTGAGACTCAAACGCCACACAAACACACTACCCTCCAACACAACTGACTGCAGAATGGAGCAGCAAGGCCATTTTTCTTTCGAAGATAACGCTCTTGCTCGACTGATTTGCATGTAGGCTCTACCTGGTAACAGGATCGTCTATGCTGCACAGCACGTGCAATGCCATTTTAGATGTAGACACTTCCAAAACGTGTCTGGGAGACCATAGTGCCAAGTGTATGCGTATTTCTTTAAAAAAAAATGGGAAAGTGGTCGTGGGAAGAAAACGTAAGATTCACTGCGCCTTTCCGCGGGGAAAGGTTAGACTATCGCGGTTTTGATCCAAAGGAAAGGAGGTTTGTTATGTCCTAGATGCACTGTTTACGATCAAAGTTTTCACCCATTTCACTCTTTCTGTATGGCACGCTTTCCTAAAACTCTGGGAAAGTTTGGTGTTTTCTTTTTTTTTTTCTTCTTCCTCTTCTCCAATTGGAGGATGCTTTTGTTTTGTTTTGTTTGTCAATGTGTTTTCGTGTTTTTTTTTACTCGATGTTTATAAAATGTGGTGTTGTGTGTGTTTTGTGTTGTGTTGTGTTGTGTTTTGTGTGTGTGTTGTGTGTGTGGTGTGTTGTGTGAGTGTGTGGTGTGTGGAAAGAGATAGGTGTTTTGCCACTGGTTTGATTAATTTGTTATTTAAAATTTTGTTAAATGCTTTTGTGTGGTGGTGGTGGTGGTGGTGGTGGTCGTCGTCGTCGTCGTCGTCGTCGTCGTCGTCGTCGTCATCATCATCATCCACCATCACTATCATTGCAGTTGTCGTGGTCGTCATCATTATCATCATAATCGTCATCTTTTTCTTCCTCCTCTTCATCATCATCATCATCATCATCATCACCATCACCATCACCATCATCCACCTCCTCCTCCTCCTCCTCCACCTCCTCCTCCTCCACCTCCACCCCCCTACTGATACCACCACAAATCGTGTTGAGAAGCTTCACAAAAAATTGATGCTTCTTTTAATTTGCTCTAGCCTGCCAAGTTGATTATTATTATCAGCAGCAGCAGCAGCAGCAGCAGCAGCAGCAGCAGCACCTGCAGTCCCATGACCAAGATGGTTCTTGGGGGAACACGCGGAACACGCTAGTCGACAGTTTTCTGCCATGCTTAATCTATCTTCAGTCTTTCGTAACGACAGTGTGATAAGATAATTATGTTAAATATTTAAATGAAAACAAGGGGTTGTGCAGCTGGCTTTAAAAAGAAGTGTCTCTAAAATTGTGGTCATAATGATAAAGATGTTCTCATTATTTGACCCTAAATGTAGCAGGTAGTTTACCGATAACCAGATTACAACACACACGATTTATGGCTGTGAATGCTACCTAATTTTGGAACCGTTCGTCATCACCAACCAGAGAAAGAAAAAAAAGAAACAGAATAACCAAAGCTTTTCCTCGTTGTGACCATTGATACACCCAAGAACCATTTCAGACGATCCTGTGGAAATAGCGCGTCACACTTTCATCCCCACCTTTGCTATCAGTACCTCCCGTGCTGTCACTACATCCCTCCCCACCCTAATAGCCATCCTGTGAGGGGTAATGATAGCTTCAGTTTGTCAACCCTCTCTTCCCCCCCCCCCCCCCCCCCCCCCCCCCCTGACGAAATATCCGCACGATTTGGCATCAGCTCTTTGAGAAAAGGGGAAACCAAAATTGTGATGTTCTCACTTCATCCAGATACCGGAAGTCATTTTTGGCAGATTGACTCTTTGCCTGAAATTGAATGGCTTCCCTTCATTCTTGTCATTGAACATCTGTCTTTTCCATTCCTTAACCCTTTACCACCTTCTTCTTCCTCGTGCTAGTCAGTTCATTTTTTTGCTCATATCTGACAGGTGGTTTGCACAAGAAGCTACGTTAGTACAACAAATGTCGTCTTCTTCTTTCCTGAAAGGATCTAAAGACTGGCTAGGTAAAGCTGCTTTGTTATTCATGTAGAATGAACAATGCTGTACATCTCCTAAATATCTCTACCGTTTTGAAACTCTGTAATATTTGCTCTTGTCCCTTATTCTACTAAAGACAACGAAATGCACATGCAGCGTTTGAAAACTGTTTACTCACAATTAGAGAATGAAAACAGACTATTATGACACGGATGAACATCAAAATAATTCATCAACGAAGACCAAAAATTTGTTTTTACTGAAAAGGTGTTTTTAATGAAGAAAGGGGAGGCGAAAATGATCATATCTCATATGTGTTAATGCTACTTGTGAGGGAGGGGGGGTGGCAGAAGAGATGATGTCCATGTGAACTGACTGTCCTCTTGGTTTGGTCCATTAGCATTCTGATGTAGCTCGCTCAGACAACATTGGTGAAACATGTCATCCTACCTCAGATCTGTCACCACCACCAAACACCATCACCACCATCACTCACCCCTCCCTCTCATTCCTTCACGTCGCCTCCAGCACCTGCCTTGTTGTGACTGAGGACGGCCTCGTTTATCGTACTTCTTTACACGACCCAAAAAACCACTGCCAAATCATAAGATGAAACGCTGCTAGATTTCAGAGGTGCCTTGAGAGATGATCAGAAACTGAAACCGTGAGTTCCTTGATTCATAAAAAAAACATTGAATACAAACAGATGGTTTATTTTCCAATAAATCAAAGACAGACAGACATATAGACAGACAGACAGACAGACAGACAGAGAATTCAACGAAACTACAAAATTACCCCCCCCCCCTTCCCCCTCAAAACTCGCTGAAAGGTGTCGGTGCTCAAAGGAAAGGAGAATGATCAAAAGGTTTAACTGTCCTCCCCAGGCTGTGCCAGGGTTCCATTCAACACAGCCCTCAGACAACCCAGTGAAAGCAGTACTGTAGGTACCCCTGCCTCCACACCGACAATCAGCACTACTACCTCCCACCCCACCCCCATCTGCCAAGTGTTTTTCAAAGTCTACTCCATGATGGTTTTCGTTTATCAGACTTTTCTTTATAAACCACGTGACTACGTTGTTACTCAAAAACTTCACTTAAAAGTTCCCCAAAAAGCAGACACTGTAATGGCAACATTCATCACCTCACTAAAATGCCATGAACAGATTGATTGATTGTCTCTTGTCTGAAGTTCAGTCGATCATCTTCCTTTCCTTCGGCTATTCTTCAAACCTTTTTTCTTGACTCTTCCAATTTGTCTGCACCTAGACTAGGAGTAAAACCAATCTACGGGACCTGAAACGTCTGCTTGGCAATTTATAGGAACACTTTCTGAAAAGACGCCAATTTTTAGATTTTGGAGGGGCTTGGGGGGGGGGGGGGGTAGGCATTGCCTTTTTATATTCGTCTCTTCTGAAAGGAGTTATTAAGTTGTACGTTTTCTGCCTGATGACTGCTTTGAGTCATTGTATCTTATGTTTTGTATACAACTTTAACAAAAAATTTTAAAGCTAAGCTACTTCTTCTGTCCATGACTTTTCTTCTTGTTATAAATCCCTGTTTCCTGCTATGGAGAGTTTCCCTTTTCTCTCCTTTTGCTTACTACGTCTCTCCAGTATTATTTTGTTGCATAACTGGGCCTCAAACATATGCACAGACAGGAATTCTATGAAGTCGCTATGTTATGAAGATGCGTTGTTGTGAGAGAACTGCTTCATGAAGCCAACAGAAGGGAAACATGTTCCTGTTTGGAATTCCTTGAAGAAGGGTATACTGCTTATATCCCCAAAATGAATCATGATCACAAGTCACCAAGAGAATAAGCATGCAAGGCTTCTGGATCTCCCAAGGCAATGCATATGCAGTCGGGTTAGCCTTCTGTGTGTATGAGCATAAGAATCATCAACTACACTTATACAACTTTTATAAATAGCTGACCTATGGGCTTCTCATTAGACTGTAAATCTATACATAGCAGTTGGTTTACCAATGACCACGCCACAGTCCGTGGACCATGAATGTTGCCCAGCTTTGAAACAGTCTGACACCGCAACCAATAGGAAACCTATAATTTTAAGTGGCCAGAGTGGTCGCCCTCAGTTGTGTCTACTGACATTCTGAAGAGCCCCAGCAGACAAAATCCTGAGAGATTGGTTCATCCCCACCTTCACCCCTATCACCATTCCCTCCACTCCATCCCTCTGTCAACTCTAATGGCCGCCCTGTGCTGGGTAGTGAGAGGTCCAGTCTGTTGTCAACCCTCTTCTTTTCCCAACCACCTGACTAAGCATCGCAAGATTTGATATCAGCTCTCCCAGAAAACAGAAACCCAAATGCTAATGTTCTCACCCCATCTAGACACTGCAAGTGAGTGGAGAGACCGTCTCCTTACTCTGGAATTGAGTAGCTGTCCTTCATTCTTCGTACAGTGCAGCTGCTTTCCCCTTCCCCATCCCCATACCGCCTTCTTCCCCATGCTATGGGTTTTACTGTTGCCTATCTATTCCAATTCGTGTTTGCACAGGAGACTGTGTTAGCACAGCATTGTTGTCTAGTCCAAAAGGATGCTTACCAGAAATAGCTGCTTCACAATTATTGATATTGAGTGAACGATATCATTCCAGCCCAAAGTGTCTCACCATAAAAAGCAGCAAATTAACTTGGTAAAGAAATGTGTCCTGACATAACCCCCAGTCTAAAAACATCCTGCAGGTCACCATGGAAAGCAAGCAAGCAGCTCAGAGGCTGACCAAGAAAATCCTGGTCTGACAACATCAAGGGCTGTAATCAACAGCCCTCAGCCCAACTGATGCCCGTAACAGAAGGCTGAGAGCGGTGGTGTATCTTCTTTGCTGAGGCACCCTACCTGTTACCACAACGAAGGTGAATGATAATAATAATAATAATAATAATAATAATAATAATAATAATAATAATAATAATAATAATAATAATAATAATAATAATAATAATAATAATAATAATAATAATAATAATAATAATAATAATGTATGGAATTTATATAGCGCTGAATCTTGTAAAGCAACAAATCAAAGCGCTATGATGATGCTCATGAGATAGGCAAGGCAGAGTAATGTTTCTCTAGTTTCTTAGAACCCTGTGCTGTATTCCCCTATTCCGGTTCTACTGAAAGCAAAACAATCTATAATACACTTGCAGCGTATCAAATATATACTGACTTTGTAAGTGAGAAAATTTAAACGACTATCATAAACGGAGATGTTAGAACAAAAATCACATTTTACATGGTAGATCAGGAATGTTTCTAGAATGAAACGTTCTGCAGCCAGAAATATGAGGATGGAGGGATAACCTGATCTCCAGTCAGGAATGTTTCTAGAATGAAACGGTCTGCAGCAAGAAATATGAGGAAGGAGGGATAACCTAATCACCAGCGTTTCAAGGTGTCAGTGAGATAAAAAACGGAACTGAGGGTAAATGGCTTGACTGTCCTCTTGGTGATGTCCATTAGATTGTAATGTAGCACTCAGACAACCTCAGGAAAGCACCATGTAACCCCTCCTCAGTCCCTCCGTCTCGCTCCAGTCATCACCACCACCATCACTATTGCTGACCCCTGATCCTCCCGATCCTCCCATTCTTTATCCACCATTCATCTTGTGAAGATTAATGATGGTTTCGGTGATTGTACTTCTCAACAGCAAAAAAGTAAGTAAGTAAAAACCCAGACCTAGGACAATGACTAAACGTCATAAGATTTCCCGAACAGCTTTGAAAAACAAACTTCACAGAAAGTGAAAGGATGAGTTTCTAGGGTTATGGAAATACTGAAAATGGACAGACAGATTGTTTTCCGGTAAATTAAGTGACTCTCCTTTTTTTTCTATTCAGATGGTTCTTTACACAGACACAGACACACAGACAGACAGACAGACACACACACACACACACACACACACACACACACACACACACACACACACACACACACACACAACACACACCTAATCTCGTAACCCTACTTCTTGACTCTTGGGGCAAAACCATTTTTGTTCAGTTACACTGTCTGCTTTGTAACTTGTCTGTTAAGAATATATGATTTAAAAAAACAGGCACAGGTTTACTCTCCCTCTTCCATTCACTCATACTGTTTAAAGCCCAGCTAACCACGGTGGCCATTTTCAGGCTGTGTTCGTGCAGAGGAATAATTAGCAATACGGATGCAGTTTCAAAAACTAAAATCCTACAATTTTGTAGTTATATATTTGAACTGAAAAGTTTTATCGTTTAATCTTATTAGTGACATAACACCGTCACCAACCTAAAGATGTAGTTCTAACCCAGCTAAGGTCTTGCTGACGTTCTGTTTGTGTTGCTGAAAGGTTTGACAGAGAGACAGACAGACAGACAGACAGATTGAAAGACAAGCAGACAGACAGGCAGACAGAGAGGGGGCGGGATTTAGAGTAATTGCAAAGTTACGTTCCTAAAACTGCTCGAAGTTTCTGAAGGTCAAAAGAAGAGAGGAGGCTAGAGTGATTTCACTGTCATCCCAAGGTCATACCAAGATTCCAAAAAGCCACTCAGACAATCTTGTAAAAGCTTCTCTATCCCCACACAGACAGTCACCAACAATAGGCTTCTATACCCCCACCCCCAAACCCATCTCATCCCACCTCCAATTACTTTTCAACATCTATTCTCTGATTGCAGCTGATGGTTTCAGTCTGTTACACTTCTGCTTTTGACCCCTCGTGACGACATGTCACATGACTTCAGCCACACCTTAGAAGAAAACGGAAACTAAAATGGCTGGCGTTTCTCGTCTTGCTGGGATGCTGGAAGTAGACTGATGGATTGTCTCCTGTCTGTGAAAGTCTGTCGATCATCTCCCTCTTCTTCTGCTGTTGTGTTAGCCTAGTTCTTTTCTTACTTCTGCCAATCTGTCGGCACGTAGACACTGAGGATTTTTTTAATCGTTCCTCGGCTTTAGCTCTGAGATTCACACATGGTGAGATTTTTGCGTATGCGAAGACTCTTGAGTATAAGCAGGGCACTGACTTACAGCGTCTGACTTGGGTTTTAAGGGAACAATTGCTGACAAGGTGCTAGCCTTAGAATTTGAAGGATTTTTTCACCCATCGTCATTTTTTTCTGTCTCTTCTTTCTTTCTGTTATTAAGTTTTTCTATCTCCACAAAAAATATTCTGGAAGCTAGATTTCTTTATTTCACGGCATGCATGTCTACAAATTCTTTAAAGTAGATGTATCTGCTCCAACTGAAAAAAATCAGCAAAAGTCTTTATTTTGGACTGAAGGATACTCCATTAGTTTAAAACGCAGATTCTTTGGAATTAAAACAAGAGATGTTTCCGAGGATTTTGCATTAAATACTAAATCTTCGGTTTATGTAAATTTCTTCTTCCTCCTCCTCCTTCTCCTTCTCCTCCTCTCCTTTTTCATCTCCTCCTCCTCCCCTTCCCCTCCCCTCCTCCTCCTTCTTCTTTCTCTGCGTTCCCTGGCCATGCTAATTTGTAGTCCTGTCTGGATGGCAAAGTCTGCAGCAGTCTGTCACAGTGACCCTGCCGGTCCCCTCAGTTTTTCATGGAGCTCTCCTGGACTGAGTGACACGTCTGGTGACTCGGAGTGTTGAAGGTGGGACATGAAAATAAGTACCAGCTCTTTGAAAACTCCGTGCTATAGTCTATGTATGGGGGTTTGATGACCAGTAGCAAGTAGCACGGGCTTCCAAGAAACAAAAGATCTCTGATTCTGTTCCATTCACACCAGACTCTTTTCTTCCCTATCTGAAGAAGTGGTCTGTGTCAGATGAGACTGTCAATGGAGTTTACGTTGTCAGATGCGTTTACGTACCTAAGAGAGAACCAAAGGGAAGAAGACAGTTGTTCACGTCCCCTCTGGGTGTAGCCTATATGAATTATTCGGGTATCTGAAACTTCCCTCCAAAAGCCAAAAAATGTGTATAACAAGAATTGGCATGATTCTGGAAAAAGTTCATAGGCAAATACAATCACAAACATGCAAGCAGATGTGCGCGGACACACACACACACACACAACACACACACACACACACACACACACACACACATACACACACACAGGTATACAGACAGAGACAGAGAGAGGGCAACTGCCACTGTATTATACAAATGTGCTGTTTTTGTGAAGAGACCATCTGGAAATTCATGTACAGAAATCTACTCTGACTGTAAATGCCACACAGCACAAAACTACGCCAGACAGCTGACGGGGAACAAAGCACAGCGGCAGAGGCGATTTTCTCTAAGACTGATGTTCCCTTGTTACCAAAGTCTCCCATAGTGAGTGGCGGCACTTACCACACAACTCAAGGGCAGAAATGGCCATGGTGACTACTGCTCTTCATGTTGGCTGGAAAAGAAGTCTTGACTGTTTAAGTGTAGGTGTAATCAAAACTGGTTTCGGTTTGTTGTCTGCGGAAGAAAGTTTTCTTTTTCTTTTCTTTTTTTGTATTCTTTTGATTTTTTGGCTTACCTCAGTGTTTGTGACGTTCCTGTCCTGTCGTTTCCAAGACGCTCATTTCTATATCTCCGCTACAGCCATACCCAGATTCCTTATGTCGCATCCTCGGGGTTGGAAGTCTACAGGGAGTCCATTAATGTCAGGCCGTCGTAGGGCCACCGGCCAGAGAGGCCCTGTATTGCTGCTGGGTCAATTTGGCGGTGTTCGTTCAGTGGTGCCTGTTTTGAGCTAACATACTCAGGACACCACCCGCTAACCCCATTGCTACGTTGCGGGGCCAGATTGAGTGAATCGTCCACTCGAGGTGGCGACCACCACAATGTCCCCCAACGACCTTTCCCCATGAACCTCCATCCCCACAGGCTTTGACACAAACTCATCACAGGCACAGTCAAGAATAAGGAAACTGAATCTGAGGTCACCATAAGACCAGAACGACTGGTGCCACCGAATCAGAGGCTTTTTTTAAAATTGCATGATGATCAATGATAATGAGGATGACGTAATAATGCTGCTAAAGAAAAGTGCATGTGCTTTGAGACTACTTGACAGGGTTGTACTATACGCTTTCTATCATAATAATTAACTCGACGTCAACCGGGTCCGAGAGATACAGACATCTGCAGTTTTGGTCAGATAATTTGAGCAACACTCTGAAATTCGCGTCAGTAAAACCCGGTTTAGTCAAGGGGGTGAAGCTCGACTGTGTGGTTCCACAGCCCTATGCTAGTCTGTGCGCTTGTGTGTGTAAATGTCAGTGTGTGTGTGTGTGTGTGTGTGTGTGTGAGTGTGTGGGAGAGAGAAAGATGATTGTGTGTGTACGCGTGCGTGCATGTGCGCGCGCATGTGTATGTGTTTGTTTAACAAATGTGTTTTTATGCTGTTTGTTTGTATGCATGAGGAAACGAGGCTGAAAGAGAATCAGGCGAGGAAGAAGTAAAGACCCATGAACGGCAGAAACAAACAGAGCACACTAAAACACATCTCTTCACTGCATACTTCTCAGACCCCCCAAAAGGTTTAATGCTTTGTTTTGCTTTGATTTGTCTTGTTTTGCTTTCTATTTGCTTCCCTTTGTTTTACTGTGTTTTGTTTTTGTTTGTTTTGTGTTGTTGTTTTTTCTGTAAACTAGAAGAACCTCCAAATTCCCTGTGACCCGCAAGAGAAAGACATTATTGTTAAAGCTGCAAGGGAAATTACCCAAGCCGTTTACAGATTTATCTTCCGCTTGCCAGCTTGTGCATCTGTAATAGATGGGATTTTTAAAGAAAAGAACAAGAACAAGAAGAACAAGAACAAGAAAGAAAGAAAAAGTGACTTTTTTTATATTTATTTCTCTTTATTTGAAAAAACAAAAAAAGCTTAAGACAAAATCTGTTTCGAAGTTTATTGCATCATTAAGTGTGTGTGTGTGTGTGTGTGTGTGTGTGTGTGTGTGTGTGTGTGTGTGTGTGTGTGTGTGTGTGTGTGTGTGTGTGTGTGTGTGTGTGTGTGTGTGTGTGTGTGTGAGCAGCAGAGTAGTAGTAGTAGTAGTAGTAGTAGTAGTAGTAGTAGTAGTAGTAGTAGTAGTAGTAGTAGTAGTAGTAGTAGTAGTAGTAGTAGTAGCAGCAGCAGCAGCAGTAGTAGTCAGTAGTAGTAGTATAGTAGTAGTAGTTAATAATAATAATAGTATGGAATAGTATAGTAGTAGTAGTAGTGGTAGTAGCAGCAGCAGCAGCAAGTCAGCAGCAGCAGCAGCAGCAGCAGCAGCAGCAGTAGTAGTAGTAAGTAGTAGTAGTATATAGTATAGTAGTATGAAGTAGCAGTATTTAGTAGTAGTAGTAGCAGTCCTTACGTCCTTTCACACAATAAGCATAGTAGTAGTAGTAGCAGTAGTAGTAGCAGTCTTTAGTCTTAAGTTAATAAGCATAGTATCTGTGTAACATGTAGTTACCGTAAGTGCGTCTTGCGTACCACGCGCGCTTCTGTTGTGTTTGTGTGTGTGTGTTTTGTGTGGTGTGTGTGGTGTGGTGTGGTGTGTGTGTGTGTGTGTGTGTGTGTGAGTATGTGTCTGTCTGTTTGTGTCTTTCTGTCTGACTGTCTACCTGTCTATCTGTCCGTCTGGCTGCGTTTCTGCGTGTCTGTGACTCTGTCTCCGTGTGTGTACGTGTACGAGTTTGTATGCATCCACCTGTGAGCTTGCCACTACGTGCCAGCGCTTTAGCTCAGGAGAAAGACATACACACAAACAAAAAAGTGACCTAAAGTCGCCAGAGGGAAACTGACACTGTAGTGAGTTCATGGTTGGCTCCATTGTAACATGCTGCGTCTGTTTCTGGCACTTTCTGCCAGAGTGGGGGAGAAAAGGGAACATTTTTGCAGTGTTCATTCGTAACTTGGCTTGAGACCTTTTTCGTTTCTATTGGGATTGGAGGGTGGTTTTTTTTTGGTTCTGTTTGTCCGTTTGTCTGTCTGTCTGTCTCTTTCTTTTTCTCTCTCTCCATCTCTCTCTCTCTTCTATCTGTCTTCTTCTCCCTCTCTGTCTCTGTCTCTCTCTCTGTCACCATACCAAATACCACACATACACACATGCACTTTCTCCTCTACCCCATCCATCCTCTCTCTATCATCTCTCGCTCTCTCTCTCTCTCTCCCTCTCGCTCTCTCTCTCTCTCTCTCTCTCGCTCTCTCTCTCTCTCTCCTCTCTCTATCTCTAGGTGATTGAGCAAACACAGACAGTGCTACACAAAGAATGCCATAAGAGAGACAGACAGACAGGCAGACAGACAGACAGACAAGAGACTTTGCTCTGAAGGGAAGGAAAAGAAAAAGGACAAGCTAAAAGAGAAGAGAGGAAAAAACACACCTGTAAACACTTGTTCCAATCTCTTTATCTGCCGAAACTGTTTGCCTCTTCCTGTGTTTCTTTTGATCTGGGGCACATGTTACATTTTTGACAGGCAACTCTCTCTCTCTCTCTCTCTCTCTCTCTCTCTCTCTCTCTCTCTCTCTCTCTCTCTCTCTCTCTCTCTCTCTCTCTCTCCTCTCTCTCTCTTCTCCTCTCTCTCTCTCTCTCTCCCTCCCCTCCTCCTCCTCCTCCCCTCCAACGATTAAGTAACTAAAAATTCTCTCTAGCTAAAATCTCTCTCTCCTCCTCCTCCTCCCCTTCCTCCTCCTCCTTCCTTCTCCTCCTCCTCCTCCTCCTCCCCTTCCTTCTCCTCCTCCTCCTCCCCTTCCTTCTCCTTCTTCTCCTCCTCTTCCTCCGACGACGATGATTAAATAACTAAAACTCTCTCTCTCCTCTCTCTCTCTCTCTCTCTCTCTCTCTCTCTCTCCTCTCTCTCTCTCTCTCTCTCTCTCTCTCTCTCTCTCTCTCTCTCTCTCTCGGTATAGCCTGGTGGTTAGAGGGATGTATTCATGATCTGCTGACCCGCGTTCGAATCTCGTTTAAGAGGATTTTTCCTCTGGAGTGAACATCAGTGCCGACTTCACTCCCCCTAAAAGCCTTTCGGATGAGACTATAAACCGAGGTCCCGTGTGCCAACGAATGCAGAACATCTTGCGCACAAGTTAAATCCTGTTCCGCTTTACGAAAGAGTATACCATTGTGTGCCGGTGTGAACGGATGACAAAACTGACAAAACTGCATACATACGGGGACTGAAT
>CM054139.1:45317449-45322449 GCA_028751875.1 Rapana venosa
ATGATGATGTGATGATGTATGATGATGATGGATGATGATGTTTGATGATGATGATAGAGATGATGATGATGAGATTTTGCAAGGTTTTAGTTTTACCTTGCGATCGTGACTCTGTTACTACCTGGCTTTCATCTTGTAGCAGAGTGGGTGGGTGGGTGCTTGGTTGGGTGCTTGGTTGGTGTGGCTTGGTTGGGTGCTTTGGTTGGTTGGATGGTTGGTTGGCTGGTTGGCTGGTTGGTTGGTTGGTGGTGGTGTTGGTTGTTGGCTGGGGTGGGTTGGGTGTGGTGGTTCACTGGATGGGTGGGTTGGTTGGTTGGCTGGCTGGCTGGCTGGCTGGTTGCTTGCTTGCTTGCTTGCTTGGTTGACAGCTTGATGGATACTCAAATCAACAGATAAGAAGGAAAAAGGTGGAAAGCGGGATAATACAATAAAGAACGAGGGAGCAGAAAGGGAAAAGAAAAAAAGGAAGGAAACAAAGAAAAAACCGAAACAAGAAGTCACGTCAAGTCAAGTCAATGGGTTTTTTTAATTTCCAGATGGCACACTGAATAAGCAATGCATTTGCTCTTTTTCACCAAGCCATCTATCTAAGAACGATAATTTCTTAATGATAATACTGAAGTACTACGTTATTACCAGCCACATAATACTGAAGTACTACATTATTACCAGCCAGCCAGCCTGATAGAAAGAAAAGAAAAGACAAGAAAAGAAAAGAAGCTAGACCTTACAGAAGGGGAAAACCGCAAGAGAAAGAAAACAAAAAACAAAGAAAGAAAGGAAACAAGAAAAGAAAAGAAGCATCAACAAAAAAGAAGAAAAACAAAAACAAACAAGAATTAAAAAACAAAGAGAAGAGCAAGATTAAAAGAAACGGGGTTGGGGTGGGGGGGGGGGGGGGAATGACAGCAGCAAAGAAAGAAACACAGAGAAAGAAAAGAAGCACACAAAAAGAAGAAAAACAAAACAAACAGAATTAAACAAACAAAGAGAAAGAGAAGAATAAAAGAAAGGTTGGGGGAATGGGGGGGGGGGGGGGAATGACAGCAACAAAGAAAGAAACACAGAAGCAGCACAGGAAAGAAAGAAAGAAGAACTCCAAGGGAAAAAACCCAACAAACCCACCTGAACAAAAAGAAAAGGAAAGAAAAAAGAGAGAAAGGAGAGCTGATAGACACAAAAACTTGGAAAGGTAGAGAAGAAAAAGACTCTTAAGCCATTTTCCATCTCATTTTCTTTTTCTCTCTTTCCTCTCCAAAGTTGCAATTAATCTTCATCGCGTTTGTTTGCTCGCTCGGTTTGTGCGCTATCTTTATTTCTAGTTTCTGATCTCATCTCTAGCTCTTTTCTTCGGTTTGGTTTTTGGTTTTGGCTTGTTATTTTCCTGCTGGTTATTTTCTCCGTCTGTCAGGTAATTTGTCTATGTCCTGTCTGCCTGCTCCCCATTTTCTCTGTCTCTGTCTGTCTGTCTCTCTCTCTCTCTCTCTTTCTCTTCTCTCTCTCTGTCTCTCTCTCATATCTCTCTTTCTCATTTTCTTTCTCTGTCTTTCTCTGTCTCTCTCTGTCTCTCTTTTCTGTCTCTCTCTCTTGTCTCTGTCTCTGTATTTCTCTCTTTGTCTCTGTCTCTCTGTCCTGTCTCTGTCTCTTTCTCTCTCTCTCTCTCTCTCTCTCTCTCTCTCTCTCTCTCTCTCTCTCTGTGTTTGTCTCTACTTGTCTCTCTCTGTCTCTGTCTATCTTTTCTCTCTCTCTCACTTTCTATCTTTGTTTCTCTCTTTCTCTCTATCTCACACACACATACACACATACACACACACATCACACACACACACACACACACACACACACACACACACACCGCACGCACACACACACACACGCTCGCTCGCTCTCTCTCTCTCTCTCATGTGTTTTTATGTGTTCTCTCTCTCAGATTGCTGCATCAAAAAGTAGAGGTAAGCGTTGATGAATGTTATCTCTATTGTGAATAATGCTATCTTCATGTGTCACGATTCACCTTTTATTGCAGTGCAAACTATTTGTCATAATCAAATGCTTCAGCAACTTTTCGTTGGTTATTTCATCAGACAAAACACTAATTTTGAGCGAGAAATGTATAAAAAGCATATGTTCTGCTTATCTATCGTCATCGGAATACAGAAAAAGCATCTCTCTCTTTCTCTCTCTCTCTGTCTCTGTATCTCTCTCTCTCTCTCTCATCTCTCCTCTCTCTCTCTCTCCCTCTCTCTCTTATCTCCCTCTCTCTCTGTCCTCTGACGCTCCTGTCACACCCCTCTCCTCTCTCTCTCTCTCTCTTCGTCCCTCTCCCCCTCTCTCTCTTCTCTCTCTCTCTCTCTTGCATGTAATTAACGGATTCTTGAAATGTGCACTGTCTCTACCTGGAATCAAAAAAGTAAACATATAATAACAAGTGCTTACCAATTTGTCTTCATTATGAATGGTGTAATTTTCATATGTCGAGATGCGTCTTTTGATACAGAGAAAAATTGTTATTTGCCTTCATTCAGCGCTTCAGGATTCGTAGCCTTTTTTTTAATGAGTTTTTATCAGGCAGATGTTTATAAGGGTGGACACAGAATTTAAAATAAAAGTACTTTGGTGCTTATCTGTTTTCCTCAAAATTTAAGAAAATTGTCTTGATTTGCCCCTCTCTCCTCCCCAAATTCTCCTCCCCTCCCCCTCTCTCCTTCTTTCCCCTCCTCTCTCCTCTCTCGCTCTCCCTTCTGCGCATTCAACCCGTGTTTTTCTGAGGCCTACTTCTGCCCACTTTTCCTTTATGCTGGTTTCCCCAGTAAAAAGTCTGGGGATGCTTTTTTTCTCAAATTTTTTCCTTTTTCAAAAAATTATTTTATTTGCAGGATAAGAATAAGCCTTAGGGCTTATTTACCTTAAATCCCTCTTCATGCTTTTTTGTAAATTTGGTCATCCTTTTCCCCCGGCACACCATGGTCTCCTCTTCAACAGGCGCAACGGTTTTTAAAGTGGATCAAAATGTTTTCCCCGTGCTTCGCACACGGGGCCTTTTGGTTTTTTTAAACTCACCCGAAAGGATTTTTTATGTATTGTGCATCCCCTGCATCCCTCTCTACATGCGTTTTTATGCTACTTAAAAATTTTTTTTAAGGCATCTGGGGGCTGGGCTTGCATAATTAATAGACAAAAACGAAGAGGAGGGGGAGAGAGAGAGAGAGAGAGAGAGAGAGAGAGAGAGAGAGAGAGAGAAGAGAGAGAGAGAGAGAGAGAGAGAGAGAGAGAGGAGGGGGCGTACACGTGCAAAGTAAGCGAAAAGAGAGAAAGGAGAGGGAGGTGGAGAGGCAGGGAAGAAAATAGAGGGAGAGGACGGGAGGGACGGAAGGAGAGAGGGGAGAGACAGACAGACAGACAGACACACAGACAGACACACAGACACACAGACACACAGACAGACACACAGTCAGAAATAGAGATATAGAGAGACATAGAGAGACAGACAGACAGACAGACATAGTCAGAGACATAGAGAGACAGACACAAACAGACTGAAACAGAATGCGAATGCGAATGCGAATTCGCAAGACAGAAACAGACAATTGACAATTGACAATTGACAATTGACACAATTTTATTGCTATTTAGCGATCAAGCCATATAGCGCTGCGGCGCGGAAACGACGATATCGAACGCAACGCGATTACAATGACATGAAAACCATGGCAGTAGTGGTATGTACATCAAGATTCGATACATTATTGTCTGTGTCTCAAGTGTCCCAATTTTCAAACCAGCCTTTCCTTTTCCAGTCTACAGCCAGCGAAGTCAGCCCATGTAAGACTGGATCAGGTCCCGAAGATGATGTAACTCCTGCTCAGCACTCGCCACCACTGTCGCTGTGTGTTGTGTGTTAGTACACTGTTTCCCTTTACGAAGTCTGGCAAGCCTGACACGTTCTTCTGGCAACATGTTTTTCTCTTCTTGCTTGATATACCAGAACACACACTTAGATTCCTCGCCAGGATCTCCATTCCAAGAGTATTCCAGTGTGATGTCATCTGATTCACACATCACAATGTTTTGATCAACCGAACTATGTACCACCACCTTTCGAAACCGTGTGTTTCTCTTGCTGTCCCTTAATCTACGCTGCACACGTTTGTCAGTTAGAGTAGACACATACTGTCTCACAATACCAGTATGAGAGTCATCCACTGTGCAGTCAACTGTTTGTTCTTCGTCCACATCAGACAACTCAGGAGACACACCGATCTTACTGTCTGTTGCTGGTTCTCACAGCAAATCAAGAGAATCTAGTGTGGCTGGGACATTCACTGCACTGTCAACACACAGCTCTGTGTACACACTGGCTTGTTTTGATTCAGCATCCACTCTCTCACGATGCAGGGAGTCACTGTCAGACAACACCGGCTCTTCCAAAACACTGTCCTTGTCACACTGACGACTTGCCTGTCTTTCTTGATGTTGTTTACTTCTTTGGACGTCACGACGGATTTGGGAAGGGCACTTCTTGCGAAAATACTGAACTCGCGAATTACGATTCAGCACTGGGTCCGCCATTTCTGTTGATACTGACTTGTCAACTGGCTTCAGTCGCAAGATGAAGACAACGCTGCCGCTCTCCCCCGCGACTTTCCAGCTCGATAGGACGTTGTCGATCAGCAGGGCGTTTAAAGTTGTTACTACAGTTGCTGGAAGGCCAGTAACTGACATTTTGAAGCTTAAATGCAAAAATTTGCAGCAGCTTACTAACAGCACGCCCTTTTAGTTCTCGTCCCGTCACGCCGAGAGACACAGAGAGAGATAGAGAGAGGGCGGGAGGGAGACAGACAGACAGAGACAGAGACAAAGAGACAGAGAGAGACATAGAGACAGACAGAGACAGACAGACAGACAGAGACAAAGAGACATAGAGAGACATAGAGAGACAGAGAGAAGAGAGAGAGAGAGAGAGAGAGAGAGAGAGAGAGAGAGAGAGAGAGAGAGAGAGA
>CM054139.1:45327449-45354949 GCA_028751875.1 Rapana venosa
CTGATCTGACCTGATTTGATCTGATCTTATTTGATCTGATCTGACCTGATCTGATCTGACCTGATATGACCTGATTTGATCTGATCTGATTTGATCTGATCTGACCGGATTTGATCTGGTCTGACCTGATCTGGCCTGACCTGATCTGGTCTGACCTGATCTGACCTGATCTGATCTGACCCGACCTAATCTGATCTGACCTGATCTGATCTGGTCTGGTCTGACCTGATCTGACCTGGTCTGATATGACCTGACCTGATCGGATCTTCTATAACCCGTGTGTGCATTCTGCCCCGACAGGCGGCTACTGCCCCCCAGTGAACGACTCCATCAACTGCTGGCCCCCTACACCCCCCAACACCACCATCTACGGTCCCTGCCCTGCCCTGCACCCCGCCCAGAATAACACAGGTACGTACCTACAACGTCTCAGTGCATTTGTCTGTGCGGTTTTTGTTTCATTCACTTATTTATGCATTTATTTCTTTATTTATTTCTTTATTTATTCTTTTATATCGAGGATAATGGAATAAGCACTCATGTGCTTTTTTTTACATCCAGTCCCCGTGTGTATGCCGTTTTGTAAATTTTGTCATCTGTTCCCACCGGCACGCAATGGCCTACTCTTTCGAAAAGCGGAACAGGATTTGACGCGTGCGCAAGATGTTCTGCATGCGTTCGCACACGTAGGCCTCGGTTTATAGTCTCATCCGAAGGACTTTGACATTCAGTTTGATTTTTTTGTCAAACTGGGAAGAAAGGGCGAGGCTGGGAATCGAACCCAGAACCTCACGGTTTACTTGTTGGCAGGCAAACGTCTTAACCATGCTGCTACCTTCCTTCTGACAAGGGGAAGGAGATAGCCTAGTGGTTAGAGCGATGAACTCGCGATATGACAGCTAGGTATCGAGCCACCACGAGACGCCTGTTCAAGGGAGTGGGGTGGGTTTTTTCCCCTGGAGTTAACATCAGCACAGACTCCGCTCCCCCGAAATTTCTTTCGAATGAGACTATAAACCGAGATCCTGTGCACGGAGAACGCCTTTGTGCCACACGTTAAAACCCGTTCCACCTTTCAGAAGAGTAGGACATTCGTGCCTGTAGAACGGGTGATGAAATATATGTTTTAAAACAAACACTGGTGTCGTGTTTAGACATCATTCCCGAAATTGGAAGGCGACTACTTTCGGTCACACTCGTAAACTTCTCGCCATTGGTGAACCTGAGAGCTCTAGCAGTGGAACGGGAAATTTTAAAAAGTCATTTAGAAATGCGCAGTTCTTATTTCATTTAGAACTTAATTAATTAATTAATTAATTATCTCATCTTTTAAGACGTCGGGGGGGAGCTCGCTTTCATCCTGTGGGGAAAGGCTGTGTACCAGGAAGTTGGTTCTCTGCCTGGCTGCCTTCGTGCGTGTCGTTTTGGGGTTGTTTAATTACCGACATGGTGTTTTCTGTCTTCATGATTCCTGCAGCTTCGTTCCGTCCCATCCCGCCACCCTGTGATAGCTTGGTGCTCGCGCTTCTGGAGTTGTTGCCGAGGGATGTGCGCGCGTGATTTTAGGCTAATTTGATATTATTTCTAACCCTGCATGTTCTATTTACGGTTCAAGTTTTGTTTGATGTCATCCTGAAGTGAAAAATGTGGGGATTTAATCCCCATCGCCAGCGGTAAAGCCCTGGTGTGGTTAGCTTTTAATTAATGTGGCTGGGATCCGTTTTCTTTCCGGGGGCGACTTTCATCCCTGGTTGTTATTGTTTTTATCCATGAGCGTTTGGTTGGGTGTAAGCCAGTGTAACGAGGACGAGGGTGAGGAGGAGGAGGATTTCCATCATGGTGGTGGCGGTGGTGGTCGTCGTCGTCGTTGTCGTCGTCGTTACTTATAAATTGATGATCACCATCATGATCATGATACATTCTGCTTTGGTATTTTGTGCTGGTTCATGAGTCTCTATTTTGTTTGTGTTAGGACTGTCTTGAACTGTACAGGGACTTGTATGTCTTGTGGTTTGGGGTGTTTTGTTGCTTTCTTTGGGGGGGGGGGGGGGGGGGCGGGTTGTTGGGGGTTTTGTTGGTTTCTTTGGGGGGAGTTGTTGGTTTGGTTGGGGTTTGTTTGGGGTTTTTTTTGGGGGGGTGATGAAAGGGGAGGAGAGACAGGTGACAGTTGCACTCAGATCATAAAGCACCATCTTGTTGTGTGGGGTTGTTTTTTTGCCGTTTGCCCTTTTTTCCCTGTACTTGAATTTACCACACAGAGCTATAAGTCTTTGTTTTGTCAGAATCTGTGTACAGTACTGTATCGCGGTGTATTACACTGTGCTACCTGTACAACGGTGTTGTATATCGTACTTCAGTTCTTTAAAGTTTCCTTTTAACCTGCTAATGTCCTGCAAGCTTAGTTTCCATGTGTTGGATTGCATTACGCTTTTTTTTCACACACTAATGTTCTTTGTCTACTTATAGGCTTGTTGTGCTAACTTTGGGGGGCTTCACGCCGTGGAAAACTTAACTTTCTTTTTGTGCTGCCTCGTCTTCTGTGACGTTCCCTGTCCTGCTGTTCCCACGCTGCCCATTTCAATCAATCTTTCCGCCCCAGCAATACCCAGATTCGTTATGTCACATTCTCAGAGTCCGGAGTTCTCAGTAAGTTAACCACTATGTTTATCTGTAGACTGACTTATTTTGCTCTTGTCACTGACTGAAACAAAGAGGCAGACACCAGACAGATAGAGACAAGTCAGAGAGCAAAGTTTACTTTCGGAGATGAGGCAAATGGATTAGATTGATGAGAGTCTGTAGGAGTGACAGGGTAATAGATTGCATACCAAGTCTTTGCTCAGGACAAGATAATTATGGCTACATCCCTTTGCTTTATCAGGTATGACGTGTAGACAATGAGCACTGATATCTTATAAGGAATACATGGGTTAACAGCCTATCAACCTGAGCACCTCATTACACGTTGCTTTTTGTTGAGCTGGTGGGCGGGCCACCCGCTCCATAACCATTCAGACAGACAAAGGAACCCTACACTTTCATCAGAACACTCTCTATTATTTAGACAGAATGAGTCACCACTACACATTTTACGCCGAAAGAAGCTTCATCAAACTGATGCAAATGATAAAACACTCCCTATGACATTTGCTTGGTTAAAAGTTACACCAAGCCAATCTTCCCCTTCTGTAGCAAGTGGCTTCCTAACCTCTCTCTCTCTCCTCTCCTCTCTCTCTCTCTCTCTCTCTCTCTCTCTCCCAAACCCTCCCCTCCCCTTCTCCTCCTCTCTTCTGCACCTCTCTGGCCTGGCAGCAGTCCAGATTGCAGAATGTACGCTCACACTTGGTACACGACTGTTTCGTCCACTTCCGAGATTCCCCTTCAAGAGGATTTTTCCCCTGAGGTTAATATCAGTGCCGACTCTACTCTCCTAACAGTCCTTGAGATGAGACTATAAACGGAGGCCCCGTGTGCGAACACAGGCAGAACATCTTGAGCACACGCTACAACCGGTTTTTCCTTTCGGAAGAGTAGGCCATTTCTGATTGTGTGGATGGATGAAAAGATTTGCAAAATGCACACACACTGAGGCTGGAAATAGAAAAAGAACATGAGCGCTTATTCCATTATCCTCGAAAAAGAATGATAAATAAATAAGTAAAAAATTAATTAACTAATTCGTTAGTTAATGGCGTGGATAGCTACAAATAACAGGTCTGAAGACAAAATGCAGCAATTTAAAATACGTGCTTATTTTAGCAAAATAATATGTAAAATGTCAAAGGTTTCCGAGAAAAGTAAAAACAACCAGAGAACTCTTAACACCCACTAATGGCTGTTTGCCTGATGCAAAATGAGGTGGGGAGATAACTCACTGCATTGCTGCTTTTCTTTGACACAACACATTTCCTTGTGTGAAATCTTTAATGCACACACACACACACACACACACACACACACACACACACACACACACACATACACACGCACACACACACACAAGCTCATTAATTTTCTACTATCCCTGCTAGTTCATCTCACCTCACCTATCCCCTAGTCTCGTAGACCATTGAGGCATCACTGAAGATTTTGCAACCAGCTTCCTCCACTCCTCATGGTTAAAGGACGTCAAATCAAAGATAGATCGAATACCCCTAATATCATGTAGGTAACACACACCTGCGTGCCTACATGCACGCATGTATGTGCGAAGGGGGTGGAGGAGGCGGCTATAGAGAAAGAGACAGACAAATAGAACACAGAGAAAATCGGTAAACAACTGAAAGCTGAATGAAAAGCAGTGGAGGAACAGTGTAGAAATGTCAGACTAAACATTTATCTCGCACCCAAGCCAGCTGTTTACCTCACCAAGCGCAGGGATCAGAGGATGGTTATTTTTTCCTCAGCAGCACAGATGTAGGTCAGTGGTTGAAGGGAGCATCACTCCCTTGTTGTTACACCTCTACTGAGGCTCTTGGCTTACCTGCCCCTGATGATGATTGATAGCAGCTGTCCCGAAATAGCTCTCTCATGACATTTAGGGGTTGTTTTCACAAGATGCTCTTCCCTCTTCCCCCAACTCTGACCTCTCTATCACTTTTCAGATCTTAACAAAGGGTATGTATTTTGGATGACAAGCACTGATGCACACACTGGTTCTTCTTTCGTAACCTTTGTAAACTTCTGGACGGGTAAATATAGGGTTTGTTTGTTTGTTTGGGGGCAAAGGGGGGGGGTTGTTCTTCTTTGTTGAACACTCAGACAGCAACTCCTGAGGCCCTGACAAATGCTGCCATGCGCTGAAGGCCCTCCAGGGGCCCAAAGACTTTGTCCCTCGTTGGCAGGTCAGCAGGCCAAATATTGGCCCTCAGGTTTTGGTGTGTTGGACAGGTCTGGAGGAAGTGTTCCACTGTTTTGTTTTTCTAAATCCATAGACTAGGCAGTGCTGGCTTCTTGTGTTCATGTCATTGATACTTGGGAGGTCATACTGGGGAATCCTCACACACATGCACACACACACGCGCGCACGCACGCACACATGCAACACACACACAAGCACGCACTGCCCAAGAAAATAATTAAACAGAAACACACAAAAAAAGGATGAGGAACACTTTCGCAATACCAGAGCAAACATCTGCCTCCCACCCCAGCTGTTTACCTCATCTGGTGCGGAGTTCAGAGGATGGTTATTTTTCCACAGCACAGATGTAGGTCAGTGGTTGAAGGGAGAATCACACCCTTGATCTTACCTCTTTACTCACCTCTTGCATTTCATTCCCTCCCCTAGAAAGATTGATAACACCTGCCCCAAAATAGCACTCCTTTAACATTTCGGGATTGCTGTTAGAATGTGTTCTTCCCTCCCTTCCAAAACTTTATTGCTTAGCGGACGGTGGCCTAATGTATGTGGAGTATTATGGTTGGTGTACGCAGTGATACCACTTTAATAGCCGAAAATGTCAAACTTCTGAAATATTACAAACATATTTGAAAGAGTGCTTAAGAGCTTGAGTTTTTTGTTTGTTTGGGGGGATTTTTGAGTGCAGCAAAACTTTTATGTGTAATGTCAGCAGGCCATGCTTAGAAAATCCCTGCGTTATAATCTGACCCCACTTTTTCATCCACTCTGAAATATATTTGCACATCATTTCAAAACTTACAAGCGAGTTCTACGATTATTTAGATACATCATCTGTCATGCCCCTTGCTATGTAGGTTTTGCATTTTGAAGGATAAGGTGGTTTTTTCCTTACTGGGTGAACTCTACAATCAGATAAAAAAAGGGGGTATCAGGCTTCTTGGAAAGAGATTTATATTGAACATTCAGGAATATAGGGTACTTCAATCCTAGTTGTGTGGGCTTATGTTAGAGATATAACAACTTTGCCTTATGCCTGTAGCAAACCTGCAGCTTGTTTTCATCATCAGTCTTATTCTTTTATTTTCTTTTGACCAGCTTTGAAGAATGAATGCATATAATGTACATTCACATACACATACACATGCAAACCCAGAGCACACAGGCATATAAATCAGACACACAAACAATGAGGCACACACACACACGTACACACACATTACACTAGCACACACACACACACAAACAAACACACACACACAACACACACACACACACACACACACACACACACACACACACACACACACACCACGAGCACAGACACACTACACTAATATACTAACAGTGAAAAGATGTTACACAAAAGAAACGAACGAATCACACAATACACACACACAACAACACACACAACACACACACAAACCACACAACACACACACACACACACACACACACACACACAACACCACACAAGCAGATGCTCCACTTAAAAAACAAATTGAAGTAGAAACGCAAAAGTTGATGGATGAACAAAGTGAAAATGTCAGACTAAACATCTGCCTCTACCCCCAGCTGGCTGTTTACCTCACCAAGTGCAAGGATCAGAGGATGGTTATTTTTTCCTCAGCGGCACAGATGTAGGTCAGTGGTTGAAGGGAGCATCACTCCCTTGATGTTACACCTCTACTGAGGCTCTTGGCTTACCTGCCCCTGATGATGATTGATAGCAGCTGTCCCGAAATAGCTCTCTCGTGATATTCGGGGCTGCTTTTTTGGTTTGGTTTTTATTTTTGTTTTTGTTTGTGAGTGGGTTGGGGTGGTTTTTTGTACTATATTCTCTTTTCTTATCACCACCTACTTTTTATCCCATGGGAAGTGTGATGTAGCGATTGTAGAATATCAGGGCTGATGCATACATGGACACTTTCTTTAAAACGTTGAAAAACCAGGCATCTAATCTTCTGGGAAGGTAGCGTAGATAAAAGATGTTTTTTTTTACATAAGATAATAGTTTTATGCGTGAACATTACCAGCAAGTCACACAGGGAAAATACTGCTGAAATCTAAGTATCCAAACAAAGTCAAGATTGGAGCTGTCTTTTTTCTCTTTTTTTTTTGTTTTGTTTGTTTGATTTCTCTCCTTTTTTAAGTATTGAGGCTTTTTGTTTGGGGGATGGGGGGGGGGGGGTGTTTGGGGTTTTGTGGTAAAGTTTGTTTGGGGTATTTTAGGGGTGGGGTTTGTGTTGTGATTTGGGGGTGGGTGGATGGGTATGATGGTAGTCTGCATGGAAATCAGATTGCTTCTACCACTGATTTGTCTCCTTTAAAAGTTGCCGAGTGAATTCCGCTTTCGAACTGAGATGGCACTATGCTTCTAGCTAATTGAACTCTATAATTATTCAGAAGAGAAAGCTCTGTGGGCTTTTCTGAGTACGATCTACACATTCCTATAGAGAACTGCAGCATGCCCTCCCGTTTGGGGATAGGTATGTAAAACAAAGCTGGGAGGACCCATATGCTGCAATCTTGATCGCTTATTTACTTTTTAACAACACAATCGACCGTGCGTACACATAGCATACAAACCCCACACACACACACACCACACACACACACACACACACACACACAACACACACACACACACACACACACTACAATATAAACGCCTTGAATTAGCAAAGAAATATCAATCTTTGTTGGGTTTTTTTAATTTTTCAAACGAAATCGTCATACACAAAAAGGAGGATTTCCTTTTCTTTCAAATCCGTTTCCTGATCTACACTTGAAATCTACAAAATAATAACAATAATAAGTGTCCTTGTTTGACCCTGTATGCTGCTTGAAAGAAGAAGAATGTGTCAATGAGTACTTCCACGTCCAATATACATGTTAAGTGGTTTGCTATGTTCCTTCGAGGCTGTAAGCAAAATTAAGATACAAGTGTTGTTGTTTTTTTAGGCTTCGTTTGCACCTAAATTAAAACTTGTCTCCTGTAGCTGATAGCAAAATTGCGATACCCACTCAACCCACCCCTAACACTCCCTCCTTTATCACTATACTTCTTTTCGATGTAAAAAATTTAACGAACAAATCAAAATAAACAAGAACACGAGTGAATAGCGTGAGTAACAGAATTCATGGAAAACAGATGGAGGCATTATAGGGTAAAAAAAAGAATGAACAAAATTATAAATGTAAATGAAAGAATTAGGAATTAAAAAATTGAATATTAATTTTTTTTTTTACCAGCAAAATAAGCCACAAAATCCTGCATGCAAAAAAAGCATACATTTTTTATGGTGGAGTTGTTACCTTGTTCTTTTCTTCTGAATATGATTGTGTGTGTGTGTGTGTGTGTGTTTTGTGGGCATGCAAATTCATTAAAATACATATTTATCCCTAAGTTCTAACAAACAAAACTAGAAAACAATGATAAAAAGGGGGTGAGCAAACAAGTACTCTTGCTTTAAACATTAAGATTTTTTGTTTGTTTGTTTGAGGGGGGGGGGGGGGGGGCTCTCTTTCTTTGTTTTGGGGGTTTTCTTATTGAGGAAGGGAGGGGGGTCGTTGGAGGGTTATGTGTTTTGATTTTTTAGGTATATTCTTGTCCCAATTTCAAGGATATGTCAACATAACAGTTTAATCGCTATTAAAAAGATGTGTTGGCCTTGTCTCCCTTCAGGGCTGCGCGCGCATCGGACGTGCGGAGCAGACGGCACGTGGTCTCATGGCGATTGGACAAACTATAGCGCCTGCATGAATCACCTGCCCTTGGAGCCCGAGTTCTCGCCCTCACCGGAAGGACAGGATAATTTTGTGAGTTACCTCCCGGCTATAAGAATTTGCAAAGAGTACCAGGGAAAGAGACTGAGTGGAGGTGGGATGCGGGGTATGGGATAAAAAAAAAAAAAGGTTGTTGATGATTGATTGATTGATTCATTCATTCATTCACTCATTCATTCATTTATTCATTCATTGGCTGGTTGGTTGGTTGTTTGGTTGGTTGATTGATTGATTGATTGATTGATTGATTGATTGATTGATTGATTGTCGTGTTGTGAACTGATCAAGGGCCAGGTGGCTGCTTAACAGATTAACCCATTGTTGTCCGATTCAGTAAAGGTGGGTGCTTGACCAATTGATCAATTTCGGGCTGAGATGGATTTGCTTCAGTTATTCAGGACCGGAAGATGGATCCACTCATTCCAGTGTGTGAACTCATTTGTTCTTTTGCAATGTTTGTTTTGGAGTTTTGCTTTCCAAGCAGTAGACTGAATTATGTTAGCTTAGGAATAGGTTGGCTGAGTTAGAAATTTGGAATGGGAGGGGAAGGGGGTCGCAGACAGACATACAGACAGAAAGACAGGGAGACCGAGAAACAAAGAAATATAGAGGTATACATGTCTGTTTGTCAACTTGTCTTTGCTGAGTACACAGAAGCAAGCACACACAGAGAGAAAGAGACAGACAGACAAACGTTTGGGCGCACTTGGACGCGTACGATTGAGAAACTGGAATACTGGAATACACGAGTGTGCACATGCAAAAGATAAGGGAATTAAAAAAACCATAAACAACACACACACACAGATATATAGATATATTTCACGGAGTTTCACGTAGACAGACAGACAGACAGATAGATAGATAGATCAATCTTCATCTCCTTAGATAGGAGATGTCGTTTAAATCATTATGTTTCCTAAAACAGCATGTCAAACTGAAACCACACACACCAGTTCTGAGAGTCTGTTGCGCCAGAATGTATTTTTCAACACGCAGTTGCAATAATTATACTCCATAGGAGCTCTATTTAACCGTCAAAATTCCACCATGTGGTAGAACAGTTCAATTTGTCAGATTCTATTTTGATGTCTTGCTGGAAACAGAGGGGAAAACATTGAACAAAGCGTTGGTTCTTTATTGTTTTGCCAGGAAAATAGATATTGTAAATGTTGATTGATCATGAATGAGTGTTAATGGCTTCCGCCCTAGATGTCATTTAGTGCACGTAGAAGATCCGTGACAATATTTTGTAAAAGTTGTTACTTTTAGAGTGAAATGTGTGCTGATGAGATAAGGAAATGTGGCACTGTGCTTTGGTCCGAAGCTGTTGTGTTGTTTTTTTATTGTTGTTTGTTTTGTTTTGTTTCGGGGGAGGGGGGGGGGGCAGAAAAAGGTAGGCTGGATTTCAGTTAAGTGATGCTGAGAAAAGATTGAAAATCAGTAGAAATCTTACTCTCTCTCTTTCTTCATCTTGAAAAATTCTGGACTAGGCAAAAATCTTTGTCAGTTCTTGATGTAAACAAAGTATCAAGGCCTTCGTTAACACCTTGTCAGGCTTTGAAATGGTATATGAGGGGTGGGGGGAAGGGTGTCTTCATTTATGACAATCTCTTGGCACATCAGTCTGTATCGTCTGTTAAAGAGAGGAAAATCCTCTGAAGTCTGAGAATGCCTGCCTATGTAACGAGGTATTTGAGAACAGTCATATGCACAAATGTTCGTAAGAGTAGGCCAATGTGTGCCGGTCGGAATGGATGAAAAAATGTACAAACTGCATACACACGGGGACTGGATGTAAAAAAGCACATAAGTGCTTATTCCATTATCCTCGATATAAAAGAATAAATAAATAAATAAAATAAAATATGTTGAATGCGTACTCTCATAGTCATTCCCAGGTGTTATGAGTGATATGTAGCGCGTATTCTGAGTGACTTTTCAAGAGTGTTTATGCTGGACAACGCTCAACACCACCACCACCACTACCACCACAACCACCACCACAACCACCACCAACAACAACAACAACAACAACAATAACATCTAAATGCACAGTCAAATTAGCTGTTTGTTAAGTGTTCTTATCATTAATTCATCGATAAGTTGATTACCTGAATCACAAATCACGTTTATGTGGGTCCAGAGTTTTTTTCCCTGAAAAATCGTTATCCTCTTATCCAGAGCATTTTCTGCTGTCACCTTTTACCTCAAACACCCTACAGTGAGAGAAGCTGTATATCTTCAGTCTTCCTGACTGTGCTGTTAATTGCATGCAGAAAATATCAGGAGAGAGAGAGAGAGAGAGAGAGAGAGAGAGAGAGAGAGAGAGAGAGAGAGAGAGAGAGAGAGAGAGAGAGAGAGAGAGAGAGAGAGAGAAAGAAAGAAAGAAAGAAAGAAGACAGACGGACAGGTAGACAGACGACAGACAGACAGACAGCACAATAAGGAAAAAAGCAGCCAGATTATTCAAGTAAGTCAAATCAGGGCAAACCCTTTATTTATAAACGAACCTCACCTTCTTTAGGCTCATAGAAGACGAAGACAGAAGATAGAGTATGAAACAAACATGAAGGAAAAAAAGTATGAAAGATAACGACGTGGAATGAAGAAGAAGAAGAAGAAGAAGAAAGAAGAAGAAGAAGAAGAAGAAGAAGAGAGAAGAAGAAGAAGAAGAAGAAGAAGAAGAAGAAGAAGAAGAAGAAGAAGAAGAAGAGAGGAGGAGGAAGAGGAGGAGGAGGAGGAGGAGGAGGAGGAGGAGGAGAAGGAGAGGAGGAGGAGAAAGAAGAAGAAGAAAGAGAGAAGAAGAAGAAGAAGAAGAAGAAGAAGAAAGAAGAGAAGAAGAAGAAGAAGAGAAGAAGAAGAAGAAGAAGAAAAAGAAAACAAACAACAATAACGGCAGCAACAACACCAACAACAACGACCAGATTAAAAGCATGAACAAAAGGAAGAAGAGAAAAAAGTTGAATGAGAAAGTGGAAAGAAGAAATAACAACCTAAACTATTGATGAAGAGCAAATTCAAACTTGTTCTGTTTTGTTTTGTTTAGTTTTGTTTTGTTTTACTTGCATCCATACCAGATTTGTTTGTTCTTTCGTTTATTTGTTTTGTACAGTTTTCCTTTCATTTGTATGTCTTTTCACATTTCGTGCTATAAGACAGAGAAATGAAAAGACAAGGGTAAAAGGGGGGATGGGAAATTAAACATTATTATGGAAAAGCTAACAATGCTAAAAAAAAAAAAACATAATGAAATTCAGCAACGCATGAAACAAAAAAAACAGAAAACGTAACCAAGTGATATTAAAACTTCCGTTTTACGACGAATAAAAACAAATATTGTTTGTTGTTTAAACACGTCTTCTGCCGTCACCAAATCATCAGAAATGTCAAAGAAAAAAAAGCAATATAGTCGACCTTTCATGCATTGAACTTAGAGAAGTAGTTCTTTGTTTTAAAAATCGCCGAGGTCAGACTGTGAATTTCTTAATGATGGATTTACATAGGGAAAATCTCACCATTGGCGAACCTCGAGACTGTAGCCGAGGAATGAAAAAAAAAAAAGAGAGAAAGACAGAAAGGTTTCCGAAAGAAGGAACGTAACTGTTGATTCTGGCACAAACATTTCCACGGAGAAATTCTTACACTGCTAATTTGCGAGGTGCTTTTAACAAAACTTTGTCCTTTAAATTCGATTACGAACATTACAAAAGTCTCCAGTAACTCATGGGAAAATTTGGAAATTGTTGGCTTATACTGTGATGAAAAAAACACTGGGCTTTTTGGGGTTTTTTTGTTGGGTTGGGTTGGGTTTTTGAAAGTGTAGTTTTGATGTTTGAGCACTCGAGAAACAGGCTTATGATGTGAAGTCTCAAGAGGTGTTGGCTTGTTTTACAGACATTTCAACAGTGTGTCTATGTTAAGCTTTCGAAATTATGTGCACCTCCTAAATGCTATTTTAGTATCTCATTTGTCGTTGTTGTAAAAGCGAACATGAAAGGCACCCCAAAAGAGATAGTAATCGTAGCTGTTATCTTTCAAACAACTCTTTTTTTATCAGAATTGTTTCTTCATACGTAATTGCATTTGTATTGTTGTTTGTTTTATGGTGTTTTTTAAAACTAGTTCATTTAAAGTAGACCTGATTTCAACAAACAATTCAACAATGCTGGAGTTATTGGGTGTAATCTCGGCTACAACAAAAATAAAATAAGCCAAGAAATGAAAATTCTGATCTAGTAAGATATGACCTTTCAAACTGCTTCGGCAGAAAATATATCGGAAAAAACACCTGGTAAAAGCTCTCTCATTTCATGTGTGTGTGTGTGTGTGTGTGTGTGTGTGTGTGTGTGTGTGTGTGTGTTGGGTTGGTGTTGTTGTTGTGTGTGTGTGTGTTGTTTATTTCAATTAGCTGTTTTATTTGAGTACATGCTTTGTGGACATCTCCGCCAGTTTCCGGGCTTTTATTACCGTTACACTTTCTTTTTTGGCCCAGAACGGGTGCTTCTTTGTGGTGTGTATCTGATTTCTATGGAAATTCGCATCATGTTATGCTTTTCTTTAGTCTATTTGGTTATTTTTTAAATTTTTTTTCATATACTAATTTGCTTTACGTAATCATTTCCTTATATTCATGTGTGCAAAAGTATAAACGCGAATGTACGAATATCTCCTATGCACACACGAATAAGCTCACCCACGCACCCACTCGCACGTACGCGCGTGCCCACACACACACACACACACACACACACACACACACACACACACACACACCTACACCTCATTCATCACAACCCCTTTCACATTCTCCGAACAAATGCAAAAAGGTGGGGGGAGGGAGGTCTCTACACTTTGCAATTAATTTTAAAGTCACAAAGAAGAAAAAAGCCGAAGTAAAGCAGACAGTACAGCAGGTGGTCATTATCTTTTAGAACCTCATTTACTAGGTCTGTTTACCTAAACTGTCCCCTCTCTCTCTCTCTCTCTCTCTCGCTCTCGCTCTCGCTCTCCTCTCCTCTCCTCTCCTCTCCTTTCCAGCAGCAGCAGCAACAAGAGCAAACAGAATCACAGGCAAATTTCCCCATACAGATGAAAAGTCAAACATTAAGCACACTAAGCACGCTAAGTGGACACTAATTAGACACTAATAAGACACTAGAGCGCGCAAGCGCGCGTACACACACATCCACCCACCACACGCACACACACACGCACCATATACGCACACGCACGTTACGCAAAAACTCATTACATATATACATTCATACACGCAAGTACACACGCAGGCAGGCACGCACACACATACGCACGCTTGCCTGCAAACATTCTCCGCACATGTACGCACACACTCATGCACACACGCATGCACGCACGCATGCATGCACGCATATATACATATATGCATACACGCAGGCACACACACACAACACACACAAACAAACACAAACACACGCACGCACACGTGCGCGCACGCGCACGCACGCACACATACATACATACATAACCCACTACACCCACACACCCATATATACATACATACATACATACATACGCACGCACGCACGCATGCATGCATACACGCACGCACGCATACATGCACATACGCACCTAGGTATCTAGTCTCAATCTATGTAGTAAAGTTTCTCATTTCCGTGAGCAAGAAAATTAATATTTTCAAAGGGGCTTTTTCTCATCATTTTAGAATGAATACAATTCATTGTTTTACATTGCATTTCATACTGTGACGATGCAAGATTGTATCAAAACACTTCAGTACTGGATTCAGAGGCACCTTGCTTTGCCAAAGAATCAACCAGCTCATTCTAATCAATTCTACAGTGTGAAGGGGTCAAGCGAAAAAGAATTCTGGTGCTTCTGCTTGCAAAAAAATGTATCAGGAATTCATTCTCATACAATAATTATCACTCCTTATTTTTGGGTGGGAGGTCTTGTTGCACATTTTCTTATTTTTCTTTCTTTTTTTCGGGTAAAAGGGGGTGGGGTGGTGGTGGGCTGGATTTTTTTCTTTCTTTCTATTTTGTGTTTCTTTTTAATCCTTCTTTCTTCTTTTTTCTTTTAAAAAGTCTTTCTTTTGTTCTTTCCTAGACGTTTACCTTTCTTCACGGTTTATCTGTCAGCTTGTTTTATACTTTATATAACCCTTTATCACCTGGTATCACTTACAGTCAACAGACTTTAAATCCAAGAGCTTTATTCCCTGTTTCATGGCATTATTTGCAGATCTGGTTGGCAGAGGCACTGAGAGACATCTACCTGGCGGCCTCTGTCATCTCCTTGGTCTTTCTGCTCCTCACCCTCTTCATCTTCTGCTACTTCAGGTAAAGGCAGGAAGGAACTGGTCGTTTACGGAGGAAAGGGGGTGGGGTGAGGGTAAGAGAGGAAGGGCAAAAGACTGGATTGATTGGAAGGGAGGAAGGACGGGTTAGGGAGCGAAGGAAGAGGGGAGAGGAGGAGAGCTTTTTTTTTGTTTTTTTGGAAAAGCTGGGTAGAATTTGGGAGGGATTTTTTGATTTTGTTATTGGGTTTTTAATGAATTTTCTTTCTGTTTTGATCCTTTTTGGTTTTGCTTGTTTGTTTGTGTTTGTTTGTTTTGTTTTGTTTGTTTGTTTCTTTGAAAAAGGATGGATGGGTGTGGGATGTTTATTTGGTTTTAGAGTGTGGTGAGACAGAGGTGTGTGGTGTATGCATACGTGCCTGCGCGAGTATGTGTGTGCACACTTTGTGTGCACGCGCGTGCGCATGTGCGTGTGCTTGCCCATGCGCTTGCGCGATCGCGTTTGTCAGTAAGTATTTGTTAGTGTGTGTGTCTGTGTCTTTCTGTTTGTCTGTCTGTTGCTTTGTGCTTTTGTGTTTATGTGTGTGTGCGTGTACAGTATTTCTATAAACTATGTCTATGCTTGTGTTTGTATGTGTTGTGTGTGTGTGCACGTGCGCGCGCGCGTGTCCTGCATATATAGGCCCAATGTGTCTGACACATTTCGATGTCCTCGGCTTTATAGGAAAAGCAACGTCGCACAGAGCCAGCCTTGTCAAAGCTGCGGTGGGGCTGATACAGGTTTTTGGCACTCAGAGGACGTCGACGACCTCCAGAGTATTGTAATCATCTCTTGCAGGTTTCCTGCTGCTGCCCCGGCATTGTCAGAGGGCAGTCAGGGCACTGTGTCAGGATTGGTGTGCACTGTGCTTGCTTCAGGCCGTTCTCGTTCTGTCTGCTTGATCTAGCGATACGCTTGTTGTTGTGGTGGTTTTATGGTTGGTTTTGTTGGTGGAGGGGACGGGGGGGGGGGGGTGGGGGGGGGGGGGGGGGGGGGTCCCGAGGAAGGGGGTTCTAAGGTTTCTTTCTTCTTCCTTTATCGCTGTTTGACGATGTGTGTGTAGTGTGTTGTGTGTGGGGGGGGGGGGGCGATATGTGTGTGTGTGTGTGTATGTGTGTGTTGTGTGTGTGGTGGGGTTAATGTGTGTGTGTGTGTGGTGTGTGTAGTGTGTTTGTGTAGTGTTGTGTGTGGGTGGGGTTTAGTGTGTAATGTGTGTGTAGTGTATGTGTGTGTAGTGTAGTGTGTGTAGTGTAGTGTAGTGTGTAGCGTGTGCGTATGTGTGTATGCATGCATGCATGTGTGTGTGTGTGTGTGTGTGTGTGTGTGTGTGGGGTAGGGGGCGGTATGCGCGCTACATGTACGCGCGTCCCGTATGCAGGCCTAGGTCTGTAAATCGTGACAAATTATGTCATTGTTTTATAGCACACAACAAGGTCGTTCACAGCAAAATGCTGAAACGGTTCTGATTACGTGGATAAAATTATCTGGATCTTTCGACAGAGTATGCACCCCCAAAGAGTATTACCATTATCTGGTGCAGGTTTCCTGTTTACAGTGATATTATGAGTCGGCAACCAGGTCAGGTCCTTTGAGTCAGAATGTGCTAGTGCACTTGCCTCAGGCAGTTGTGTCTGCTTGATCTGATGACACTGTTTTCATCCTTGCCCCTCCCCCCCCCCCCCCCCCCCCCCCCTTTCAGGAGAAGGAAGGTTCAGTGCTTCCGTCTTCGCTTTCTCTGTTTTTTTACGTTTTTATGGTTTTGTTGGGGTTTTTTTAGCAGGTTTTGACATTTTTAACATAAGCAAAATTTTGTTATTTGGAGTATGCTTTGTTGAAAGTGAATATCCCCATCAACGTGTTTTCTTTATGCATGTACTGTATTATTATAGTACATGGCACTCTGTGTGTGTGAGTGTTGCGTGTAGTGTGGTGTGTGTGTGTGTGTGAGTGTGTGTGTGGGTGGGTGGTGTGGGTGTGTTTGTGTGAGTGTGTGGGTGTGTGTGTGAGTGTGTGTGTGATTGTGTGTGTGTGCATGTGTGTGAGTGTGTGTGTGAGTGTGTGTGTGTGTGAGTGTGTGGGTGTGTTTGTGTGAGTGTGTGTGTGAGTGTGTATGAGTGTGTGTATGAGTGTGTGTGTGTGTGTATGTGTGTGTGTGTGTGTAGTGTGTGCGTGGTGTGTGTGTGTAGGAAGAAGGTAGAGGTCTTGAGGGTGTGTCTATATTATTCAAACCCAGCTCTCTTGCGCTGCATTGTTCTGCACTATACTGTACTGTACTGTACTTGTGCTGTCATGTGCTGTCTTGTTTGTACTTGTACTGTACTGTGGTGTGTTGTAAAAAAAATAATAATAATAATGGGTGGCGCTGCTGTCGTGGCGATGCGCTCTCCCTAGGGAGAGCAGCCCAAATTTAACGCAGAGAAATCTGCCTTGACTTAAAGTGGTATAAAATAAATATGAAAATGAAAAAAATACTTGCACTGCACTGTAGTGTGTTGTACTGTATTGTGCTGTATTGTATTGTGTTGTAGTGTACTGTAGTGCCGTGTAGCGTATTGTACTGTATTGTTATGTTATGCTATGTTGTGTATATTATTATAGAGCTGTTGTCTGTCCATTCACGAAGATATGACGTGTCACCTTACCATGCTATGCTGTGCTATCCTATTCCATACCATGCTATGCTGTGCTATCCTATTCCATACCATGCTATGCTGTGCTATCCTATTCTATACCATGCTATGCTGTGCTATCCTATTCCATACCATGCTATGCTGTGCTATCCTATTCCATACCATGCTATGCTGTGCTATCCTATTCCATACCATGCTATGCTGTGCTATCCTATTCCATACAATGCTATACTGTGCTATCCTATTCCATACCATGCTATGCTGTGCTATCCTATTCTATACCATGCTATGCTGTGCTATCCTATTCCATACCATGCTATGCTGTGCTATCCTATTCCATACAATGCTATACTGTGCTATCCTATTCCATACCATGCTATGCTGTGCTATCCTATTCCATACCATGCTGTGCTGTGCTATCCTATTCCATACAATGCTATGCTGTGCTATCCTATTCCATACCATGCTATGCTGTGCTATCCTATTCCATACAATGCTATGCTGTGCTTTCCTATTCCATACAATGCTATGCTGTGCTATCCTATTCCATACCATGCTGTGCTGTGCTATCCTATTCCATACCATGCTATGCTGTGCTATCCTATTCCATACAATGCTATACTGTGCTATCCTATTTCATACGATGCTATGCTGTGCTATCCTATTTCATACCATGCTATGCTGTGCTATCCTATTCCATACAATGCTATACTGTGCTATCCTATTCCATACCATGCTATGCTGTGCTATCCTATTCCATACAATGCTATACTGTGCTATCCTATTTCATACCATGCTATGCTGTGCTATCCTATTTCATACCATGCTATGCTGTGCTATCCTATTCCATGCAATGTTATGGGATGCTAAGCTATACCATACTGTAGTTACACCATACTATGTTATTCTGTGCAATGCTATACACTGATGTGCTATGCTGTGCTATGCTATTTCATTTCATACTATGCAATGCTATGCTATACCCTACTATGCTATGCCGTGTTACGTTCCATCATTTCATGTTATTCTGTGCTATTGCTATACCCTGTTATGCTATGCAATACCATATGCTAATGTTACATCCTACTATGCTATGCTATATCATACTCTGCTATGTTATACCCTAATATGCTATGCTATACCATACTATGTTATGCTATGCTCTACTATGCTATACCGTACTACGTTATGCTATACCATACTATGCTATGCTATAACATATTATACTATTTTATTTTATGTATTTTTTAATTCTTTTATATCAAGGATAATGGAATAAGCACTTATGTGCTTTTTTACATCCAGTCCCCGTGTGTATGCGGTTTTGTTAATTATGTCATCTGTTCCCACTATGCTGTGCTATACCATCTCTGTTATGCTATGCTGCGCTATGCTTTACCGCACTATGTTACGCTTTACTATGCCATGCTGCGCTGTACTATACCATACTATGCTATGCTATACCACACTATACTGTGCTATGCTATACCATAGTATGCTATGCTATGCTATGCCTTATTATGCTATGCTATGCTATACCATAGTATGCTATGCTATGCTATGCCATGCTATGCTATGCTATGCTATGCTATGCTATGCTATGCCATGCTATGCTATGCCATGCTATGCTATGCCATGCTATACTATGCTATGCTATGCTATACCATACTATGCTATGTTATGCTGTGCTGTGTTGTGCAGGTCCCTACAGTGCAGTCGGATCTCCATCCACAAGCACCTGGTGGTGTCCTTCATTTTCCGCTTCATCCTGATACTGGTCATGATGCAGCCTTTCTTCACCGACACGGACAACACCTACAGACAGATAGTCAGTACCCCGTCTGCTTCTTCTTCTTCTTCTTCTTCTTCTTCTTCTTCTTCTTCTTCTTCTTCTTCTTCTCTTCTTCTTCTTCTTCTTCTTCTTCTTCTTCTTCTTCTTCTTCCTCCTCTTCTTCTTCTTTTCTCCCTCTTCTTCTTCTTCTCTTCTTCTTCTTCTTCTTCTTCTTCTTCTTCTTCTTCTTTCTTCTTCTTCTTCTTCTTCTTCTTCTTCTTCTTCTTCTTCTTCGTCTTCTTCTTCGTCTTCTTCTTCTATTTATGTTGGTTTTCTTTAACTCTTGGTCCGTGTTTTTGTACTGTTTAGTTTTGTTGTTACTGGTGGAAACTATCTATACTTTGGGTTCTGTTTGGTGATGATATAGCACTTCTTCTTCACCGACACTCACAACACTTTGAGGCAGATAGTCAATACCTTTTCCTCTTCTTTTTCTGTTGATTTTCTTTTACTTCTTTATCTGTGGTGGAGTTTGGGTGTGGGTGGGGTTTTTTGTTGTTGTTGCATTTTTGTTACGGTTGAGAAACTATCTATACTTGGGGCTCTGTTTGGTGATGATGCAGCCTTTCTTCACCGACACTGAACAACACCTAAAGGCAGATAGTCAGTACCTCTCCTTCCTCTTCTTTTTCTGTTTGTTTTCTTTAATTATTAGTTGGGGGGGGGGGGGTCCTTGTTTATTAGTTACTGGTGGAAACTATCTATACTTTGCGTTTCGTTTTGGTGATGATGTAGCCCTTCTTCTGTATGCCTGTGAATCATGGACCCTGACTGCAGATTTGGAGAGAAGAGTACAGGCGGTGGAGATGAGATGCTTTCGGAGACTCCTTGGCATCTCCTACAAAGACCACATAAGCAACGAAAGCGTGCATAACAGAATCCAGCAAACCATTGGACCCTATGAAAACCTTCTAACGATCGTGAAAAAGCGTAAACTTAAATGGTATGGGCATGTCACAAGATCCAAAGGACTTGCAAAGACAGCTTTACAAGGCACTGTCCAAGGAGGAAGAAGAAGAGGCAGACCAAGGAAGAGCTGGGAGGATAACATCAGCGAATGGACAGGCCTAGAACTCAACAAAACCCTGAGAAAGGCAGAACAGAGAGAGGAATGGAGGGAACTGGTTGTTGAGTCTTTGAGGGTGCCCCCACGGTCGTCAGACTACGGGACAGATAGATAGATAGATAGATAGATAGATAGTAGCCCTTCTTCACTTACACTGACAACACCTACAGGTAGATAGTCAGTACCTCTTTTTATTTTTCTCTTGGTTTTTTGTTGACTATTGGTCTGTGTTTTTGTATTGTTTTGTTGTTGTGGTGGGGTTTTTTGTTACTGGTGGAAACTATCTATACTTTGGGTTCAGTTTGGTGATGATGTAGCTCTGTGTCACCCGCACTGACAACATAATTACACAGCCCGTCACTGTCGCTCTTTTCCTTTTTGTGTCGTTTTGATTTATTGTTTGTTGTTACTTAATTGTTGGATTTGGGAGGGGGCTGGGGGGGGGGGGTGGAGGTGTCTGTTTTGTTTTGTTGGTGGTGATTTTTTTTATTTTTGGGGCGTGGTTGCTTGATTTTTGGGAAGGGCTATTTATTTGTTAAGGGTTGTTTTGTTGTGGAGTTTGGGTGTTATTTTTTAGGGGGGGGGGGGGGGGGGGGGGGGGGGAGGGGGTGCGCTGTTGTTGCATTTAGTTTAGTTTCTTTTTCTTCTAATTACTTTTTTGGTTTATCGTGTAACGTCGTGTTTACTGTTGGTGGTGGTGGGTGGGTTGTTTGTTGGGTTTTTTTTTTTTTATTAGTGTTGATGCTGCTGCTGTTGTATGGTTGCCTTACATTTCTGACCGCATGCGTGTTGACCTACTTGACAGGGTTTTCTTTTCTTTCTTTCTTTCTCTGTTTTTCTTCTTTCGTTCATTCCTTCTTTCTTTCTTTCTTTTGGTTTTCTTTTATTTTCTCTCCTTTTTGTTTTTGCTCTGTTTTGTGTTAACGTTTCCTTGTTTGGTTTGGTTTGGTTTTGTATCGTTTTTTGTTTAGGGGTTTGTTTGGTTTTGTTATTCTTCTTGTTGTCGTTGTTTTGTTGTTGTTCGTTTTGGGGGGGTTGTGTGTGTGTGGTTTTTGTTGTTTTTGTGTTGTTGGTTTGTTTGTTGTTGTTGTTTGTTTTTTGAGGGGTGTTGGGGGGTATCTATTTCGCTTTTTCATGATTGTTAGTAAGTGGGCTTAATTTGTTCTGGTAGTGGGCTGTTTTTGTTTGTATCGAAGTCGTTCTTGTTTGTTTTCTTCTTGTTTTGCTTACATGTGCGGTATCTTGTGTTCGTCTTTTTTTAAGTTTGCAGTATCACTCGGTTTCATTGTAATTGTTTAACAGGTTGATTGGTTGGTTGGTTGGTTTTGTTGATTAGTTTCATTTTTACACTATTATTTCTATTTTATTTTCTTCTGCTTTATGCATACCTGCTGCTGTTTGAAATGCAATTTTATGAATGGTTGAGAGCGAGAGAGAGAAACAGACAGACAGACAGACAGACAGTCAGACAGACAGACAGACAGACAGTCAGACAGACAGACAGACAGAACGAACGACGGACGGACGGACAGACAGACAGACAGAGATAGATAGAGAGACACACAGACAAACAGATAGATAGATAGACAGACAGACAAATAGATAGATAGATAGATAGATAGATAGATAGATAGATAGATAGATAGATAGATAGATAGATAGATAGATAGATAGATAGATAGATAGATAGATAGATAGATAGATAGATAGATAGATAGATAGATATGAGTGTATGGTGTGTACATGGGTGTATAAATCTATGCATGTCTGTCTGTCTGTCTTTCCGTCTGTATGTATGTATGTATGTATTTTTGTTTGTATGTGCGCACCTCTCTCTCTCTCTCTCTCTCTCTCTCTCTCTCTCTCTCTCTCACTCGCTCGCTCGCTCTGCTCTCTCTCTCTCTCTCTCTCTCTCTCTCTCTCCTCTCTCTTCTCTCTCTCTCTCTCGTCGCTCGCTCGCTCGCTCGGTCGCTCGCTTTCTCTTCCAGAATAACTAGCTCGTTACCGCTAGAAACGAAAACGTCAAAATCACGTTACCAGCGAGCTTTTCACATAAATGATTTGGTTCAAGCCGAAACCCAAGTTTCCTTCCCGCCATGTTATTATGACAGTGATAACTGCCGGTCTGTTTGGATGTAAATGTTGTGTCGGCCAGATAGCGCAGGCTTTAGATGATGCCATCAGAGACCAGTGCTTCTTCGTTTTTTTAACCCGAGAGACGCCGTTTAGCGTTGCAGCACTTGTAGTTGATGTTCCAGAAGTCTCAGTAATCTCTGTATATCTCTTTAAAGACGTACATATCTTCACTTATGGCGTGGCAATTTCAGAAATCTCTTAATTGAAGCAGCGACCTTAGGGTTTTACCATTATGGCATCTGCTTAAAGTGTCTTGCCTTAGTGTGTCTTGGCTTAATGTGTTTTGCCTTAGTGTGTCTTGCCTTCTATATATGTCTTGGCTTAATGTGTTTTGCCCCCTATGTGTCGTGCTTTTATGTGTCTTGCCTTAATGTGCTTATTCCATTATCCTCGATATATTTTTTTTAATTTTTAACCTGAGCGCTTGATTTGTTGCTTTACAAGATTCAGCGCTATATAAATTCCATACATTATTATAATTATTATTAGTATTGTTTAATGTGTTTGCCTTAATGTATCTGCCTCTATGTATCTCACCTACCTGCCATTTTTTTTTTTGCATTAAGTTCTATGTTTCTGAGGTTGGGGTGTTTTGGTTTTATTTCAAGGACACGAATACCTGACACTTTATCCGCGTTATTTGATGTTGAACTATTTTTGTAAGTTGTTGAGGGAGTTGTTACGATTGATAGCTGTGTCGAGCTTGTTTGTAGCTTGTTTGGTGGTCTAGAGGCAACACATTCAGTTAGAAAGCCAGAGGTCTACGGTTTAGTTCCCAACTAAAGCGAACTCTTGCTTCCATGCACCACACGTTGAGTAAAGGTCCAGGGGATAGTCTCTCGGAGGAGATGACCAACTGAGGTATACCGTGGACAGCATGCATGTAGTGCACTTAAAGTACTCGTACAAACCACATGAAGAGCTCCTGACTTCAGTGAAAAGACGCAAACTGAAGTGGGTTTGGGCATGTCACACGAACATCTAGACTGTCCAAGACTGTCCTACAGGGAACAGTACACGGAGGGAGACGAAGAGACAGACAGAGAAAACGATGAGAAGACAACATCAGCGAGTGGACCTGGCCTTGAGTGGAATGAATAACTACGGAAAGCAGAGGACCGCAGGGAGCGGAGGAAGCTGGTTACAAAATCTCCAGTGTTGCCCCCACAGTCCACAGGACCACGGGTGAAGGTGAAGGAAAATACTCATGGCAAGAAGACTGCTCCTGGAAAAGTTCTGCAAAACAGACCTTGCCCCTGACAAAAATTCTGTAAAATATACCATGCCCTATGCAAATATTTTGCAGAATAGGTCATGCTTCTGGAAATGTATCTGTCATTGTTACAAAAGTAATACATCACAAACATTCAATACAATACAACTATATCAAGGAAAGTGTTCAGGGTTGCTGTTCCTAGAGCCAGTTTGATGCCATGGCTCGCAGGAGTCTTGATCAACAACTCCTGGTCAAGAGCAGTGTGGCTTCAGCCATCCTGCCCACCCTTTGGTCCCATTCTGATCTTCTTTCTCTTCTTCTTCTTCTTCTTCTTCTCTTCTTCTTCTTCTTCTTCTCTTTTTCTTCATCGAACGCTCAGACAGCAGTCACATTCTAATGATAGCCAGAGTTAAAGTATTTAGGTGTGCAACTAAAATACGAGCTTCGTTTAGGCATAAAAAGGACCGGCACTTCCGGTCTTGGAACACAAAATGGCGTCTGCGTTGTATGACTACGTGCTTTGTTATATCTGTGTGTATTGCAAACCCCCCAAGCCATCCGACGCATTACATGGTGTCAGAAGGGTCCTATAGTCTAAGCACTATCATGGCACATAGTTGGGTTTTTTTACCTTCGCCTGACGCACTCTGCATAAGCAGCAGAAATCCGACGCATTATTTAGGTTTTCAACTAAAAGACTAGCTCCGTTTGGGAATAAAAAGGATCGGCACTTCCGGTCTTGGAACACAAAATGGCATCTGCGTTGTATGACCACGTGTTTCGTCATATCTGTCTGAATTGCTAACCCCTCAAGCAATCCGACGCATTACAAGACTGGCCTCAACCATTCTGCCAACCCTTTGGTTTCATCCTAATCAATGCTAGAGTGGTTTCAGACATCCTGACAATCCTTTGGTCCATCCCCCCCCCCCCCCCCCCCCCCCATGCACGCAGAAGACTACTACGAGTACATTTTGAAGATTCCGTAAATGGTGTCGGTAGTGGGTGTATTGCAGGAACACTAAAATGACTGGCACACTTAAAAGGTCTCGTAGGTGCTTTGAGTCAGGATGATGGGTCAGACGTCTGCTTAGTTCAAGTCTGGGTGGATGAGGAGAGTAAAGTGTGTCTAGACATTTTCTTCACGGAGAGATACTTCTTTAGAAAAAAAGTTTTTAGGAAAATTGGAAACCTGAGTTGCTTTAGGTGTTGATGAGCATCTTACCAGCATGACACTGCATACAATGCATGTGCACGTACACACACACACACATACACGCACGAACACACACACACACACACACACACACACACGATACTTCTTGAACATCAACTACAAATGCGTGTGCGTGCGTATGTATGTGTGTTTGTCTGTCTTTATGTCTCTGTGTGTATGTGTGTGCCTGTGTGTATGTGTGTGTCTTTGTGTATGTATGTCTGTCTGTGTCTGTGTGTCTGTCTGTCCGTGTCTGTGTGTGTTCCCCAGAGAAAAGGGCAGGACACACACAAAAACTGTTGTCTGAAGAGCAATACGGAAGCGGTTCAGTCATGGTAAAGTGGGATCTCGGAGCTCCAATTCCCTGTACAATAAATCGTACTCTGTATCTGTCTGTCTGTCTGTCTGTCTGTCCGTCCGTCCAACCGTCTGCCTACCTATCTGTCTGTCTATCTCTCTGTCTGCCTGTCTGTATGTCTGTCTGTCTGTATGTATTTCTGTCTGTCTGTTGGTCTGTCTGCCTGTTTATCTGTCTCTGTCTCTCTCTTTCTCAAAATTTACAAAACCGCATACACACGGGGACTGGATGTAAAAAAGCACATGAGTGCTTATTCCATTATCCTCGATATAAAAGAATAAATAAAATAATAAAATTAAAATAAATCTCTCTAGCTCATATGCATAGCATAATGGTTCTTTTGATGTTTCTTTTAATATTTGATTCTCAGATACAGCCAATGGGACACACACACATGCACACACGCACACACACACACACACACACACACACAACACACACACACACACACACACACACACACACACACACACACACACACACACACACCACGGAGACAGAGACAGACAGACAAGCACAGACAGACAGACAGACAAAAACAGATACAGACACAGAGAAAGAGTCGAAACCCCAAAAACTAGCTATCCACTACACTGGCACAAACAGAGCGCAGCAGTCCTGATAGTCTTCGCAGTAAACAAAAATCCAGAGGAAAATGGACTGGCTACTGACATGTCTATATCACTTCACACTTAGCAGCCGGCTTGACCCCCTTGAGCAAAATTAATGACTAGACCACCACGATGCCAGAGGCTGGGAGCAGACCATTGCTGACGATAATGAAGATGAAGGACAGCGAGGTGATGATATGATAGATGAGGAGCGAGAGGAGGAAGACTGTATTGTGTGTGTTCTGCAGAAACGATGTGTTAGTTAGTTGAGTGGCATGTTGAAGGAAAGTCCATTATCTTTTTTTCTCACTTTTTTTCTTTAGATAGATGGCTTGATGAAAAAAAAGCAAATGCACTGCTTATTCAATGTACCATCTGAAAATAAAAGTTTGACTTTGACTTTGACTTTGACTTTGAAAGTCTAGGGGGGTGGGGGTTAGTGGGATGGGAGTTTGGGAGGAGTAGCGTGTGTGGGGGAGGGGGGTGGGAGAGGGTGGGGGTCGGTGTGTAAGTGTGTGTGCGCGCACGTGCATGTCTCTGTCTGTCTGTCTGTCTGTCTGTCTGTCTGTCTGTCTGTCTGTCTGTCTCTCTCTCTCTCTCTCTCCTCTCTCTCTCTCTCTCTCTCTCTCTCTCTCTCTCTCTCTCTCTCTCTCTCTCTTTCCTTCTCTTCTCTTCTCTTCTCTTCTCTCTCTGAATCTGTGTGTGTGGTGTGTGTGTGTGTGTGGTATGTGAGTGCTTGTGTGTGTGTGTGCGTGTGAGTGTGCGTGTGCGCGCGCGCGCGCGTTTAAGTGTGAAAGAGGTGGCAGACGGACTGACTGACAGATAGATAGACATAGACAGATAAGGCAAACTCAGGCTAGTGGTATACTCTAACACAATTAGTAGGAACTTGACATACTTACCGTTAAAAGAATTTCTAATTTGCAGTTCGTCAGATGGTCAGCTCCGTTTCTGTGATGAAAGCAGTAGGTCTCTTCCAAATCGCCATAGAATATCTTGACCACTGGGGTACAGAGGTCAGGCCAGATGCTTCTTTCGGGGTGCCCCAGGTAGAGAGCGAGGCTGCAGCACACGTTCTGGTGTCTGGCTCCAGAAATGTTAAAGCTCCATTTTACCCTCTTCCCCCTTGCCTTTTTTGTGGTTGTCTTTTGGGTGGGTGGGTTGGTTGGTTGGTTGGTTGGTTGGTTGGTTGGTTGGTTGGTTGGTTGGTTGGTTGGTTGGTTGGTTGGTTGGTTGGTTGGTTGGTTGGTTGGTTGGTGGTGGTGGGTGGGTGGTTGGTTGGTTGGTTGGTTGGTTGAGTGGGTGGGTGGGTGGGAAGGTGGGTTGGGTGAGTGGGTGGGTGGGAGGGAGGGTGGGTGGGTAGGAAGGTAGGTTGGTTGGGTGGGTGGGTGGGAGGGTAGGAAGGGTGGATGGCTGGTTGGTGGGTTGGATTAGGTTGGGATGGTTTG
>CM054139.1:45359949-45362449 GCA_028751875.1 Rapana venosa
CTAGTCAGTCAGTCTCGGCTTTGAAATGGTGGTGGTGATGATGATGATGGTGATGATGATGATGATGGTGGTGGTGGTGGTGGTGGTGGTGGTGGTGGTGGTGGTGATGATGATGATGATGATGATGATGATGATGATGATGATGATGATACTAAAACTACTACTACTACTACTACTACTACTACTACTATTACTACGACTAAGACGACTACTCCTACTCCTACTACTATTAATAATGATAATCATCATAATCATAATCATACTAATAATCACGAGGAGGAAGATTTTGATGATAAATATTTATAAAGCCATTTTCTTCCTCTGGGCAGCGGCTGATCAAAGCGCTTTACATGAATCTGAACACTTTAAACAGGGATGAAAATTTCAATCATGCTAAGCGTTATACGTATGCTGACCTTAGTTACACAGCATGCACTACTCATCTCAAGATTTATGCTGACCAGTTCGGTCATAGATATTCTAAACATTTTTATCTGCGAAATATTTCTCAATATTTGATGAAAACTATGTAAAAATCATATATAGCTCTCTTTCCCCCGTGGGGATGCTGGGGGCCTGTCAGTATAAATACCATCCCCACCTTCTGAAATTTCCGTGCTAGGAATTCCCTCTTTCTATCCATTTTTTCTGCCTTGTTCCTTTTCTTCCTGTCGCCTCCTTCTGGTCAATTTCCCGCCTTCTTGGTCCATTCCCCTGCCTCTTTTCCAGAAAGACTTAAAACGTGATAATGCTCTCCCACGCCGAGGTAGGATGCGCTGGACCTGACTTGTCAGGCGCTTAACGGCAGTGCAACGCGTTTTGTTCATATGACAGACCACAATAGTTACTGTCTGAGCGTTTGACGACGACAACGATGACCACTATGACGACAAAAAAGAAGAAGAAGAAGAAGAAGAAGAAGAAGAAGAAGAAGAAGAAGAAGAAGAAGAAGAAAAGAAGAAGAAGAAGAAGAAGAAGAAGAAGAAGAAGAAGAAGAAGAGGAGGAGGAGGAGGAGGAGGAGGAGGAAGAGAAGAAGAAGAAGAAGAAGAAGAAGAAGAAGAAGAAGAAGAACAAGAAGAACAAGAAGAACAACAACAACAACAACAACAACAACAACAACAACAACAACAACAACAAGACAATGAAGAAAAAGAATATAGTTCTCTGATGTCTGATAATTACCAGTCTTGTATATTTACTTTTCTTTTCATGAGTTTCTACGAGTCTTTATGTTTGTCAGATCAGACATTACAAACAATATTCACTTCTTCTTTTTTAAAGAAAAAAACTTACGTTGTTATATTTATTGCAAGTGTGTTTGTAATCAATACGGTGATCGAATTATGAAACTGATTTTGTTTTTAAAAATAATGTCAACTGTTTTTGAAGATGCCGTTTCACTCCAAAAACAGAAGGGAACATAATCAATGTTTACGACATTGAAGAAACTAGCACGGAAACATTTTAAGATTTTTGTTTTTACTCTGCAAACTATCAGTTTTCTGCCTGACATCCCCCAAAGTCTCCGATGCTGTCAAACCATTAGCCTTGGACAGTTTTTTGAAGTCTTATTCAATTCTTTCGCTTCATAATGTCCCACAGTAATTCAATATGCTGACGCTGGAAAATTGATAGGCGACTCTTTTATTTCGGTGGCTTAAATTCGGCCATTTTTTGTTTTCAGAAATCATATTAGATGTGTTGTTCTATCGATTATGAGACTTTGTTTTGATTTATTTATTCTAGTGTGTTGGGGTGGGGGTTGGGGGGGTTTTAGAGTTACTACATGTTATGCATAATCTCTCTCTCCCTCACACACACACACACACTCACACACACGCACGCACACACACACACTCTCACACACACACACACACACTCAGTGTTCAGTGTTCAGTGTTTCTATCTATCTATACATATATCTCTCTCTTTTCTCTCCTCTCTCTCTCTTCTCTCTCTTCTCTCTTTCTCGTCTGTCTCTCCTTTTCTCTCCTCTCTGCTCGTCCCCCTCTCTCTCTCTCTCTCTCTCTCTCTCTCTCTCTCTCTCTCTCTCTATTTTATATTATATATATATATATTTATATATATATATTATATATATATATATATCCTTTCTCTCTCTGTGTTTATGAAACCACGGTAGTAATGTACACTCAACCCGTGCCTATAAAACAAAACGAGATGCCACACCAGCCAGCTGTACCTTGGAGTTATACACGACCTCTTTCACATTTCATGGCTGGGTTTTCGTCTGGCTTTGTTTTGTTGGGGTTTGTTGGTTTTCTCCTTCTGGCGTTATCTGGCCTGACTCTGTCCACCACCACTACTACTTCTACCACCAACCACCACCAACGAACCACAACCATCACCACCACCACCACTTCCCATCCACCGCCTCCTACACACACTGTCTTCATTTCGTTTTCCTGCCTTGCTTTTCTTTTTAAAAGAACTATTAACATGTTTTGTCCGCATCGGAACATCGATCATTGACGGATC
>CM054139.1:45367449-45387449 GCA_028751875.1 Rapana venosa
GGGGGGGGTTGTATTGTTTTCAGCCTGTTTTAAATATTGTGGAGACATTGTGGTGGTGATGGTGATGGTGGTGGTGGTGGTGGTGGTTGTGTGGTGCAAGAATTCCCCTGATGCTGACGTGTGTGTGGACTTTTAAGATTATGGGGGGGGGGGGGGGGGTATATGGTTAATTTTTTTTTTATTGGTTGCGAGGGGTTTTTCTGTATTGTATATATCCTTTTCTAGTTTGTGGAGACGTGTGGTGGTGATGGTGGTGATGGTTTTTGTGTGGTGCAGGAATTCCCCTGATGCTGACATGTGTGTGGCCTTTTCAGGTTTGGGGAAGGAGGGGGGGGAGTTAAGGTTAATTTTTCTTAATTTTCTCAAGAGTTTGTGGGGGGGGGGGGGATGGGGGTTGTATTGTTTTCAGCCTGTTTTAAAGTTTGTGGAGGACGTGTGGGATGGTGATGGTGATGGTGGTGGTGGTGGTTGTGTGGTGCAGGAATTCCCCTGATGCTGACGTGTGTGTGGGCTTTTGGGTTGAGAGGGGGGAGGAGTATAAGGTTAATTTTCTTTATTGGTTGCGAGGGTTTTTTTTCTGTATTGTATTTATCTGTTTTAAAGTTTGTGGAGACGTGTGGTGGTGATGGTGATGATGGTTGTGTGGCGCAGGAATTTCCCTGATGCTGACATGTGTTGTGGCCTTTTCAGGTTTGGGGAGGAGGGGGGGGGGGGAGTTAAGGTTAATTTTTCTTAATTTCTCAAGAGTTGTAGGGGGAGGGGGTGGAGGGGGGGTTGTATTGTTTTCAGCCTGTTTTAAAGTTTGTGGAGACATGTGGTGGTGGTGGTGGTGGTGGTGGTGTGGTGGTGGTTGTGTGGCGCAGGAATTCCCCTGATGCTGACGTGTGTGTGGCTTTTAAGGTTGTGGGGGGGGGAGGTATTAAGGTTAATTTTCTTATTGGTTGCGAGGGGTTTTTTCTGTATTGTATATCCTTTTGTAGTTTGTGGAGACATGTGGTAATGATGGTGGTGGGTGGTGGTTTGTGTGGTGCAAGAATTCCCCTGATGCTGACGTGTGTGTGGCCTTTTCAGGTTGGAGGGGGGGAGTATATGGTTAATTTCTTATTGGTTCCGAGGGTTTTTTTCTGTTATTGTATTTATCCTGTTTTAAAGTTTGTGGAGACGTGTGGTGGTGATGGTGATGATGGTTGTTGTGTGGTGCAAGAATTCCCTGATGCTGACGTGTGTGTGGACTTTTAAGATTATGGGAGGGGGGGGTATATGGTTAATTTTTTTTTAATTGGTTGCGAGGGTTTTTTTCTGTATTGTATATATCCTTTTCTTGTTTGTGGAGACATGTGGTGATGGTTGGTGGTGGTGGTGGTGGTGGTTGTGTGGTGCAGGAATTGGGGGGGGGGGGGGAGTTAAGGTTAAGTTTTCTTAATTTTCTCAAGAGTTGTGGGGGGGAAGGTTGTATTGTTTTCAGCCTGTTTTAAAGTTTGTGGAGACATGTGGTGATGGTGATGGTGGTGGTGGTGGCTGTGTGGTGCAGGAGTTCCCCTGGTGCTGACGTGTGTGTGGGCAGCGCTGATGGAGGTCTTCTACCCCATCCCCTGCTGGCAGCTGTACTCCACCTCCCCCTTCATCTGCCTCATCTTCGTCCCCATCCTCATCGCCCTCGTGGTCAGTCAGTCTGTCTGTGTGTGCGGGTGTGTGTGGGGGGGTGTCTGATTGTGTGTGTGTGTGTGTGGGGGGTGTCTGAATGTGTGTGTGTGGTGTGGGGGGGGGGTGGGGTGTTGAATGTGTGTGTGTGTGGGGGGGGGGGGGGTTATTGTGTGTGTGTTGTGTTGTGTTTGTTGTGTGTGTAGTGTGTGTGTGTAGTGTGGTGGTGTGTGTGTGTTTGTGTAAGTGCGTGTGTGTGCGTAGTGTGTGTGTTTGGTGTGTGTGGGGTGGGTGTGTTTGTGTGTGTGTGTGTGTGTGTGTGTGTGTGTGTGTGTGTGTGTGTGTGTGTGTGTGTGTGTGTGTGTGTGTGGTGTGTGTGTGTGTAAGTGCGTGTATGTGTGTAGTGTGTGCGTGCGTGTGTGTAAGTGTTTGCGCGTGTGCGTGTGTGAGTATGTGTGTATGTGCCTGTGTCTATGTGTGTATATGTGTGTCTCTGTATGTGTCTGTGCGTGTGTATGAGCGCGTGCTGTATGTGTGTGTGTGTTCCCATGAAGAGTGTAGTGCGCGCGCGTGCGCGTGCCTGTGTTTTGCACCAGTGTGGATGGACACACATACGGTGACCAACCAGCCAGACATTGACTAAGTGCACCAAAAAACCCAAACAACCTTTCACCAAGAACGAGTCCGTCCATCTCGACAAACAAAAAATCTTCTTTCAGTGACAAATGGGGGGGGGGGGGGGGGGAGTAGGAGCACCAAGGACACGCTAATCCTTGTCAGCAGACGATTAGCCCAAAACGTGACAGACCCCCTGAGATTTGTTGTTTTGGGGGTGTGGGAGGAGGAGGGGTAGGTAGGGTGGGGGAGTGGTGGGAAGGGGGGTTGGAGGGGGTTGGACTAATCCGGTTTGAAGTAATGTGAGCGCACGAGTCAGCTTGTCTTGAAAGTCTTGTCCAGATTTACGCTCTTAAGGACGTGGTTGTCACGAAAGCCTTGTGGTTTTACCACCTCTTGTGTCAACACCCTTTGTCAAGATTTGCAGTCCTTTGTGTCAAAAAACGAAACAAAAACAGCAACAATAAAACACAGCTCTAAAGGTCAAGTAGAAGAGTTGTGTGGCAGTGAGAAAAAAGGTTTTAAAAAAAAGAGAAGTAAAAGAATGGGGAAGATTGAATTGTAGAGCTAGGGGGTGGGAAGAGGTACATTGGGCTGGTTTTGAAAGATCACAATCCTTTTAGTTAAGAATTGTGTTCATCAAGTTGCTGTCCCTTAATGTTTGTTTATTAGTATCTGTCTTAGTGTCTGCATCTGTGTTAGTATCTGTCTATTAGTATATAGCTTTTTTATCTTTCGGCAAAAACAGCATTAATTTCAGGAAGGATTGGTCCGTCTCAATAAATAAAAAAAAACAGCATTGATTTCAGCAAGGTTAGGTCCATCTTTACTAAAACAACATTTCAGCAAAGATTGGTCCGTCTCAACCAAAAACAGCATTAATTTCAGCAAAGATTGGTCCGTCTCAACCAAAAACAGCATTAATTTCAGCAAAGTTTGGTCCGTCTCAACCAAAAACAGCATTAATTTCAGCAAAGATTGGTCCACCTCAACCAAAAACAGCATTAATTTCAGCAAAGATTGGTCCGTCTCAACCAAAAACAGCATTAATTTCAGCAAAGATTGGTCCGTCTCAACCAAAAACAGCATTAATTTCAACAAAGTTTGGTCCGTCTCAACCAAAAACAGCATTAATTTCAGCAAAGATTGGTCCGTCTCAACCAAAAACAGCATTAATTTCAGCAAAGTTTGGTCCGTCTCAACAAAAAACAGCATTTCAGCAAGGATTGGTCCATCTCTACTGAAACAGCATTTCAGCAAGGATTGGACCATCTCAACAAAATACAGCATTCATTTTAGCAAAGATTGGTCCATCTCGACCCAAAAAAAAACAGCATTAATTTCAGTAAAGATTGGTCCATCTTGACCACCAAAAAAAATCACCAGCATCAATTTCAGCAAAAGATTGGTCCACCTCCACAGATTTTCTTTTTAAAAAAAAACCTTCAGTTTAAATGATACTTTAAGTGGGGGTGGGGATTGTTGTTGTTGTTTTAAAAGCGTGAACAGAAAGCGCTAGGTGTCAACAGACCAATTAATGGTCCGCCATGACAAGCCCGGAGATTTGCTGGGGATAAACCGCTTAAAAGCGATGTGGGCAGGCGACAGTTTGTCTTGGAAAAACATCTCGTCCAGATTTACACTCTTGGGTTCCATTGTCTGGAAAGCAGCTGTCGAGATTCACAGTCTCAGGTGTAAACACCTTGACAGCTAAAGGAAGGGCAAAGGGAAGAAGATGAGTGGGGTGGGGGGGGGGGGGGGAAGAAGAGAAGAAGCGAACCGGAGGCAGAGAGAAACGGGGGAGGGGGGTGAGGGGGTGAGGGAGAGATGGAAATGAGGTCTTTGGGAGAATTTTGACTTTTGTGAGAGTGAAGTTTGGGAATCCATATACAGAGGGGTGGGGGAAAACTAAGAGAGATGAAATGGATGAGAGACAGACAGAGAGAAAGGCTGACAGAAGGACAGACAGACAGACAGGCAGGCAGGCAGACAGACAGGCAGGCAGGCAGGCTGGCAGGCAGGCAGACAGGCAGGCAGGCAGTCAAGGAGAAAGACATATAGAAAGAAAGAAACATGTTGCCCATTCACTAATATTGGATTCTCTCTCTCTCTCTCTCTCTCTCTCTCTCTCTCTCTCTCTCTCTCTCTCTCTCTCTCTCTCTCTTTCTCTCTCGCACACACACACACACACACACACACACTCACGCACAAACACGCACGCACACATAAGCACGCATACACATGCACGTGCGTGTGCACACACAATAGATAGATAGATAGATAGACTCAGATAGAAGATAGATAGATAGATAGATAGAAGATAGACAGACAGAGACTAGACAGACAAGATAGATAGATAGATATGATAGATAGAGATAAGATAGATAGACATATACAGACAGAGAGACCAACAGATAGATAGATAGATAGATAGATAGATAGATAGATAGATGGATGGATAGATAGATAGATAGATGTGTGTGTATATGTATATGTGTGTATGCGCGCGCACACACTCATACCACAACAGTACGTGCGCACGCGCGCCTCGTGTATATTGTACTGCCTGTCCTGTACTGCCACTCTTGTTTTGACAGCATTAAAAGTTGTTCATACTCCGACTCTTCCTATTGACCTAGCTTAGTGTGCACATAAGGTGGGAGGGTGTGACCCACATTGGGCCAGAGTCTCTCCCTGTTTGCTCTATATATATCTCTACCTATCTAGAGCTGTGTGTAGGCTATGCTGCTTTCCCACAGTCCTATACCGACTTGGTCATTGATTAGCTGCATGTGTCTGTCGATTCTACTTCACTTTCTTGGTTAGCCTCTTTCTCTGTCTCTCTGTCTCTCTGTCTCTGTCTGTCTCTGTCTGTCTGTCTGTCTCCCTCTCTCTCTCTCTCTCTCTCTCTCTCTCTCTCTCTCTCTCTCTCTGCCTTAGAGTCTGTTTCTGTTTCTCAGTATCTCTGTTTCTCTGTCTCTGTGTCTTTATCTCTCTGTCTCTGTGTTTCTCTGTCTGCCTCTGTGTTTCTGTTCTGTCTGTCTCTGTCTCTCTACCTCTCTTTCTTTTTCCTGTCTCCGTCTCCCTCTCTGTCTGTCTCTCTGACTGTCTCTCTCTCTCTTCTCATTCTCTCTCCATCCTCAACTAATCACACAGAACATCACACACCAATGTGCGTATAATGTTGTTACTTAATATATTAATCATAAGAGATTCCACATTCTATTATGCTGGCCTATGCACGTTTGTTGTCAAATCTTCAAAAAATCGACCTGGTATGATACTTATCTTAGCAAGCATTTGTATCATTCTACCCGTTGCCCTGCTGACTTGAGAAAATGGATCGCAGATGATTAATATTAGAGCTGACCCCAATAGAGCATAAAAAGCTGTGTGTACATGTGTGTGTGTGTGCATGTGAGTGTGTGCATGTGTGTGTAGGTGCACGTGTATCGTGTGTGTGTGTGTGTGTGTGTGAGTGTGTAGTGTAGGTGTAGATGTGTGTGTGTCGTGGTGTATATGGGTGTGTGTAGGGGTGGGTGTGTAGGGGTGGGTGTGTGTGTATGTGTAGGGGTGTAGGGTGTGTGTGTGTGTAGTGGTATGTGTGTGTGTGGAGGGGGTGAGGGAAAATGGATGTGCCTGTGTATGTGTGTGTATGCCTATGAAAGGAAGAGAAATAGAGAGACGGAGAGTATGAGCCACTGTCTGTCTGTGTTTGTGTACATGTGTATGTATGTACGTGCGTGCGTGTGTGGATATGAGACTTGAGAAGGAGAGAGAGAGACTTGCATGTCTTTCTGTCTGTCTGTCTGCCTTGCTGGGTGTCTTTGTGAGAGGTAGGCATGTATGCCAGTATGCGTCCATCCATAAGTATTTCACCCTTCTGTCTGCCTGCCTGTCTGTCTGCTGACTGGTCTCTGTCTGTGTGTCTTGTGTGACTTTTTTTTAATCATACAAAAAGAATTTATCTTCCAGAGAGAGAGAATCAGATAGAGACAGACACAGACATGCAGACAGATAGACAGACAGACAGGCAGAGAGGCAGACAGACAGAAACAGAAAGACAGAGAGAGACAGAGACAGAGATAGACATACAGACAGAGATAGACAGACAGGCATACAGAGACAGACAGAGACAGAGAGAGACAAGACAGAGAGAGACCAAGATCAGAGACAGAGAGAGAGATGGGCGATGTTTTATTCAGTGCAGCTAATGTCCCTATCACCTCTTTCGCTCTGTCATCATTACGCCTGTGGAAATGGTGATGTACTACTGTGTCCCCCTAGGTATCCTCTGATTCACCGCCCACTGAGTCCTCCTGTCTTCTGCCTCTGCTTTCTTTCTGCTCTGCTAGCGTGTGGGATCAAGATGGAGAAGTGAAGGGTGAGGGGTGGGTGGGGATGAAATGGGAGAGGAGGTTAGGTTTGTCCATGTGTATGCGTGTATGCAAGTAAGAAGGAGAGAGTTTCGTTGTACTGAGAGAGGAGAGAGGAGAGAGAGAGAGAGAGAGAGAGAGAGAGAGAGAGAGAGAGAGAGAGAGAGAGAGAGAAGAGAGAAAGAGAGAGAAGACAGACAGACAGACAGACAGACAGAGACACACACAGAGAGAGCAAATCAAATCAAATTAACCAAATCAAATCAAATTTAAATTCTTTTAATTAGATGATAACGGGTAAACACTCATTTGTTATTTTACATCTAGTCCCCGCCCTTGTCATGGATAAAATCATGAGAGACAAAAAATCACAGAGAGAGGGGGAGAATTCTATTCTCTGTGTCTTTATGTCTGTGTTTCAATCTAGTGGTGAGAGAGAGGAGAGAGAGGAGAGAGAAGAGAGAGAGAGAGAGAGAGAGAGGAGAGAGAGAGAGAGAGAGAAGATTCGAGTCTCTGTGTCTGTATGTCTGTGTTTCAATCTAGTGTGCTAGAGAGAGAGAGAGAGAGAGAGAGAGAGAGAGAGAGAGAGAGAGAGAGAGAGACAGAAGAGACAGACAGACAGACAGACAGACAGACAGACAGACAGACAGACAGAGACAAACAGAGACAGAGAGAGAGAGAGAAGAGATTCGAGTCTGTGTCTGTATAGCTGTGCTTCAATCTAGTGTGCCAGGGTTTGCGTGCCAACCCTATCCTCTAAGATAATTTCTTAATCACATGGACGGAAGTTTTCCTGGGGGTCATAAAGATTTTTTAAAATTGTAGAAAAAAACCAAGAGACTTTATTTTCTATATTTCATCTAATTTCCTGACCTTTTTACCCATACTCGTCATAACGATCATTCAACCTGTAATGCACGAGACCCGGATGCCTTGCAATGGCTGCTCCCAGAACCCTCCACCTTTATTTTTGTTACTTCCGTTTCCGGTTCCTTTTTCCGCCTTGGTGTTTTTCTAGCAATTGTGCAAATTATTCCTTGATTTTTTTTCAATTCAAAATCCGGTGGCCAGTCAATATTGCTACCCTGTCAAATAGGGTGGTGACCGGTCATTATTGTATGGCTACCCTGTCAAACAAATGGGTAGCCAGTCAATATTGCTACCATATCAAATGAAATCATATGGTGATTGTTTTAAAACATTTTCTGTGGATTGTTTTCAGTTTGAAAGCATACATGCATACATACATGCTTATTGTATAAGCCAAAAATTCTTACAGTGTCTCTTTGTTCCATTATTTTTGGATCCATACTTGAGTAGTGTTTATTTCTTTATTTCTTTGTTCATTCCTGCTTTTTTCTTTCTTTCCTTTTGAAAACAAAATACACGTTTATGCGGGTGCGTGTATGATTTTCATTCACGTTGGCAAATGTGTTTGTTTTTTGGTTTTTTTTTTTATTTTATTCTTTTATATGGAGGATAATGGATAATGTTTTCCTGTGTGTGAATACGTGTCTACATGAGCGTTGATTTTCATTGATTTACTACGTCTACTGATGAATACCTGCTGGGTTTTTTTTCTTCTTGGGTGTGTGTGTGTGTGTGTGCGTGCGCATGTGTGTGCTTTAAACTTACACAGTCAGGCAGACAAATGCAGACAGTTGTTTGTAATTATCTATTGACAGAGACTCTAAACTGATACTGCATATGTAACATTATATACAGTGCTATTGTGATACCTTACATCATTGTCTCTTCCTTTGGTTTTAAGAAACCAGGTTCATTTTTTTTTGCAGAAAAGATACTTTTCATTGAGATAGTAGTAATTAACACAATACACTGTTATACACCACAAAGGAATTCAATAAAATATGACATAAAATAATACATAACAGTGCTGTGAAGTACTGTAGAGAACTACAGCTCCTTGAGTTCACTATAACATTATACAAAACACGCAGTTACACATCCCGAGGGCGTCTAACCCCTCTTCGTCAGTCTTTATCTATTTATTCTATTCATTCATTATTTCGAGGATAATAGAATAAGCACTCGTGTGCTTTTCTTACATTCAGTCCCCGCCTGTATGCAATTTTGTAAATGTCATCCATTCCCAGGTTCCACGCTTTCGTTAGGTAAACAGCAGCCCTTTTCTATGGTTGTATAATCAGTTTCTCGTCGTCTACAAAAGTGTATAATTATTTCTAAAAAAATGTACCCAATACTAAAAATGGTGTAGCTGTTTAACCTAACGTATTGAATTTCCTGACCACCCAACACCAGTCCTTATAAAAATGGTGATATAAGAGACCCAGATGTGATCTAATTATTCTGTTCCCTGAATTCTCTCCTACTGATTTTTAATGGCTTCCTTTCCGACTGTCGTTTTTTTTTCCCCTCTTGCGTTCGCTTGCGTCAGAGTGTTATTACTTTGTTAATCTATTTATAATATGGTGTGGTGTTTTTCCAAATTGGTCTTTCAGACTCTAAAATTAGTTTTGAATCATATTGTTTTACATTTATCATCATTATCTTTACCAAATTTAATTAATTACACGGAAAGCAATGAAAATCATAAATGAAACAGACTAATTCTCTCTCTCTCTCTCTCTCTCTCTCTCTTGTATTATATATATATATTATTATATATATATATATATATATATATATATATATATATATATATATATATATATTATATATATATATATATATATATATCGCTCTCTCTCTCGCTCTCTCATACTTCATCCTATCTGTCTTTGTCAAAGGAAGTGTCAGTGGGTGGCCGACTTTCTGGTTTTCCTTTTTCCTCACATTGAGTTGTTGAGGAAAGAAAGGAAAAGAGTTAAAAAGAAAGAAGGAGAAAAAGGAAGCAGAAACAAACAAAAAAACAGAAAGAAACATATAAATGACGAAAGTAAGGAAAAAAAAAAGAAAGGAAGGAGAGAACGAAAATATAAGAAGAAAGAAAGAAAGAAAGAAAGAAAGAAAGAAAGAAGAAAAGAAAGAAAGAAAGGAAAGAAAGGAAGGAAGGGGGAAGAAGAAGAAAGAAAGGAAGGAAGGAGGAAGAAAGGAAGGAAGGAGGAAGGAAGGGAGAAAGAAAGAAGAAAGAAGAAAGAAAGAAAAGGAAGAAGAGAAGAGAAGAAAGAAGAAGAAAGAAAGAAGGAAGGAAGGAAGGAAGAAGAGGAAGGAAGAAAGAAAGAAAGAAAAGAAGAAAAGAAAGGAAGGAAGAGAAGGAGGAAGGAAAAAGAAAGAAGAAAGAAGGAAGAAAGAAGAAAGAAGAAGGGAAGAGAAAGAAAGAAAGAAAAGAAAGAAAGAAAGAAGGAAGAAGGAAGGAAGGAAGAAAGAAAGAAAGAAAGGAAGAAGGAAAGAAAGAAAGAAGAAGAGAAGAGGAACGAAACGAAAAACAGAAAGAAAAAAAAGACAAGAAGAGAGAGAGAGAGGGAGACAGACAAAAGACAAAGAAGAGACAGGAAAAAAAAAGAGGAGAGAGAGAGAGAGAGAGAGAGAGAGAGAAGAGAGAGAGAGAGAGAGAGAGAGACAGAGAGAGAGAGACAGAGAGAGACAGAGAGAGAGAGAGAGAGCAGAGAAAGAGAGAGAGAGAGGAGAGGAGAGATATAGAGAGAGAGAGAGAGAGAGAGGAGAGAGAGAGAGAGAGAGAGAGAGAGAGAGAGAGGAGAGAGAGAGACTAGAAAATGGCAAGAAAGCATTACTAGAAAGCAAACAGAGGATGCAGACAGGAATTCTGTTTTAATGATGGGTGGCACTCTCGCTGCTCTTGTAGCACCGTGCTCTTTCTAGGGAGAGCAGCCCGACTCTCTCGCAGAGAAGTCTGCCGCGACTGAAAGTGGCATACAATACAAAACAAATCAATACAAGACATAACACTACAATACAAGACAAGATAACACAGTATAATACAACACAACACAATACAATACGATACATTACCTTGCGATGCAATGCGATGCAAACCAGTGCGATACTATTCACAGGTATACAAAAAAGGTATGCAGAAAATGAGGACACACGCAGGCCACAGAGTATCAGTATCAAAATCAGAGTAGCAGACTTCAAACATCTGTTTGATCTGCGGAATCTGTCGGTCCGCCTTTGCCTTAATCCGCTTCGTTCCACTGTTCTAAAGAAGAAGAAGACATAGTCCACAGGGACTACATTGTGACATTTGGTTATTAAAATATTTACATTTTTATTTTCTGATTGTTGATCACATCATACGTAGAATGTATGTTCGTTTTACTTGGCAACTTTGTTGTGGGGTTGTTTTTTTATATGTCCAACGCATATTTGCTTAATTGATATATTTTGTATTGTTTGGCCAATCATAATATCTATATTTGGGGAACGGGATAGCCTGGTGGTTAGAGTGTTGCGCGTTGTGCTAGTGATCTGATGGCCTGGGTCCCAGGTTCGAGCCACCACCAAGGGGATTCTTTTCGTCTTGGAGTTAACAGCAGTGCCGATTCCACTCATCCGACAGTACGGCCTGTTAGGAGAGGCCATTTCTCCCGGCGGGAACGGATGACAAAATTTTAAAAACCGCATGTACACAATGATTGGATGTAAAAAGAAGCACATGAGTGTTTATTCCATTATTCTGGAAATAAAAGGAGAAACTAATAATAAATGAATAAATAAACACATGAGTGCGTATTTCGTTGTCCACGAAATCAAAGAATAAGTAATTAAAAACAGATAAATACATTTTTTTTTTAAGTGCTTGATATTTCTCCAATATTTATTTGCGTTTATTTTGTTGTTGATAAATGTCAAAGTTCAAATATGGTGAAGACATCTGTCACAATCGTTGAGTGTGTATCAATTTGCAATCCTGTCAAAAGTATACTTGTGTACATGTGAGGCTTTTCAATAAAATTATGTTCAAACCAAAGAAACCTAGAGAAACAGCTGTAGTCATTGTCAAAAAAGTCATAACCTCCTCATCTTAACAATATGCTCCAATAGCAGCAGCAGCAGCAGCAGCAGTAATAGCAGTAGCAGTAGCAGCAGCAGTAGCAGCGGCGGCAGCAGCAGTAGCACAATAGCAGTAACAACAACAATTTTAACGATGAAGAAAAGACTCAGGAAAAAAAAGCAAAGGAGTCTCATAGTTTGCAAGAGAAAGAAAAGGAAAACGAAATAATGAATGAATGAATGAATGAATGAATGAATGAATGAATGAATGAATGAATGAATGAAATTTAAGCAGTCAAAACGAGAAACAGTCATCGGAAGAAAGAACAAATCAAGTAGAGACTTGGTAAGGGGGGGGGGGGGGGGAGAGAAAAGAATGAAAAAAAGGAAAAGAAAATGTCAAACCAACAAAGAGAGACGGGGGAAATAAACAAAAGGAAAGAAAAAAAAAGGAAAAATTCCTAAAGTCAGTAAAACAACGTAAAGGAAAAAATAAAACCAGCAAACACAAAACTGCAGGAAAAACAGGAGTGTGTCATTTTAAGCTATCTGCTTTCATCAACTGATAAGATCGCCAGCGCAGGAAAATATACTTGTTGCCATTTACGCTTGCCAATGCATACATAGACGTGCGTGTGCATTTACTCTCTCTCTCTCTCTCTCTCTCTCTCTCTCTCTCTCTCTCTCTCTCTCTCTCTCTCCTCTTCTCTTCTCTTCTCTTCTCTCTCTGAATCTCTCTGTGTGTGTGTGTGTGTGTGTTGTGTGTTGTGTGTGTGTGTGTGTGTGTGTGTGTGTGTGTGTGTGTGATGTGTGTGTGTGTGTGTGTGTGTGTGTGTGTGTGTGTGTGTGTGTGTGTGTGTGTGTGTGTGTGTGCCATGATGACCACTTGTTTTTCAGTTTCTGTTTGGTATTTATATCTTAATGTCGGCTGCTGATAGGTTTATTCTCCTGTTCAAAATGTTTGTAATACTCCATATCCCAAAAGGGATTACAGGAATTAAAGTCTCAAAATCTTGACAATCTTGCCTTCACTCAAACTGTTGGGTTGGGTTGGGATTTTTTAAAGAGGTGCATGTAAAGGTTGAGAGTTTTTTTAATGCCTTGCATGTTGTTGGGTTTTCTTTATTGTTTTGTTGATTATTTCACCACAGTGGCTCATTCTATGCTGGACACTTGTGTTTCAGTTTCTGTTGGCACTAATAATATTATAAAGGCAATTACTGTTAGGTTTATTCTCGTGCTAAATTTGTTTATAATCCCCCATACTTCGAAATAGGTTAAAGGAAATAAATATTGAATCGCGCGCGAGTGTGTGTGTGTGTGTGTGTGTGTGTGTGTGTGTGTGTGTGTGTGTGTGTGTGTGTGTGTGTGTGTGTGTGTGTGTGTGTGTGTGTGTGTGTGTGTGTGTGTGTGCGTGAGTGTGTGTGTGTATGTGTGTGTACCTGTCTCTCTGTGTTTGTCTGTGTGAAGAGTGAGTGTATGTGTGTGTGTGTGTGTGTGTGTGTGTGTGTGTGTGTGTGTGTGTGTGTGTGTGTGTGTGTGTGTGTGTGTGTGTGTGTGTGTGTGTGTGTGTGTGTGTGTGTGTGTGTGTGTACCAATCACATTTGGGAGACTAAAGGAGTGTTGTTGTACTCCCAAGAAAGCAACAACACTTCTCTGTTGTTTTTTTTATTCTGAACACCAGAAAAGTGGATCTTCTCTCACCTCCGCGATATTCAAGGATGTCCTAGCAAAGCTACCTGTTTTTTAAATGGTTGTGTAGCATCTTCTGGGGATTGTTATTAGGAAAACCCTCTGCCTGCTTTGACGTGTCTTAAGGTAACGGGAGGGTGGGGGGTGATGGGGGGTGTCTGCGTTTGCCGGCTATTTTAGGGGTACAGGAAATAATGTGAGATAAGTATGGGGAAAATTGAAACTGTTCAAAATGTGTGGATTGCTTGTGTTTTACGCTGAGGACCCACTAATCTATATAGATAGATATATATATATATCTATATATATAAGAGAGAGAGAGAGAGAGAAGAGAGAGAGAGAGAGACAGACAGACAGACAGACAGAGAGAATGTGTGTGTGCGTGCGTGCGTGTGTGTGTATTAAAGTTTGTGATGAGACTAGCAGACGACAGTAAAACAGCAGACTACAAGCAGAAACCATCAGGCCACTGTACCATGAAAAAGTAAAATATTTGCTTGAAAATCAAAAACCTTTTATTTCCGAGATTTTCTCCAAATGTCCATTAAGTTATGAGCCGGAAGCTAATCATAAAATTAATCTTTTGATCTGATGGACGATATGATCGTAAGTACTATGCGTAAATTTTAGTGTAATACTTAGTCTAGTGATGTAGTGATAGTAGTTTCGGCCTAACATTCGACTGTGAAGTGTGGCCTAAGCGGTTGGAACATATAATTCTGTCGAGCAGAGATTACATACAGTCTATGCTGCAATACTTCATGTTTTAAATGTTTGTGACGTGAAGCGTCCTCATACCGCATGTCTGAAAAAACGCTCTTTTCCTACTTGGTTGTTTCACAGAGAGAGAGAGAGAGAGAGAGAGGAGAGAGAGAGAGAGAGAGAGAGAGAGAGAGAGAGAGGACAAATAAGCAGGCAGGCAGACAGACAGCCAGACATCCAGGCCTAACTGAAAACTTGGCACTCAGAACTCTAATGGTAGGACCACCGACAGATCTACCAGGGTTAGGTGTACTACTGGCACAGTGCACGACAAAAAGAAAGAAAGAAGGACAAGTCCAAGTCTGTGTATAGCTCTTAGAGAGAGAGAGAGAGAGAGAGAGAGAGAGAGAGAGAGAGAGAGAGAGAGAGAGAGAGAGAGAGAGAGAGAGAGAAAACACAAGAGCACGCGCGCGCGCGCAACACACACACAACACACCACACACACACACACACACATACACGCAGAGAAGCAAATGCCATTGTCAGCTTAAAGAAATGCCTGTTAGATCCCCGCTTGATGTCATTTTAAACACGCATTCACACACACACACACACACACACACACACACATACACATACACACACGCACGCACACGCCGCACACACTCACGCATGCATGCATGCACGCACACACTCACAGAGAGAGAGAGAGTGAGATATCAGACATCAGATGGTTTATTCATCAAAGCCATAGCTCCATGTGAAAATGGGGCAAAAATGTCGTGTGAACGGAAGGATTTGTAAAGGAAAACACATTGAAAGTTCAAACAACATGATGCCACAGGAAGATCAGGACAATAGTGTTTCTCACAACTGAAAAGCTTTGTAGAAACACAACGCTAGACTATGCACAATAGTTTCGTTTTCTGATGCCATTGATAGAGAAACCCGAAATAAACAAGGCTGCCTCTTGAACTTTGGCGGAGAGAGAGAGAGAGATGCTCTATTCACTCGCGCACACACTGATGCCTTTCACACACACACACACACCACACACACACACACACTCACTTCTCTCTCTCTCTCTCTCTCTCTCTCTCTCTCTCTCTCTCTCTCTCTCTCTCTCTCTCTCTCTCTCCACGCGCACATACATACGGCCAGAGAGAGGAGAGACACAGACAGACAATCAGACAGACAGACAGACAAATACAGAGACAAAGAGACAGACAGACAGACAGATTCGGGCAAACAAAATGTACACCAGGAAAACTTATTTCTATGGCATAGATGTTGCTGTTGTTTTAATCAACGCGTCCAAGTATAATCATAACGCTGTCAGGTCAGCCAGGAGCTATGTTTTAAGTTGGTTTTTTTTCCTTTTATATCGAGGATAATGGAATAAGCGCTCATGTGCTTTTTTACATCCAGTCCCCATGTGTATGCGGTTTTGTACATTCTGTCATCTGTTCCCACCGACACACAATGGCCTACTCTTACGAAAAGCGGAACAGGATTTAACGTGAGCGCAAGATGTTCTGCGTGCGTTCGCACACGGGGGCCTCGGTTTATAGTCTCATCCGAAGGACTTTTGGGGAGAGTGGAGTCTGCACTGATGTTAACTCCAGGGGAAAATATCCCCTTGAACGGGAATCGAACCCGTTAGCAATGGCACAGGATGACTGAGCGAATGAAAACTGCCTGCACGATAATCGTACAGGTCTGATTCGCAACACCACATGACTCACACACTTAGTCAGATGAGGAAGAAACAAACAAAACAAATCAAAAGAACAAACAAAAAAGAAAGTCTGAAAATCAGATTAGAGAACACCATTTGAATCAGGAAGGTAGCTTCAAAGAGAGGTCATTTCAGACAAAGATCTTATTTCGAAGAGAGAGAGGGTGAGAGAAAGAGAGAGAGAGAGAGAGAGAGAGAGAGAGAGAGAGAGAGAGGAGAGAGAGAGAGAGAGAGAGAAGAGAGAGAGAGAGAGAGAGAGAGAGAGAGAGGAGAGAGAGACATCCAGCAGAATTTGGATGAGAAAGGATCAAAATATTAAAACTTGTCTTTGAGAGAACGAACTTGACGTGACTGACTGTATGCCTGGGGTGTATCAGACACCTATGAAGTGCCATGATCAAAGGGAACTTTAAGTGCACAACAGGGAGATTTATTTTTTGTTTTTGATTGGCAACTGTCAAGGCAGCCAGTGCAGACTGCGAGATAGAGGCGTAACCAGGCCAGACCTGGATAAAGTAAATATAGTTTATAAAAATAAGCTGTTGTGTTGTTTTTTTTTTTTTTGCTGTAAAGTTTCAAAATAAGCTGCTTTGAAATACAAATAAACAGTGCGTTACTGATGTATTCCTTTATAGAGAAGACGACATGTAGATTAGTATATGACAAAGATGTTAAGCTGGGACGTTGTTTGGTTTTTTTAAACATGAAGGAATACAGCTATGTAAGACACAGTGATTTATTTCAACTCTTTTACTTCTGTTATTTTTAGAATACTGGAATAAGCACATATTGCTGTTTTACACCAGTCCCCGTGTGCATGCAGGTTCGGCATTTTGTAATCAGTCCCACAGGCACACAATGATCTACTCTTCCAAAAGGTGGAACAGAATTAAAGTGTGCGCAAGATGTTCTGCGTGTGTTCTCTCACAGGCAGGACCTCGGTTTATGGTCTCATCCGAAGGACTTTTGGGGGGAGTGTGGAGTCTGCACTGATGTTAACTCCAAGGGAAAAATATCCCTCGATCAGGTGCCTTGGTGGAGGTATCTCGATGGAGACATAACGATACCAAGAACACACACACACACACACACACACACACACACACACACACACACACACACACACACACACGAATAAGAGACAGACACACAGACAGACAAAGAGAAAGAGACACAGAGAGACTCTGCGAGATAGAGAGAGAGAGAGAGAGAGAACTCTGAACTCTGAACTCTGAACTTGTTTAATAGTACATCGGCCTTAGGCCACAATACAACAAAAGGGAGTGATGGGGGGGGATATACAAGGAAGAAACAATGATTTCACAATACAAATACAATTTTGAATCAGCTGAAAAGCTTCACTTCTATGTATGTACACATCTTCCCCCGTCAACAACTTGGGGTTTTGATTTGGTAACTGTACGCTCACTCATTCCAGTTTGATCACAAAGCACCAGCATAACTTACGAAAGAAGAAATGCGGAAACGTCCTGAGAATCATGGCTATGTGTCATGAATCTAACTTACTGTGAACAGTCTAAGACAGCAATGCAATCTTTAATAAGACAACAAACAATCAAACCAACCGAATGACAAATAATCCTACCGAGAGAGAGAGAGAGAGAGAGAGAGAGAGAGAGAGAGAGAGAGAGAGAGAGAGAGAGAGAGAGATTCTGTATATGATTAATTATAAACAATATTTGATGCATCTTATTGTTGAGTTGATATGAACTGGATACCCTTTAGTTTTCCCATCAACTTTACCATTGAGCGTATCCATTTCAACTCCCAAAAAACTGTCTTTAAAGCAGAAACATGAACATGTACTTGTTTCCACAATGCCGTGGTGCTTCTCGAAAATCCTTCCAAAGTCTTGCACCACACTGAGCAATATAACTGGATCTGTACATCCACTAATTGAAAAAATATATATATATAAATTATGCTGTCATTACCCAACGAACATAACTGTTTAAACACTCTTGTACAGCAATTTTACCTTTAATCATACAATCACAATGGGTTGCAGTAAAACAACAACAAAGTTTCGAAGTAAACAAGACACTTAAGTATCTGTATGTATTTAGTGCAGGCATTTTGGAGAGAAAATGAGAGAGAGAGCGTGCGTGAGTGTGTATATGCGCGTGCGTGTTTGTGTGTGAATGTGTGTATATTTAGTGTGTGTATGCGTGTGAGTGTGTGTGTATAGTGGTGTAGTGTTGTGTGTGTGTGCGATAGAGATAGATAGACAGGCAACCAGACAAACTGTGTGTGTGTGTGTATGCGTGCGTGTATATAGTGTGTGTATGTGTTTGTGTGTGCGATAGAGACAGACAGACAGGCAGCCAGACAGACAGACAGTCAGTCAGCCACACACGTTCGTAGGCAAAACAAGACAGAAACTAAAAAATAAGCAAAAAAAAACAAACTGTAGTCATAAATCTCCTAGCTATTTTTGAGCAGGCAACAAAACGTGCGCCAGAAAGAGGTTGGTGAAGGCGATGGAATGGTAACAAATCATCTGTATATCTATTTATCTATCTCTGTGTGCGTGTGCGTGTGTGTGTGTGTGTGTGTGTGTCTGTCTGACTCTCTTCTGCGATAAGAGCATCACGAAAGGCTCCGCCGACACCACTGGGATAAATTGCAGAATGGATGGTTGACAAACAGAGGCTGCTGGTGCAACATTTGGGTTTTGAGGGGAAGGGGTGTGAGGAGGAGGAAGTGGGGGGTGAGGGGCAGGTAACCGAGAAGATAAGCTGGTGGGAGCGGGAGAGGGGTTCAAAGGTTATACAGAATGGAAGGAATCGAAAGTGGGGGGGGGGGGGGGGGGGTAGTGACGAAGGGGAGCGGAAAGACTGCTATAAAAAAAAAAAAGCAACTGTACGCTAGTAATGCTCATATACCAATCAATAATCTCCAGTTAGTCAACGTTCCTGGAAAAGAGCTCTAAGGTTCGCCAATGGTGAGATCTACGTACGGGGCCGTTTTTACCCTCTATTAAGAAAGCTGCATTCTGGCTTACAGGATAGTCAGAGTGTATAGACCGTGTATTGAATTCAGGATCACAACTAACTTTTTCTTTTCAAGGAAGTCAGCAGTGTATAATTTCACTGAGGGAACTAAAAAAATCAGACCAAGATGGAGTTGTTCACACTGCACCATGTTATCCGTGTTTAGTGACCTGGAAGAAAGAGAAAACATCTGAAGATTAAACGTGAGAATAACAGCTGAAACATGGTGCTAAGCTTAAAGACAAAACTGCTTCAGACAGAGGTATAAGTGAGCGACAAAAAGAGAAAAAAAGGAAAACGCCTCCAGCCGCTTTCCGACAAACCTTGCAAAGTATGCGACTGTCTGTGGAAGAGAAAAATGAACGACACAGAACGTTTGTTCTGCAAATACTAGAGAGCTGTGAAGCAGACTTTGATCACAAAAACAGGCTTTAAAGTTAAAAGCCCAAAAGAGTGATTTTGGTTTTGATTTGCCACTGACGAGGCAACCAGTGCAGACAGTGAGATAGATCTAGGCGAAATCAAAAGAGACCTGGATGATGTGAACAGGGTTTAAAATCACACTGTCTTTGCACACGGGAGCAAATGGGAACACTCGGACAGTGCGCGAAGTTTTCACAATCAGGAGGAGATGGACACACGTGATGGTAATTGTCCGTCATGTTCTGACCATCCTGGCTAATTACGGAAAGGCTATACAATCTAAAAGTAACAGGCTGTAAAAAAGGTGATTTCTTTCCATAGTCCAATAATCTTCTAGCACTCTTTTGAGATGCTGGCATGGCACCACTTCCTTTCACACTGACCCAATTTTGAGCCTAACTCAGAGGCGAGGCACTCAAAAAGAATCATAACGCAAACTTCTCATCCATTGTGGACTTACAGTCTCACAGGGACTCCCAGGAGTGATGAAGAAGACAGCAGTGCAAGAGAGCTGAGATATGGTAATAAGCTTTTGTCACAAGACATCATAATAAAAAGCCTCTGATACGCTGATATCTTCAGTTAAACGTCTATTCACATCCAGTGATTTTAGACAAAAGATGCTTTAAACAAACACTGAGTATGTCACTAACGAACAGGAGTAAGAAACCACCAACCTGTGCATTGTCCCACACAAAGCTCTACTAACAACAGTTAAGAAAAAGAAAGAAAAGCGACAAAGTTGATTTGGCCATGCTGCAAGATCCATTCTCTTGGCTAAGAGAGACAGACAGACAGACAGACAGACAGACAGAAACACACACAATTTTCCAAATGTCTCTATTCTGACCCCATTGTTTT
>CM054139.1:45417449-45422449 GCA_028751875.1 Rapana venosa
CACCGCTCTTCCCCTTTCTTCCCCATACCTCCCCACTCCCTTCTGTCTGTCTGTCTGTCTGTCTCTCTCTTCTCTCTCTCTCTCTCTCTCTCTTCTCTCTCTCCTCTCTCTCTCTCTCTCTCTCTCTTCTCCTCTCTCTCCCCTCTCTCTCTCTCTCTCTCTCTATCTATCTCTCTCTTCTCTCTCCTCTCTCTTCTCTCTCTTCTCTCTCTCTCTCTCTCTCTCTCTCTCTCCTCTCTCTCTCTCCCTCTCTCTCTCTCTCCTTCTCTCTCTCTCTCTCTCTCTCCTCTCTCTCTCTCTCTCTCCTCTCTCTCTCTCCTCTCCTCTCTTCTCTTCTCTCTCCTCTCTCCCTCTCTCTCTCTCTCTCTCTCTCTCTCTCTCTCTCTCTCTTCTCTCCTCCTCCTCTCTCCTCCTCTCTCTTCTCTCTCTCTCTCTCTCCTCTCTCTCCTCCTCTCCTCTCTCTCTCCTCTCTCTCTCTTCTCTCTCTCTCTCTCTCCTCTCCTCTCTCTCTCTCTCTCTTCCTCTCTCTCTCTCTCTCTCTCTCTCTCTCTCTCTCCTCTCTCTCTCTCTCCCTCTCTCTCTCCTCTTCCTTCTTCTCTCTCTCTCACTCTTCATCTTCTCTCTCTCTCTCTCTTCTCCCTCTCCTCTCGCTCTCACCTCTCTCTCTCTCTCCCCTCTCTCTCTCTCCTCTCTCCTCTCCTCTCTCCTCTTCTCTCTCTCTCTCCTCTTTCTCTCTCTTCTCTCTCTCTCTTCTCTCTTCCTCTCATCCATCTCTCTTCTCTCTCTTGTCTCCACTTCAAGTTCTCTTCATCAGGTTTCTCCGATTATTCTCTCCTCTCTCTCTCTCCTCTCATCTCTCTTCATCTCTCTCTCTCATCTCTCTCGCTCTCTCTCCTCATCTTCACTTCTCTCATCTCGCTCTACTCTTCTCTATCTAGCACCTCACACTTCACTAAGTAATTTCCCTAGAATTACCGCACAACTAATGATCCACATTGCAAGCCACACACGTATCACCTCTACACAACCTCAATTACAACCTACAACGACCACACCACACATTTTACTAACTGTTCGCAATTTTCAACGTACAATTGATCTTGTTCATCTGGTGGTATATGATTGTCTTCGAGTTTTCATTACTTCTGTTTCAACTTCTTCTCTTCTTCTTCCTTCTTCTACTTCTTCTTCTTCGTCAACTTTCAAGTACTTGATTCTCTTCTATCTTTTGCATTTGTCTTCGAAGACTTTTATTTCTTCTTGTTTTCTTCTTCTTCTTCTTCCTTCTTCGTTCTCCTTACTCTCTTCTTCTTCTCATCTTCTTTGCATTCTCTTCTTCTTCTTCTTTGCATTCTTCTCTCTTCTGCTTTCTTCTCTTCTTCTTGATTCTTCTTCTTCTTCTTCTTCTTCCAATTCTTCTTGTCAGTCGTCTCGCGTCTTCTTCTTCTTCTTCTTCTTGCAATTCTTCTTCTTCATTCTTCTTTGCATTTTCCATTCTCCCTCTTTGCATTCTTCTCTTCTTTGCATTATTCTTCTTCTTCGCATTCTTCTTCTTCGCAATTCTTCTTTGCAATTCTCCTTCCGATTCTTCTTCTTCGCATTCTTCTTTTCGCAATTCTTCTTCTTCGCAATTCTCTTTTGTCAATTTTTTTCCGCAATTCTTCTTCTTCGCAATTCTTCTTCTTCTTCTTCTTCTCATTCTTCTTCTTCTTCTTCTCTATTCTTCTTCTCTTCTCTTCTTCTTCTTCTACCCTTTAGACGCTGTTCTTACTCTCTTTTTTCTGCTCATTGTCCACAAAGACAATTCAAACAATATCTTTTGTTTAATTCAAGCAGTTCTGCGTGCACAAAGATGTACATAATATACACGGTTAAGCACACACAATAATACTCTCTCTCTCTCTCTCTCTCTCTCTCTCTCTCTCTCTCTCTCTCTCTCTCTCTCTCTCTCTCTCTCTCTCTCTCTCTCTCTCTCTCTCTCTCTCTCTCTCTCTCTCTCTGATTCACACACATTACACTTGTAAGTACGCACGCATGTATGTAAGGAAAGATGGTCGGACGAGAATATACAGTCACACACGCACGCCTACGCAGGTATGCATGTACATGTCAATGCGTGCACACACACACACAAACGCGCGCGCGCACACACACACAAACATACAAACACACACACACACACACACACACACACACACTACTATCACTATGATCAGATCATACTTGAGACAGATAACGAAAAAAGACGCGCGCGCACGCACACACACACACACACACACACACACACACACACACACACACACACACACACACACACACAGAGGCAATCAACAGGACGGTTAGCAAACAGACACGCAAAAAGCACAAACAGGCAGACAAACAAGCTAAACTGGACATTTGACAAAGTGGATACAGTTAATACGGCATTTTTAGGACGCAGACGCCATATCAATTTCTGTCTCTCACAATCCTGACAGCCTTGAAAAACAATAGACGTTTATTAAATAATAATAATAATAATATTTTTTAAATGATGATGATGGTGATGGTGATGATGATGATGATGATGATGATGATGATGATGATGATGATGATGTGAAAAGGTAATACTTCAGTCCTACAAAATGACAGATACACTTTTCGGTAAATTTCTTCTCCCCAATTGATCCACTTTTCAGAAATGTTGTGAAACGCTTGTTCTATTTTTCCTGCTGAGAATTATTCTGGGGGAAAAAGAAATAAACAACAACAACAACATCAACAACAACAACAGCTCTCCCAAAACAAGTAGAGAAATGCGCTCGCTGTCACAATAAATGACAGTTAATATAACTGCTTTGTTAGGGTAATACCTGATAAATTGTTAGATCCAATAATGGCGCGACACCACCAATGAAACAGTCAGGTAAACCCTCAAAACTGTGTATTGGTTCATGTGAAGATCTGTTTACGTCTGTCAAAAACAAAAAAGAAAGAAAAAAGACAACTGGCTCAGACCAGGCAACGAGATCCAATGTGAAGGGAGGGAGGGAGAGATGTAGTGGGGGGGGGGGGGGGGGGGGGAGGAGTACACCCCCCACCCCCCCCAAAAAAAAAACCCTGGTCAGACTGAAAACTAATATATATGCTGGCAGGATTTTTCTTCTTTTTTTTACTAAATTTGTGGCGCTGCTCTTGTGGCGACGTACTCTCTCCGGAGAGGGTAGCTTGAATTTCATGCGGAGAAATCTGCCGTGATTCAAAATTGCTGTCAAATATAGTGCAATACAATACAATATGATGCAATACAATACAATACTATACAATACAAATACGATACAATACAATACAATACAATAATATACAATATGATACGATACAATACAATACGATACAATACGATACAATATAATACAATACAATACAATGCAGGCAACTCATTTGCAGAGATCCAGGCTGTGGTACACAACCGACCTAAAAGGAAGATAGGTGCGTGTGTGTGCGGGCAGATCATAACCAGCCTGACTTAGCGCAGCTGTTATCATCGCCTTGGGTTAGGGACTAGAAGGTCCAGGTTTGAATCTCATAAGGGTCCTAAGGATGTCTCGGACTCCGGACTCTGAAGATGCGACATGACGAATCTGGATATGTTTGGGGCGAGAGTTTGGAATGAGCGATGTGGGAACAGCAGGACAGGAAAGTCACAGAGGATGAGGCAGCAACAACTCAAAAGAAAATAACGGTTGAAGGTAGCATTCGGTCAGATATTCATCTTGGCTCGGCAGCATCTCAGCGCGCGTGTCTGCGAGTGTGAGTTTAAGTGTGTGTTTAAGAAGTGTTTTATCACGTGCTTTCATTTCTATATAATTATGTCTGTATTCTTTTACTTCTTAGATATGTTTTAATCACTGTAACACAAATTTCCTTTAAACAGAGGACAATAAAAGAATTATATATATATATATTATATATATATATATATATATATATATAATATATATATATATATATATATATATTATATAATATATATATCATCTTTGGAGAAAAAAATGCTGGAAAATGAATACACACACTCACACACAAAAAAGGTTACGTGCCCTCAAAAACTACTACTTTAGAATTTAACATTAACACACATTGTCTGCTCCATTTCTTTATTCTCTTCTTTTTTTGTTTGTCGAGTGGGGGGTGACGCGGTGAATTTTACTTGTTAAATAAACCTTTGTTGGGTTTTTTTCACGACTTCAATTATGCTTTGTTCTGGGGGGGGGGGTAGGGGGGGGGGGGGGGGGTGGAGGTTGTTTAATTGTGATTTGTTTTTCTTACGGTTTACATTCGAACGAAGTTGGCTTTTCATGTACCTCGAGGAGTTTGACGTTTAACCGTTTTTTGTTTTATTGGGGGGAAAGTTTTGGGGGGGGGTGGGGGGTTTCAAAGGTGGGCTATATTTTTGATGAAAGAGGTTTGTTCTGTTATTTCTAGGGCATGTTTGGAGAGAGAAAAATATTGTTCAACCCCCTCACCCCCCCCCCCCCCCAACAAAACAAGCAAAGAAACAAAGCACATACATTTTTTTTCCTGTGTGGCAGAATCAAAAGGATTTTCTTTTACTTTGTTTCGTTGATTGCTTTGTTGTTGCTCCTCTCTCTCTCTCTCTCTCTCTCTCTCTCTCTCTCTCTCTCTCTCTCTCTCTCTCTCTCTCTCTCTCTCTCTCTCTCTCTCTCTCTCTCTCTCTCTCTCTGTGTGTGTGTTGTGTGTGTGTGTGTGGTGTGTGTGTGTGTGTGTGTGTGTGTGTGTGTGTGTGTTTGTGTGTGTGTTGTGTGTTTGTGTTGGTTTGTTTCCACTCGCGTGTACAGTGGATTTGGCCTGCTGTTGTTTTATGTTTGGGGGGGGGGGGGGATTGGTGAGGTGAGGGGGATGAAGTGTTTTGTTTTGGTTTGGCTTTTTTCAGTTGTCTGTGGTTTTGGTTTTGCTGGGGAGTGTTTCCTTTTGCTTTGTCTAAGGTATTTACGTTAAGC
>CM054139.1:45439949-45444949 GCA_028751875.1 Rapana venosa
TTAAAAACACACGAAACCAGTGCGTGTTTCAATTAGAAAATGGAGCCAGACATTTTTATTTTCTGTCCTGTCTTTCCCTGCAGGTCCAGAGTGTGATCCGGAAGAAGTGGAATCGCTTCCGGGTCAACCGCGCCCTGAACACGAGGTCACGGCGACAAGGTTCGCGGACCTCATCCTTCTTCCTGTCCCAGTCTGAGGTAGTCCTTGTGTATCCCTCCGCTTGTAAGTAGTCCCTTCCCTACCCCCTCCTTCACCTTCACCACTCCTTCCCCTACCCCCTTCCTGCAGTACAGTACCTCCTCTACCTACCCCGGGAGTTGTAAGTAGTTTCTGTCCTGTATTTTTTGTGTCTCAAAGCTCAACATTTTATGTCTGTTGTTAGTGTTGGAGAGCGAAATGCATGTACAGCCGGGATTGTGTACGTGTTTGATAATAATTTTGTCTTTTTCATGAATGAGAATTAGCCATTTTCTCTTTTGAAGAACGATGGCCTGCTACTTTAAATTTACCTCTGTTCGGGATTGGGAGACAAGAGGTTTAGTTGTTTGACTTTATTCGTCCATGTGGCCACACCTGTCAGTTTGATGGTAGAAAGGTGATCATGTTCATACCATTTATTTTGACTGGTTGTATCAATATTAAGAAAAGTAAACCTGACCCATAAAACCTCTTTACTTCACGAAAAAAAAAACAGGAAGTTTTATTACATCATTCTTCTTGTCAAAATCAATGGAGCCAATAATTTTGACTTCCAACGGTTTTTTGCGTAAATTTGTAATTAATTTTTTTAAAGGAGTTACGACTTCAGTTTTGACAGTAGTTATTATAAAATGCAAACCTGGACAGAGGCAATCTCTCTCCTTTGGTGTTTTTAGGAGTGGTGATTTTGTTTCTTTAGGGGGTGTTCACCTCTTTGTTCAGACTGGTTTTTCAGCAATGTAGGTCTCGTTAAGCATCTGCTGTCAAATCTAATGATCGTTTGATTCAATCTAAGAGTCCTCACACAAAAGCACCGTATCCATGCAATCAAATGATATTTTGTGATCCATCTGTCCTAGTTTCCGTTTTGCTGTCTTTCCAGATAATGGATTTCATAATCTTTAAAAATTTTAATCAGCAAAAGAAAACATGAAAAATATGGAGAAGACCAGGGTATGCAAAAAGGTGCATTGTCAAAAGGAAAAGTGCACTTCAAACCAAATCTGTATCCCTACGCCCAAGAATCGGCAAAGGTCTAAATGAGTTGGTCATTTCAGACACATAACATAAATTATAGTCTCGGTTAAACATTGACATAGAATGGAGACAAAAATTATAATTTTAATAAAAAATAAATTTACAAAGGGAGGGTTTCTTTTACATCTCTACATTTTCAAAGAGAAGCACTTTTCACCCTCAGAAAATGATTTGTGAAGTAAAAAGAAAAAAGAAAGTAGAATCATCCTTTCAAGGACTAGCATCTCGAGGGTGGTGTCATCTTTTCTACATCCAACATCTTGAAGGTAGTGTCATCTTTTCCAGGACTAGCCTGGTGGTTAGAGTGATGCGCATTGCGCTCGTGATCTGCTGACCCGGGTTTGAATCTCGTTCAAGAGGATTTTTCCTCTCAAGAGGATTTTTCCTCTGTATTTAAAATCAATGCAGACTCCACTCCCCCAAAAAAGTCCTTTGGATGAGACTATAAACTGAGGTCCCGTGTGCGAACGCACGCAGAACATCTGGCGCACATGTTAAAACCCGTTCAGCTTTTCGGAAGAGTAGGTCATTGTGTGCCGGTGGGAATTGGTGACAACATTTACAAAACTGTAAACACATGGGGATTGGATGTAAAACAAAAAAATTAAAGCACACGGGTGCTTATTCCATTATCCTCGGACTTAATCTTTTCTAAGACTAACATCAGAGAGACGAGAAGAACACCACCATTAACATGCCAGCCTTATAAAAAGAAGATACTATCATATTTTTTATAAGGCTGACATGTCAAAGGGGGTGCTCTTCTCGTCTCTCTGGCTGCCTGCCCTACCTCCTTCCTGATCCCTGAAGAGAGCAGATACCCATGGGCGAAATGGAGAGGGGGGGTGGGGAGGGGAGGCGTTATTGATGCGAAGGTCGCGTAAAGGGTCACCTACCCATAAGGCAACCTTGCACGATCGATTAATGCTGCGCCTTGCCTGGGGAAGAGGGGGGGGGGGAAGGACAACCAGGAGGAAGGGAAGGGGGTGGGGGTGGGGATGGCTAAGATCTCTATTGGCTGTGCTGTTCGGTCACTCAAAAACTCGGCATTTTCAATCAATACCTTGATTAAATCACGCCAATTATTGAGCTCCGAATTCAGCCAAGGTGTATTAGCCCACTCCACTCTCACCTTGTTTTCTCCTCTCTCCCCCCCCCCCCGCCTCCCCCCCCCCCCCCCCCCTCCCCACTTCTCCCATCCCCCCTGCCCTCGCTCTCTCATGCTTCCGTTTCCTGGTAGTTCTTCCCTCTTTTTTTGTCACCACACACGCGTGCTCATTTAGTGTATGCACACACGCGCGTATGAGCGCACACAAACACACTCACATACACATACATAAGCATGAACGTGCGTACACACACACGTACGTACACAAAAGTATTCAAGTGTGTGCACATACAAAAACACGCACACACACACACACGCACACACACACACACACACACATATACGCACACACACACACACACACTCACACACACATTAGCATGCCTCACGGCTGTTTTGCTGCAAAAGGTTAGAGCTCTCTACTTCAGCACTGGTATCAATATTACAAGTCATGTGCAGTGTCAGTTGATATCATTAGAAAACACACACACACACACACACACACACACACACACACACGCACACACACAGTCTCTCTCTCTCTCTCATTATATATGTGTGTGATTTATCCCTTTGAGATGCCGGAGACCTTTCAGTATAAAATTACTAGTATGCCCATCTTCTGGAAATTCCGTGCTAGGAATGTCCTCTTTTCTATCCCTCTCTTTGCATTTGCCTTGTTCCTTCTTTATTTTCTACCTTCTTGGCCCATTCTCCTCCTTTTTTTCAGGAAACTCTCACAAATAAATTTTCTTATCACATCTTCATTGTCATTTTTTTTCCTATCTCCATTCTCATCCACACTTTCTATCCCCGAAGTCGAAATACAGCTGCCTGAATGGTGGACAGAAAACAGTCACTTGCGTAAAATGTCTTTATTGGTGAATCTTGGAGCTCTAGCCGAGGAACAAAAAAGAAAAAGACTATATGATTTCCCTGACAGTCATTTTGTGTCAGTTTTAGTTTTAGTTAAGTTTGGTTCAGTCTTTAAGAGCGGTTGCTCCAGCTGAACTACTGGTATCAGGGACGGCGGGATAGCCTAGTGGTTAGAACATTGCGCTCGCAATCTGACGACCCGGGTTCGATTCCCGTTCAAGGGGGATATTTTCCCCCTGGAGTTAACATCAGTGCAGACTCCACTCTGCCCAAAAGTCCTTTGGATGAGACTATAAACTGAGGTCCCGTGTGTGAACGCACGCAGAACATCTTGCGCACACGTTAAATCCTGTTCCGCTTTTTGTAAGAGTAGTCCATTGTATGCCGGTGGGAACAGATGAAAGAATTTACCAAACGGCATACACGCGGGGACTGGTTGTAGAAAAAAAAAAAGCACATAAGTGCTTATTCCATTATCCTCGATATAAAAGAAAAAAACAAAATAAAATAAAAGTAAAATAAAGTATCAGAATATTTTGTCTATAGACTAAATTAAATCATGCACCGTCGGCTGGTTCGGTAGCCGGCTGAATGAGCCTGCATAGCTGAACCTGCTAGTGGTGTGCTTCCTTTTTGTGGGTTGGTTGGTTTCTTTGTTTGTGTGTTTGTGTTGTTTTGTTTTTACTTTTGCTTTTGGGTTGCTGTTGTCTTTTGGATGGTGTCTGTTTCGTGTGTTTTTTTATTTATTTTATTTTATTCTTTTATATTGAGGATAATGGAATAAGCATTCATGTGCTTTTTTTACATCTATGTGTCTGTGTGTGTCTCTGTGTGTCTTTGTGTGTTTTGTGGGGATGGGGGGACTTTTCTTTGGGGGGATGCTGTTTTTTTTTGGCTCTGTTTTTGGTGGGTTTTTGTTTTTGTTTTGGGGGTTGTTGTGGATTTTTTTTTTTCGGGGGGGGGGGGGGGGGAGGGAGGAAGCCTCTTTTATGAGGTTTAACTTGGGGAGGGGTAATTCTGTGAACATGTTCTTCGTTCTGGGTTGTTGAGGGAATTTTTTTGTCATGGGTTTCTATTTTTGTTGCATTTTGTGTGTTGGCTTCCTTTTTAAAATGCTTATTGATAAGACGATTTGGAAATGTGCACGATTATTCAGAAAATTTGTTCCAAGCTATTTCAGTCTGAATTTGGCCGAATTTGGCCGAGCGTAAACACTTAGATTTAAACGTATATTTTTAGGATTGGTTCGGTTGGGGCTTTTTTTGTTGTTTCTTTGTTTGCTTGCTTTAAATGTCTCTCTCCTCTATCTCTCACTCTCACTCTCTCTCTCTCTCTCTCATCTCTCTCTCTCTCTCTCTCTCTCTCTCTCTCTCTCTCTCTCTCTTCCTCTCTCTCACATACACACACTTATGAATATGAGAACTCATTTTTCTCTGAAGAAACATGCTTAAATCCCTGAATTCCTCATTCTTGGCCGTTTGCTTGTGTGTTAGTGTGTCTTCATGATCGCATAAACTGGATAAGTGCGCGCATCATTTGGGTGTGAATGATGTGTATTGTTTCATACTATTAGTTTGCTTTTTTGTTGTTTTATTTAGTAATCATGTTTTGTTCGGATATTTGTTCTGAAGCTTTCGTAAATATGTTTTGCTTCATACCATCAGGTTTGTTGTTGTTGTCCTTTAGTAATTATGTTTTGCTCGGATGTTTGTTCTGGGACTTTCTTTGTATTTTGTTTTGTTGTCATTGTTTTTGTTGCCAGTATCATTTGTTTTCTTCA
>CM054139.1:45449949-45562449 GCA_028751875.1 Rapana venosa
TTATTACATTAACATCCTGTTCTCTTGCTTGTGTAGCCATTAGATTGATGGTCCTGGTTTCCTTGGTGCACAGTCCACGTCTCTATAGGGATTTTTTTTCGACGTGTTCACTTTTTTCCTCGGGTGCAGTCTGTGTATAACGCCTATCACTTTGCTTGATTTAACATTCAGCGCAGAGCGAAGTGTATGTGATTGTAAACTATGCGCTTTGCAATTATCTATGTAATTAGTAGTGTTTGTGTATGGAGCAAACTTCTTGTGTTTACTATACTAACCTCCTTTCTTTGTGGAGCATTACATTTTTTAGTCTTTTATTTCGAGGATAATGAACTAACCATTCATATACTTGTTTTACATCTAGTCCCCATGTGTATGCAGTTTTGTAAATGTTGTCATCCATATCCCACCGGCACACAATGACCTACTCATTCGTAAAGCGGAACGGGTTTTAACGTGTGCGCAAGATGTTCTGCGTGCGTTCACACACGGGACTTCGGTTTATAGTCTCATCTGAAGGACTTTTTGGGGGTAGTGGGGTCAGCACTGTTAACTCGAGTGGAAAAATCCTCTTGAACGAGATTCGAACCCTGGTCGGCAGATCACGAGCGCTATGTGCGTTACTCTAACCACCAGGCTATCCCGTCCCCCATGTTGAGGTGACTGAGGTGTTGTGTTGGTGGAAGAGAAGACCTGGGCGACTGTTTTTCTTTCTTCCCTTGATTGTGTGGAAGTCAGTGGTGTTAGCTACATGATTTTGTACACAGCAGTTTTTTTCTGAGTAAGTTCTTTCTTGGTAGGATGAGTAGACCCTATTACACACACGCGCACTCACACACACACACATACACACACACACACACACACACACACACACACACACACACACACAGAGAGAGAGAGAGAGAGAGAGAAGAGAGAGAGAGAGAGAGAGAGAGAGAGAGAGAGAGAGAGAGAGAGAGAGAGAGAGAGAGAGAGAGAGAGGAACGGGGAGTAAATATAATTGAATGTTCGGGGGGAGGGGATATTACAAGGGCAAGATGAGGGGGAAAAAAACTTGTGTGCGCTTAATCGTTTACCCTCAATAAAGATCATTTTGACTTGACTTGACTTGATTTGACTCTTCACACACACGCGCGCGCGCGCGCACGCACGTACAACACACACACACACACACACACACACACACACACACACACGAGAAATCTGAGAAGGAAAAAACGAAAAGAAATCAAAAGTTCTTAAACGAAATAAGAGATTTCTAGAACAGAATTTCCAGAGGATAACAAGCCCTGTTGCTTCTACATAATAGAAAGAAGTCTCAACCGCCCCCCTTCTCCCCCCCCCCCCCCCCCCCCCCCCTTCCCCATGGAATGGGGAGGGCAACAGAGTAACTTCAGTTTTAGATTTTTATGCTTCAAAAAATCATTTTCTCTGCTGTATCCACACACCGAAGAGAATTGCCCAACTGTCGAATTACATTTTTATTTCAATGCCCGCACATCTCTTATTCCAGTATGGCGGTTTTTGATACATTTTGCAAGCGAGTTGGATTGTGTACCGGACTGTCCACATTAATGTCATTTCTTTGTTTTTTAGCTATCTATCGGGAACGGGTCATCCAAAATTTATTTTTGTTTAATATATTAACACTCATATCTGATCTTGTCCTTGTCAATCGAATGTCACCATGGAATTGGTGGTGTAGGTATGGGCATGATATTGATGATTACGTAACGGCTGTGATATAACATTTTTATTTTTAGTCACTGTGACGATGATTTTTTAAATGAACAGTTTTCTGAGTGTTAGTATGAGTAGAAATGGAGATGTTGCAAATAACTAATATTTACATAATGACTATAACGTGACCGTGTCTACTCGCGCTGAGAAAGTCTAAAAAAAAAATTAAGTTTTCAACCACTAAACTGTTCTGTTGTTGATCAAGGAGCATGATATCTTGCGTCCATCTTTCATCGATATTCATATAACTTGTTCATCTCTCCCATTAGTAGTTTTCACAAGCACAAGCAAACGATGGTTGTGCAAGCGCACTTGCCCCTCTCTCTCTCTCTCTCTCTCTCTCTCTCTCTCTCTCCCTCCCTCTCTCTCTCTCTCTCTCTCTCTCTCTTACCATGTGTGTGTGTGTGTGTGTAAAAATTATTGTTGAAAAACTACGTCAAAAACTGCTTTTTAAAAATTATTCTAAATAACGATTTTAAGCTCCTTAATATGAATTTTAAAAATCCAAATACTCATCAAAATAAATGTAAAAATATTATAACTATTTTTTTATTTCAAATACATCATCAACAACAACAACAACAACAAATATTTATAAATAAGGGCTTGCCCGGAAGAAAATGTAACCAATACACGTAAATGTCAACAATGGAAAACTTTTTTTTTTTAAACGAAGAGCTGTCTATATAACACAAACCCACACTTTATGGCGGCGTTATTAAATCAGTAGGCCGATCTGTCTATCAAGATTATTTTGTTTTTACTTATTAATTTCTTTATTTTTCTTTGGCTGCTTTGACTTGGTTTGGGTTTGTTGGTTTGTTTGTTTGTTTGTTTTTAGTCTAACGTCTGCTTTTCCGGCTCTTGTCGCTGGTGCCCGCTGCTTGTCAGTCTCTAATAAATGTTGGGGTTTACTTTGTCTAAAGACCGGGATCTGGCTAGCTGTCTGGTTGAAAACACAACTGTCAAAACTGACTTGCTCTTTCCTTTTTATAGTTTGTGATTCATAAGTTGTTTTGTTTTGGATTTTGTTGTGGTGGTGGTGGTTGTTGGGGTTTTCTGCGTTTTCTTTGGATAAAGAGGATTTGGTTTGGGTTTTGTTTTTCGGGAGGGTGTATTTGTTTTAAGCTTGTAACGGTTATGGCAGACTTTACAAAACTAAAGTGGGTGTTGACATTGCCAAAACGTATGCAATATTGCTGTGAGTTTCATTTATATGACGAAGTCAACATTGCGCCTACTCTTAAAATCTAGGGATATAAATTGATCGTGTGGTTGTCATTCTTTGCGTGACAAAGTCATCATTATGTCAAGCTTTCTTACGTAATTCTTCCAGGATACGACTGAATCATGAAACTGTGGGAATGCGTGGCAGTGTTTGCCAAATCATGCTGGAAACTCCAGGAGAATGGCTAAAAATAAAAAGGCGACCATTGGACTCCACCTTGTTGTGTGTCAGTCAAACAGCCAAGTGTGTCAATTATTGATTGAACACACACACCCCCCCCTCCCCTCGCCCCCCCCCCCCCCCCCCCCCCCCCCCCCCCCCCCCCCCCCCCCCCCCCCCCCCCCCCCCCCCCCCCCCCCCCCCCCCCCCAATGACAACGTGAAGTCCTTTTTCTTCTTTTTCATCGTGGTTGAACACCCAGACAGCAGCTATTGTTGTCTGTCATATGAGCGAAAATACGTTGCGCTGCCGTTAAGCGCCTGACAAGTCAGGCCCAGCGCATCTGACTTCGGCGTGGGAGAGAATTGTCTTCTTTGGAGTCTTTATGGGGAAAAATAATGGAAAGAGAATGGACCAAGAAGGTAGAACATAGACAAGGAGGTGGCAGGAAGAGAAGGACCAAGGCAGAGAGTTAGACAAGAGGGAATTCCTAGCATAGAATTTCTAGAAGGTGGGGGTGCTATTTATACCGACAGGCCCCCCTGCATCCCCACGGGGGAAAGTCGTTGTCAAAGTAGCAGTCTGCAGCGAGCAGCTCTTGGACGATGATGGCTGGCTACAGCTCCAGGTGGCCTTGACATGTCGTGACGGGGTACCCTCGACTGACATCACACTATACTACCCCCCACCAGTGGATCGGTGGTCTAGAGGTAACGCGCCTGCCTAGAAAGCGAAAAGTCCGGGTCGGAAGTGTGCGGTGGTTCGAATCCCGTTTGGACCCGAAACTTTTCTCCCATCCATTAGACCATGAGTGGTGGTCTGGGTTCTAGTCTTTCGGATGAGACGATAAACCGAGCTCCTGTGTGTTACCCAAAATTATTTAGCGCACGTAAAATAACACACGGCAACCAGAGAGTTGTTCCTGGAAAAAATTCTGCAGAAAAAAGCTACTCTGATAGGGGAAAAAATACACTAGCAGACAAAAATTTAAAAAGGGGTGGCGCTGCTCTTGTGGCGACGCGCTCTCCCCGGGGAGAACAGCCCCAATTTCACGCAGAGAAACCTGCCGTGACTGAAAGTGGTACAAAATACAAATACAAAATACCAGCCAGTATTCACGTACTGCCAGCATACAGTTTAACGAAACGTGGCTGTAGAACACAGAAAGCCAGAAAACGTGTCCTTTTTTTCCAGAAGGGATATCTACTTTAACAATTTATGGTATTATAAGGATCACATTTGGCTCACTGTATGATGGATCAAAATGGACAGAGAAGCCTTTACACAATAAACAGAAAACACAGGCTTGGACACAAAACCGACATAAATGAAATAATCTGGTGGGAAGGTGGGGAGACAAGACGGATTGACCATCCAGGTCTTATACAGTGACACATGTGAAACAAGACGTAACTTGAGGCCTTCTTGTATAGTGTTGTATCGTGTCTATTTCCATGTGCCTGTTGTTTACTAAAGGATCGCATTGTTTACTACCGTGTTTTGCACGAGGTAAAGCTGTCTTCTCTTTGTGAAGAAATAAAAACACTTCAGGTAATTACCTTCTTATTTCCTCCGTCATTATGCTTAGTACCAGCCTTCTTACTTCAATATAACCAAACGAGAGGTGTGTGTGTGGGGGGGGGGGGGGGGGGGGTCTCTATACATTTCTTACTACGTCTGTCAGTAGGCTACCTTTTTGCCCAGCAGGTGAGCCAAAAACCATCGGTCGTCCCCATCCCCTGTTCCTTTTCTTCCAGATTGAGGTGACTCTCCCCTGAGACTTTCCTCGATCTGAAACCTCTGTCCACCCCCTCCCTGTAGTTATTGGTTAATGGAATGGCTGAAGAGAAGAAGGGGAGTGTGCTAGAAGATTCTCTCAACCCACCCCACCAGGCTGGATAACTGAAAGACTCGATCCCTGCCACGAGTCTAACCCAGGGACTCTCCAGGTCTGTGGGCATCTTAGGACATACATTGTTTTGGATGAACTGGGAAGAGGTCGTTTGGGGTTTTTGTCAGTTTTGTGGGGGGGGGGGGGGGGGGGTGCTTTGACAAAGGGAATGATCAAGTTCCAATAGCGGTGTGGGATAGGACGATGCAGGATGTGTGTGTAGTATATGCGTGTGCACCTGAACGCACTTCAGATGCAGAAATCTTAAGTTTTCGATTAAAACTGGCAGGCATAACAAAGAGTTGCAATAATGGCAAGGGTATAGCTGGGGACCAATTTCATTTCATAATGGAAGATTCTATCCACGCATAACCGTTATTCTCTTGCATGTTGCATCACTGTAATGTTTATTATACAGTCGCGTATTGTGTGATCGTTTTGCGTGTTGCATGTCCGGCGGTGGCGGTGGCGTGGGCGGGCAGACTGCAGTCAGCAAGGAGAGCGGGAGTACCAGAGTGTTTACAGCCTTCCCACCACGACCAGTCATCGCAGGATCACCACTCGGCCCCTCAGGCCAACCATGTCGTGGAAAACGAGCAAACGCCGCTCAACGCCCTATCAAGGTGCACTGGCGCCAGCAGAGAACGCCCAAGCCGCATCAGCTAACCGCGCAGTTCCAGCCGCTGCCCACCAGCTGCCGACAGCCAGGGACACGGTGCCGGCAGTTCACAGCAGCGCGCTGGGGGTGTGGGCTTCCAGCTGGCTGTGAGCAGGACCTGAAGATGGGGAACGCTGCCTGCTGAGTGTCGTGATCTCCACATGCCTGATGACCGCTGGGAGAAGGACGGCTTCAAGACGTGCCCTGATGTGGATTGTGTCTGGTCAAGGTTGTACTGACACCTATGTTGTGCTTTGGGGGACAGACAGACGAGTCCCAGTGCACAGACATGGATGGAGTCGGCTCCCAGAAATGAAAATGAGTCAGTCGTCTTATCTCCTCTGTGCTGTGTGGCACTACTCCACGGGTGTCTGCCAGTTTCAGTCCTTTCGTCTGATGGTGATTGATTGGTCATGCAGCTTCATGATCCAGTTGAAGACCATTTTATCATGCCTGGCCATTTCAGTGTTGACTGGTATGCTGTTTCTGCCACATCAAGGATTTTTTTGCCTGGGAAACAGTCTGTTTACAATCTGTTATCAGATCAGGAAGTGACGAGAAAAAAAAAGAAAAGACTGTTCATATCGTTGAATCATGACACGTTGTTGTGCACCGAACGTTCACCACGCTGCCATCACCAATCACAAGCATGGTGACTTGCTCTCAAAGTGCAGTTCCAGAACGGAAATATTGCTTCTAATTCTATGATGATTTCTGATGTTCTGGTTAAAGCAGGCTGTTCATTTTTCCCCTGCAGAACCTGCGCACTTCTGCAGTCCAGACCAGAGGCTTTGGACCCGCTCTGCTTGCCTTTCGACATCTGTCTTGTGTGTGCTTGGAAAATGGTCCCCTCGCATCTCCCCCGCTTTCCGTCCTCGTTTCTGCATCCGCCTGCTCTCCAGCCGCCCCTTAGGCAATGGAAAGGTTGGAGGTCCAGAGCTAAGTGTGGGTTCACTTCCCGCTCGTGCCACTGATAGGGAAACAGAGACACTTGCAAGCATGAAAATATCTTTTTATAAAAGGTATTGGTGGCTCTGCTCAGGTATGGCAGGCAACACCCTCTCCCCGTGGAAGGCAGCCCAAATTTCAGGCAGAGAAGTCTGTCCTGACTTAAAACGGTATTCAGTTCAGTACAAAATCTGGTAATTCACGATACATTTTCACATTTCTTTGAAAGGTGTGATTTCGAAATTCATATTTGATCATGTGCAACGACAACAACAAAATTGAGGTTCCTGCATAATAAAGATAGAAAGCTCTGAGATAACCTTGAGCGTATGAACTAGTCTGAAAACTAGAAATTGTTGATGTTCTGATTGGTTGTGGGGGGGTTTTCAATGATTTTTTCTCGGTGATGTCTTGTGTCTTTGTTTTCTTTTCATTTCATGAATGTATAATTTTGCTTCGATAACTACGTTCTTCACAAATTAAAAAGCTAAAACAATGCATCAGATTGATGTACTTTTTGTTGTACCTAGTATTTATTTGCCTAGTCATTTCAGTTGTATCTGGCAGGGCCAGTCACTGTTCGGATGGCTTCGAAGTTCCCATAAGATGAGCTCATCATCATGAATGATGACTTTCAAAAAAATTGTTCTCGATTCTGATGTTTAAATCGCCTGATTGCTTCTAGTGTTAATAAATTGGAGCAAGAGTTTCAGTTTATGCTGTTATACTGAACACTGTGGATGTGATCAGTTTGTCGGAGTCTTAATATTGTGTTCAGATCATCAGAAGAGAAAAATAAACTTATTCTTTGTTGTACTGGAAACACAGTCTCTTTTAAACCTTCACTGAAAGTTTTGCTGCATGAGAGTGCACATTTACATAAACATTATGCCGAGATGTTCAACTCAAGCTTCCTCATAAATATTACATAGGGGGTAGGGAAAAGACTGACATGCTTAGCAAGGCTTGTCTCTGAAACTGTTCTGGAATTGAAGAAGACAAGTTGAAATGGTTCAGTGGGGGTTGGGGGGGGGGGGGGGAGGGATAGCCTGGTGGTTAAAGCATTATGTTCGTGATCTGACCGCCTTGGATCAAGCCACCACGGAGATGCCCGTTTTAAGGGATTTTCCCCTGGGATTAGCATCAGTACTGTGATTCCACTTCCCCTAAAGTCCTTTGGATGACACTACAAACCAAAGTCCCGTGTGCAACCCACACAGAACATATTAAAAGCCTGTTCTGCCTTTCAAAAGAGCATAGGCCAGTGTGTGCGGTAGGAACGGATGACTTTTGTTTTAACGCATGCCCACGGGTGTTGTGCTCAGCCACCATCCCTGAAGCCAGGATGCAGCTACCTAATGAAGGGTAAAATCGGTTGCATACGTAAAATCTCACAACTGGTGAACCTCGGAGCTGTAGCTGAGGAAGGGGTAAGGGGGGACGGGATGGGGGGGTTATGGTTTATTTGCATCGCACATCATTAAAAGGTAAAGGTGTCCCACAACCTATGTGGTCGTAGGGGAGCGAGGCGTCAGAGACTTCCGCTTCTCTAGGGGCCAGCATATTGAGTGCGGGGCCCATCTCCTCACCTTCGCTGCTTTACCTTCCCTGACCCTAAAGAGGCAGGTACCCATTTACAGCTGGGTGAACCAGGGGACTGTACTGAAGCCAAGGCGCGCAAACGGTCACCCATCCAATTGATAACCACGCTCGATGCTGTTTAACATTGGCTGGGGCAAAGTGAGTGCCCCGACCACTGAGCTATCCTGTCCCTGCACATCATTACACCATATAGGATGATTCTGCAGCTAATGCTTGTCACAGGTCAAAAGCTGGAGGGTCAGTGACAGACCTTTCTCACTATCTGAGTCACCATGGACTGCGGCTAGAAGATTCAAAACCAATATTTCATTATGTTTGTTGTTTATACCCTACTGATAATGAAGGGCCGTATCAGGGCTGACGCTTTACTCTGTTCTAGTAACTGACATTGATATTAACTAAGTTATATTTTAAAAAAAATCAACGTTTTAGTCGCCTAAAACACCTCAACCTTGAAAAAAAAATGTTGAAAGACGCAGAACTTTTTCTTTTTAATTTTGTTTTTTGCTTGTAATTCCTCAAGGCAAATGAAACCGTTCATGAAATGCTTTATTTATGGGAAAACAACACTGCAGAGTAGACACCCTGTGTCCAACATTACAATAATTATATATATAATGTGTGAAAAGGAAAGTGTTGTCAAGACTTACTCTTGGAAAAATGCAGAATGGCATGGGAAGGCAGAAGAGAGACAGACAGACAGACAGAGGGAATGAGAGAAAGATGGGGGAGAGAGGATTGAGGGAGAGAGAGAGAGAGAGAGAGAAGAGTAGAGATGAGAAAAGAAGAGAGAGAGAAGAGAGAGACTTGAAGTGTGTGGTGTTGCGTTGTTTAATTTATTTTTTTTATTTTATTCTTTATATCGAGGACAATGGAATAAGCACTTATGTGCTTTTTACATCCAGTCCCCGTATTTGGACGGATTGTGAATTCTGTCATCTGTTCCCAACGGCACACAATGGCCTACTCTTACGAAAAGCGGAACAGGATTTAACGTGTGCGCAAGATGTTCTGCGTGCGTTCGCACACGGGGCCTCGGTTTATAGTCTCATCCGAAGGACTGTGTGTGTGTGTGTGTGTGTGTGCGTGCGTGCGTGCGTGCGTGCGTGCGTGCGTGTGTGTGTGTGTGTGTGAATGCTAGGAGACTGGAAATTTATAGCACAAATTTCGGGAGGGTTGCTATTTATAACAAAACTGCTCTCAGCATCCCCCTTCATGCAATGACCTACTCTTCCAAAAGATGGCATGGGTTTTAACGGTATGTGAAAGTTGTTTTGCATGCATTCGCACACAGGACCTCTGTTTGTAGTCTCAATTGAAGGACTTGGGGGAAAGTGGAGTTGGCATTGATACAGTTAACTCCAGGGGAAAAAGCCCCAGAAACAGGTGCCTGGGTGGTGGCTTGATCCCCGAGTCATCAGATCATGACCGCGGTGCTCTAACCAATAATTATACTATTTATATATATGAAATATATATAGTATATACTATATATATTATAGGATGGTAACAGTAAAAGGAGTCCCAAACCATAAGGTCGTAGGGGAGCAAGGCGTCAGAGACCTCACTTCTCTAGGGCCAGCATATTGAGGCGGTCCTATCTCCTCTCCCTCGCTGCTTTACTTCCCTGACCCTAAAGAGAGCTGGTACCATTTTTCAGCTGGGTGAACTGGGGGAACTGTACTGAAGCCAAAGGCGCGCAAACGGTCACCCATCCAACTGGTAACCATTCTCGACGCTGCTTAACTTGGCTGGGGGAAAGCGAGTGCTCCGACCACTGAGCTATCCCGTCCCCCATATACATATATATATATATATATATATATATATATATAATTATATAAAATAGGGGGGGGGGGGTAAAAAACACCAACATTTCTGGAAGCTGAGAATACTGTATATACTGAAAGACCTCCTAGCATCTGATGACAGGATGAAAAGCTGGGAAAGCCAGGTACAACACCAACACTTGCCATTTACTCAGTGTTTTCTCATAACAAAAAAACAAAACACACACACTCTCTTTCTCTCCCTCTCCCATACTTTCCAACATACACTGAACTCTCACCAAACAAGTCAGTTCAATTCTCTACTTTAGCTACTGTTTATTTTCTGGTACTTTTTTTTTTTTTTTTTTGCTGTTTTACTGTGCCAGCTTTCATATCAACAACAAACAAAATTCAATGTGACACAAATGTCCAGCATACAAAAAAAAAATAACATGCAAGGATGATAAACACAGTCTCTGAAACAAGATTTTCAAAAACAAACAAAACACGACCAAAAAAATAAACAGAAAAATTGCTGAACCATTGTTGACAAGCAATCTGGACACTGTGAGCCACAAACAATAGAAAAGCACAGAATGTCCAGCTTGACAAAAAATGACATGTCAACAATGACAATCACACACAACCATCTGTTTCTATGCCGGTCATTTGTCACCTCTGAAGAAACCGTTTAAAAACTATGCCTCCCCCCCAAAAAAAGGACGGGGGAGGGTGGGGGGGGGGGGGGGGGGGGGGGGGGGGGGAGGAGAAAACAAAAACACACACTGGTTCGGAGATATAAACTATTAAAACTGGAGGTGTTGGACATTTTTCTTCCAAAGTAAACCATCAACTCTGCATTATGGCCCCAACCCTCATGACAAACACCCTTTCTCCCCTATCCAATACACACGGTCATAAAACCCAATCCTGCTTCAAAAATGGGTGCGACCTTTCAAAAGTGGTCTTTATGCAATTTTGGATTCCATACTAACTTGCCAAGATAATGATGATGTGAAAAACATTAACACTATCCCTACATTAGAGGAGAGAGCCCCTCTTTCCCAGTATACATGACGTGTGCACAATGTATGCTACCGTAACACCGTAGTGGGTGACGGAGGGAAGCGTTAGTTGATGGTTGGTTACCCTGTAGCGGGTCACCCATAGGGAGAAGGTTAAAAATCTTACCTTTTTTCACTACTACTTGGGAAGAAACTACATCTTCAACATCAGAGACCTGTTCCACAACTTCATCGACTTCAAGAAGGCTTTCGACAGAGTATGGCACAAAGGCCTGTGGCAGGTCCTCAGAATGTTTGGCATTGAAGAAGGACTAGTGCAAACCATTCAAGCACTATACAACACCGCAAGCAGTGCAGTCCTTCTGAACAATCAGGTCGGAGACTACTTCAAAACCACAGTTGGGGTCCGACAAGGATGCCTGTTATCTCCTGTCCTGTTTAATCTGTTCTTGGAAAACATTATGAGAGAGAGACCCTCCATGACTTCCACTCTACCATCTCCATTGGCAGCAGACCCCACAACATCTTGCGGTTTGCCGATGACATTGACCTCATGGGCGGAAGTAACACAGAGCTGCGAGATCTTACGACCAGACTTGAGAACAGAGCTGGAGCATATGGGATGGAGGTAAGCTCGGAGAAAAGTAAAGTACTTGTGAACAGCACGAGCAACGCCACTGCTAAAATTTACATGAACGGCCAGCAACTGGAGGAGGTAGACGCTTTTAAATACCTTGGCGCTACACTCACAAAGGACGGGCGATCAACGACAGAAATCAAAGTCAGACTAGCCATGGCAACATCTTCCATGACAAAACTCACCACCATATGGAAAAGTAAAGACATCAGTTTCCCAATCAAACTAAAGCTCTACAAAGCCCTAATTCAGAATATCCTGCTGTGCGGAAGTGAAACCTGGACATTGACTGCTGAAACAGCAAAGCGAATCCAATCATTTGAAACAAAATGCCATAGAAAACTGCTGGGCATATCCTGGAGAGAACGAAAGACCAATGAATTTGTCAAGAGTCAAATAACACGGCTGGCAGGTCCACAGGAACCCCTTCTCATCATCGTCAAGAAGAAAAAGCTGACATGGTTCGCCACGTCACCCGCCACAACACTCTGCCAAAAACAGTACTGCAGGGAACACTCGAAGGTGGCAGAAAGAGGGGAAGACAGAACAAGTCATGGATGGACAACATCAGAGAACGGACCAGGATGAATGACTCGGCACTACTGCGCAGAGCTGAGGACGAGATGGATGGAGGAGGCTTACCACGGCATCGTCTTTCGTGTCTCCTCCACGACCGCCAAGGTCACGGGACTGATGATGATGATGATGACATTTTAACATGTTTCTGAAGTAAACTGCAAAAGTTATACTGAAATGCCTTTTAAAATTCATATGTTGCTGAGAAATACATTTTCCCATTACAAAATTTTCAAAACAGTTTGGAAATGCTTTTTTGTTACTTGAAAAGAGCAGATTCAACTAAAACTGTCTTACCATAGGTGAAGAGTCACACACACACAGCACACAAAAAAACACAAGCTGAGTGGGAAGGGACAGGGACAGCACCAGAGTAGCTGCACAGCAGCAGCACAGTAGGTAGCACCAAGCATTTCTCACATCTTCCACAAACATGTGCAAGATAGGAAAGGATGGGGAATGGAGGATGGCTAAATATTAACGTCATATTTCTAAAACTGAGAAGAAAAGGCAGATTTTGAGGGGGTGGAATAACATTGGGTTCAAGAAGAAATTAGGGGATGGGGGGTTGTGACAAAAAAAATTCTCATGGTTTTTTCCTCAAACAAAAAATTAACAGAAATAGAAGTCAAAATCAAGAATTTTAAAAAAACCTCGAACAAATGAACAAACAACAGAAGCACCCAAAAAAACCCACACACAAACCAGTTTTAATTCAGGATGCAGCTAATTACTATATTTCAGTTTATCAAACATATGAGCAAAAATCAATGGAATGCTCCCACTTCTCTACCTGGCAAGAAGACTGAACCAAGGGACATGATCCAAATCTAAACATAGAACCACTAATTTGGATTGCTGCCCTTTCATCATTCAATAGATCTTTCATTGCACAGAGAATGACAAAAGAAAACTAAGTGTTCCTGCAAAATAAAATAAAACATGACATTAAAACTTTTCACACATCTTGCTGTAAACAAAAGCTACTAATGGATTGCATTCATTTTTGGACCTAGCTGCCTCCTCAATAATGTCATCATGTTATTCCCTTTTCCATATTCATCCATACTGTTTTTGTTTTTCTTCTCCCGTTCCTCAGGTTCACCTTCTTCTTCTTCCTTTTTTGTCATGTTTCTCCCAGGGGAGGTTTGACATTGATGAGCCTTCTCCATCTCTCTCTGTTTTGAGCTTCCTCCTTATTTATGCCCTTTACTCTAAGGTCATCTGCAATACAGGCAGCCCAAGTTTTGCTAGGTCTTCCCTTTGGTCTCTTTCCATCCACTACGAAGTTCATTGCTCTTTTTATGATGTGGTGATCTGCTTTCCGTTGAACATGCCCAAACCAGCGTAGGCTATTGGTACTAGCTACAGACTTCAGATCATCAACTTTGCACATTCTCCATAGTTCTTCATTCATGATCCTGTCTTCCCATTTGATCTTAGTCATGTAGCGTAGCATTCGGTTTTCACAGCTCTTCAACAAACGTTCGATGGTTTTTGTGAAAACCCACGTCTCCGAACCATACAGGAGAACAGGTCTGATGCACCAATTGCGAGAAATGCGTAAGCAACCATTTTTGTCCACCATCAAGGTAGCCATATTCCAACTGTGGCAATATCCTTTTATTTTTTCATTCCTGGGCTAGAGCTCCGAGGTTCACCAAAGGTGGTCTTTTGTGCGTGTAACCACTTTTCCCCACCACGAAGCTAGCTGCATTCCAACTTTGGGGACGATGATTAATGTTAACAAACAACACCAGTGTGCACGTGGGTTTTTAATTTTGTCATCTGTTCTCACCAACACAGAAAACAATGGCCTACTCTTCCGAAAGACAGAACAGGTTTTTAACGTTTGCGCTAGATGTTCTGCATGCATTCGCACATGGGCCTTCGGTTTATAGTCTCATCCAAAGGACTTTTGGGGAAGTGGAGTCAGTATTGATGTTATGCTCCAGAAGAAAAATCCCTTTGAACAGGCATCTTGGTGGTAGCTAAAACCCAGGTTCAATCCTGGCCTGTCAGATTGTGAGCACAATGCTCTAACCACCAGGCTACCCTGTCCCCCCTTTCACCCATATATTAAAAAAGTCCTGTTAGCTTTATTTTCACAACCATTACATTCAATTCAGTCTAAACCATGGACCAAAAAGTCAAAGTTTCTATACAACAAAAGAAATTAGCAAAAAGTCAAAGTTTCTATACAAGTAACAAAAGAAAATTATGTACACAATGGACACAAAGAGAAAAAATGGGCATTTACCTTTTTAAAAAAAATTTCTTCACACACAAACTCAAGTGCTTAAAAGGATTCCCAAATGCGAACATATGAAATGAAAAAACGTTAGACATGCTATATATTCAAAGAAATAATCAAAATTGTACTGGCCCCTCACATGTTTATAAATCTCCCTGAATCTTTCATTTCGCTGGTCACTTTCAAGGGAATCACAGATACCTGCCTTTTTTATTTAAATCTCTTTTCAAAGGAGAAAAATTGACAAGAAGCGTTTCACTCTCTACTCCTCCAATAATGAAAATTAGTATGTGGAATACTGTTTACAAAACTAAACTTATCCAAACGTAGTATGTTATGCAGATTAAGACAAGGACCACAAGCAAGAATGGAAAATAAACAATAATACCTTTCCTACCGCTTATAACCCAACTACAACAGAAGCCACAGCAGATGAAACAAATTTGGAAAGTATCTGCTGAAGCTGATGTCCTACAGACACACACACACAAGAGCACAACTACACACACACAAGTGCACACACACACACACACAAATGTGTGCACGCACACACACACACAGGTGTGTGTGTGTAAGGAGCACAACCATAAAAACAATTATCCCTGATCTGCTTCAGATATGTTACAGAAGATCAAACTTTTCACACACGAAAATTTTTCAGCAAAAAGAAAATCAATCACCAGGAATGTCAACTGAACAAAATAGCACCAATCAATCAATCAACAAAACAGAAAATGAATAACCACCAAGTAGATGAAGTAATAACACTGCCGTTTTCCTTTCAACAAAGTAATTTTTTTTAATGTTAAAAGACAACAATGGAATGGTTACCAATACCAGTCTGTACTTGCATAATTTCAAGTCAGACAGTAACTCTAAAGTAATAATACTGCAGTTGAGTTTCCAACAAATGAAAAAAACAAAACAAAGATGGAATAAATGGAAAAAAAAACCCAAAGATGGAATGGTTACCAATACCAGTCTGTAATTGCATTTTTAAGTCAGACAGTATCTCTGCCACATCTTTTTTAACAATATCAAAGCCATAATAATACTGTCAAAGCCACAGCAATGCTATCACTTTTGCTAGTTTGTGATCTTTAGTTTGTTACCACAGTAGGGACTTACAAGGCAGTTACCTTTTATACAATCTTACTTGAAGTAATTCTTTCTTTGGTACATAAAAAAGTATATAAGCAAATGAGCAATATGAGTAAACACCCCCAATCAATCATCCAATAAAAAAATTTGAGGTAAGTGACTCATCACAGCATGGACAAAAAAAATTAACAAAAAATAAAAAATCTCGCTTTCAGCACACATCTTGAGCCAGCATCCATCACGAACTGGTAAAACGGTGACTTAGAAACACACTCTTCACAGCAGAGACAATTCACAGGCCCTTCTCCAGGTGAATGTTCTAGATTCAGGTACAACTTTCAAGTTACAAAGTACAACTGGAATATATTTTTGCCCACATGTTCCAGATCAAGGCAAAACTTTCAATACTATGAAGGACAACTGGAAGTAATTAGGCAAATCACCCAAACTGAAGCAAAATTGATTAAGGCACGAATGGAATTCTTCTAAACGAGTGACAAAGACTAGGCAAAACTTTCAATACTATAAAGCACCTCTGAAGTTTCTTGGCATGTTTCTGATCAAGACAAAAACTTTCAATGTAATAAAGCACAACTGGAAGTTTTTAGGCATATGTTTTGGATCAAGACAAATATTTCAATAACACGAATGTAATAAAGCACAACTGGCATTCTTTGGTTTATGTTCTAAGATTATTTAAGACAAAACTTTCAATATAAGCACAAAAAAAGGAACTCTTCCGTTGAAGTGGTTATGACACAACTTTCGATGTGATATAGCACAAATGGATTTCCTATGGCAAATGTTCCCCATTTACTGATTAATGCAAAACTTTCAACCCAGACAGTAAAACACAACCCAAAATGAAGGTTCAAGGTTAAAACAAAACTCTCATAAAGCACCAACGGAGTTTGTCCCAGGCTTCCTGAACTATGGCCAAAACTTTCAAAGTAATATTGAAGCAGAACAAACGGATTACTACAAGTCACCACACTTCCAAGGTTCACAAAAAGTTACAAAAAGTTAACACTTCACCATGTACTTACCAAAAACATCATCGACAGGCAAACTTACAAATAATGAGCCCTAATCTGAACACATCAAAAAAGAGACAACATCAAGATCCTTACTTCAGACATACTAAAAGTATTTACAACAACTTTTTTTTCAAACTACTGCAACAAATGCAAAAATTAAAACAAAATAAACTATAAAAAAAATTATTAAAAAAAAGAAAGGTGGGGAGGGTGGGGCACAAACTTTATTTACAAGTATAATTTTTCCACAAACTTTATTTACAAGTATACTTTTTCCAAACTAATTGAACAAAAAAACTTAAACACACTTGTGCTCACCTGGATGGATGAGATGTTTCTTTACTGCATTATGATTTGTAACATTGTATAGCTTTTACACGGTAAATCTAAACCTAGACCAGCACAAAAAGGTCATTGGAAAACAAAAAGTATAACTAGCTTAAAAGCATAACAGGGGTATGTCAGAAAAGAGAGAGTAAACAGATAACTTGAACCAACTGCTCAAAACGCTGAGAGGATGTCAGCTGGGATATTTCTGTGAATTTGTTCCCCAGTCTGAGCTAGCAATACAATGATACCAGGTACACAAAATGACTTCTAATGCCCTCAATATGAAATCCTTAAAACAAGACCCATGCATTTTGTAACCACTGGGGCTAAAATATGTCATCCTTGAATATAGACAGCATGCCATCAAAAATCAAAAACAAAATCAAGACATACACTGTACACAAAAATGCCAATGAGCAATTCACAAATCCTTGGGGCAGAAACATAAGGATTAAAAACACTGGTTTATCAAAATTTCAGAAAAAGAATCAAAGCTGAGGCCGTTCAGGGGAGGGGGGGGGGGGGGAGAGACACATGACAGACCAAAACACCAACTAATAGCAGAAAAAATAGAATTCCGTGCATAGAACTTCCATACAGTAGGAAGATTATTTACACTGAGGGAGCTCTCAGATCCAACGTTTGCATTGGAAGTAAATTACACAAGATAACTGATGAGTACAAAACCATCAAATAAAATCTCTGTAACCGTCTCCCAACAAACACAAAAAATGATGAACAATACGCATGCAACAAATCAAATTCAAAAAAACTTTCTCTTTGCAAACAATATCGACATGAGTCAGTCAAATGTGTTTCATAAAAAGAGACTATGAACACTGCTCATAATGTGTACCATAAAAGTGCATCAGATTTCCGTTTATTTGAGTTTCAAAACATTGGATTTTTTTTCAAAATACACTGCATGAAAATGACTGCTCGAAGCATTTTGCTATTCTATAAGCACTTTTTCACAAAGTTACAGAAAGAATATATGTGTTTTACATTACACTGTGATCGGACAATAACATTTTTCTTATTTTCCCTCTCTACCCACTTCCTTCTGAGGGTGCCATTTGGTTCTGAGGGAAGCCGCCTAACAGAAGCACAGGCTGATGCACTTCCCTAGATGATAAAACACAATCACAATGTTGCCAATACAAGGTCAGCATAAACAAAAATGGGAGGGAAGGGTGGCAGGGGTATGGTTAGAATATACTCAACTCTTTCTGGTTTGTTGGGGGAGGGGGGTGGTTTGGGGGAGTGGGGGGGGGGGGGTGATCGCCTTTGTGGTAATTTTATAAGATATGTGTAAGTGAGTGAATCTGCAAATGGTTTTAAAAGAAGATGTAGAAATAAAGAAATGCCGGTTAAACGAAACATAGTCATGATAAGCTGATCATTGATAATATGGGGGAAGAAAGATAAATTAACTGTGTCAAAATCAGTTAAAAACCTGATAAATTTTTTTGTGCTTTGTTTAAAACTTTTCTTAAAAGTTATTACAAACTCAACTGATATCCCTTCTGCTGGGCCCATTGTTCATGACATCAATAATTCAATATGAAGTTATCACCCCCAAAAAATGTAGATTTTTCTAACCTGGTAGGCAGACAAAGCACATAATCATCTTATGGCGATTTCATACAGCGTATAACTCAAAATTAAGAGCTGCAAGAAAAAGATAAGGAGGGGATCACACTTTTGTCAAATCACTGAACACCAGACTGGAATATTGATATGTGATAATTTTGCATTCACTTTATCTATCAAAATCAAGCAAATAAAACAGAATCTTCTGTCAAGGTGGAGTGGGTTTTTCTCCTTTTTTTAATGTCTGATTGATAGTTTTCTAGGTTTTTTTTCTGCAGGGGGTTGGGGGACAGGGTTTGTTTTTTATTTGAGGGGGTGAGATGCTATTGCTTTCAATGTTTATCTTTTTTTGATTAAGATATCCATTCAAAATTTCTCTGGAACTTCATATTTTTTATTATTTAATCCCAACACAGCATATGAAAAAAAAAGTAAGACCTCCTTCTAACTGCGTACCACAATACAGTTTCACATAGAGACAAGAATGCTGAGATCAAGTTAAAGAGGACTTTCAGTGAATGCGAGTGATATGGACCATTGTAAAAAGCTTGCAAATATAACATATACATACACATGCAAGAAACAAGTTAGAGCTCAGATCATTTTCTTTGAGCATGTGTCCCCTTTAAGAAATTAAACATCTGAAAAAAGTAACAAACTCATCATCCTATTCTCCATTCTGCCCCCCCCCTCCCCTCCCCCCACTACACACACATACTCTTTCAAGGTTAAGTCTGCAAGTTACCTCCAACGGAGGGAAGATGGGGTTTATCCATCTTCTTTTCACAGAAGGGACTATAATATTCTTGTTCTAAATTTGGCATGTTAATCTAAAACGAAACTTTTAAAGAGAGAAATAAATGAAATACATACAGTAGTTACATGTTTGGCACATTAAAAATGAAATAATTTCTGACAACTGAAAACGAACTTTGCATCATCAAAATATATTGTTGCAGTAATTCTCTGTCTGGAACTCTATGCAAGGAGTTTTGTTTTTTTAAAATAACACTTTTAATTATCAACAGGTTTGCGATAGCAACATACATCATACGGAATGTTCCATGGTGGGGATGCTGGGAGCCTGTCAAATTAAACATCCCCACCTTCCAGAAATTCTGTGCTTGGTATTTCCTCTTTTCTATCCCTCTCTTTGTTTCTGCCTTATTCTTTTTCTTCCGTCTCCTCTTCCTTGTCTTTTTATCCTGCCTTCTTGGTCCATTCTCATGCATTTTTTTCTAGAAAGACTTAAAAGATAACAATTCTCCACCACACTGAAGTCAGATGCACTGGGCCTGACTTGTCAGGTGTTAAATGGCAGCACAATGCATTTTCACTCATATGACAGACAAAAATAGTTGCTGTTTGAGCATTCAATGGAGAATAATATGGAAAGTGACCCAAAAACATTTGGAAAATGACACCTGCTTTTCACAAGCTCCAGCAACTGCAGCTATTCTATACAACATCAAAAATGGACTTTTTTCCCAATGATAACAAGACAACGCTTCACTTCAATGGCATAACTGTGGTAGTTGCATTCCTAGGACATTCGGGGGGAAAACTTTCTCTCTACAAAAAAAAAAGAATAATGATAAAACAACTTTTCCCATTAATGGAATTATAATAATGGAACTTATGTAGCGCTATATCTTGCAAAGACAAATCAAAGTAAACAGTAACTACAATAGTACTTACAATTTGAGTTTTTTCCTGGAAAAAAATCCAACAAATCTGTCCATTATCATGATTACAGAATTTCTGAATTTGTGACATTATTTGTTCTGCTTTTATGATGTTAAAAACTTCAAAGGTTTCTTGGGTTGTTTGATTGGCCTTTTTTTTTTCTCTTAGAGAATTCATATATTCAGCATTACTGCAAAACCCTTAGTGTAAGAAACTATAACACATTGGGGGTGGGGGTTGGGATGGTTGGGTTGGGGTGGGTTGTTGTTGGGGGTTTTTTTTGGGGGGAGAAGTCAGTTGACATATAGGTTGTTTCATTTAAATTTCCTTGTTTGATTTTTTTGGTTAGTTTGGTGGGGGTTTGGTTTGGTTTTGCTTTTGTGTTCTTATTGGGGGGAAGGGAGGCGGGCTTTCTTTGGAAGGGGGAAGGGGGGTGTATTTGAGGAAAAAGACCCTCATTTTACACTATCAGCAAAACTGTAGTGAATGAAGAGCTGAAATAGGAATGTTTGCTGTCTTTAGAGAAGAACAACTCTACCTTCCATCTAACTGCAGCTGTTCTATATCTGAAGGTTAATGGTGGACATTTCTTTGGGAAAACTCAGTAAATTCTGTATAGTATCAGCATACACTGAAATGGCTCCATGTTTCAAAATTGTCTGGCACAATGAAAGTGGAATTTCTTTTGATGAGCACTCCTACATTTCAAACACTGAAAGTTGACATTTCTTTTTTGGAAAACAGTTCAAAATGAGCACATTATTCTTAAAACTGCAAAAATTATATATATTCCGTAAATCACTTTTTTTTTGGTTTTTTAGAACACACAGACACAATCAAGAAGAACAACAATCAAGAAATCATCAGCATAAACCCAGGGTTGTACATGTGGCACATTAAAATTGAAACTATACAAAAGCACCTCATGGACAAAATGATAATCAAAAAGCACCTCATGGACAAAATTAATTATCAGACGCTTTGACAGCTTGCATGTTGTAGCAAACAAACCGCATTAGGCATTCAACTGCCCAAATGCTAGCAGAGATCATTTATCAGCAGCAGAAATATTGCATTTTTTTTGCGCACATGTATATTTCAAATCCAAGCTATATCTTCTTATGTCGTTCTGACAATGGCTCAAAAGTTCAGCAGACCCACATTGTGAGGTGTACAAAAGGTCAACGAAATAATAGCAACTGCAGAGCTCTCTCAATCCACTCCAGGTACAGATAACAGGGGATGGGGGGGGGGAGGAAAGCATGCAATAAGGCACATACTGGTCAGTAGAATGTCAACAGCAAGAATTTTCCAGTTATACACATAAATCAGCAGTAGTCAATTATTTATTTATTTATGTAAAAAGTGAGCAAGTCAAAGTCAAGAAAAATGCAAAAGAAGCTGTAGTAAGAGGAAGCACCCAAAAGTCAGCAAGCAGTAGACATTTGCAAAAAGGAACAGCAAGTACATACAAAAATTCCAGCTAGCAGGACTGAATCAAAGTATATAAGAAGAGTGAGTAGTACAAAGAAAAAACTGATGTCGTCAGTATGCTACAAGACCTCAGTCAACTGCTTGAAACAGGATGCCAGATAAAGTGTGCAACGGGAAATTAATCAAACTGATTGATGCAACATAAAATGAAGAAGAAGAAAAAAAGCTAGCCAACTGTAATCAGTAAAAATGTAAGTCAATACTACGCTTAAAAATCAGTCAACTGTTGCAACAGGAAGCAATTCAACTTATTCTTCAGAAAGTAAGTCAGCTGTATAAGACAGGAAGCAACATGCATCAGGAAGAGTGTCAAAAGTACACAACAAAAGGTCAGCCAACCTATGCAACAAGTGAATCAACTGTGTGTCAGTGGAAACAGATATCTGTATGGAACAGCAACTCCTCGATATAATAATCAACACAAACTGAGTCTGCTATATGCAACAGGAAGGATGTCAAGTGTATGCTCCAGGAAGTCAGCCAAACCTATGAAGTATGCAATCGACTGTCAGTCAACTATCAGCACCATGAGCAAGTGAGTAAAAAAAAATGACTGGCATTCTCAAACAAGTCAGCAGCAGGCCTCATTAGTAGTATGCTTTAAAAAAACAAAGTAGTACACATAATGAAGCAATATGGAAGAGCACGCTATGACGTCACAAAAAATAACTGATTCAAAACATTGAGTATTAAAGTGTATCAACATTATGCACAACAAAGTCGGTCATAATAAAAAAAAATGTTTAAACCTATCTACTGAATGAATTACAAAATAAAGCAGCAGTACATGTAAAAAAATATATATATATTTGCTCAGACAAATGAACTGGCAGTAAGCAAGAGTATCTTAGCAGTTTGTTCAAGAAAGTGACTCAGCAGCGAGCAATGGTAAAATATTTATTTACCCAAGGTAGCGAGTTACGAATTTGAGTCAGCATATCAGCAGTATGCATAAAGAAGTCAGTCTGCGGAAGTAAATCAGCAGGACACACAAGGAACTGAGCAGTCTGTGTAGGTAAAAATCAACAGTATGCACCAGTGAGTCAGCAGTACACATCAGGAATCAAATCAGCACCAGTCAGTCAGTAATGTCACACCCAAAAAAAAAATATCCTCCTTCGCTAATATGGATTACGGTAACGAGCAGAACGGTTAGGTCGGCGCTCCGCTCCTCTATAACTGTCCCTGCAATACGGTGACCATCCGTTGCGGAAGCTGTCATGCTCCATTGTGTCAGGCATGAAAAATGTATCTCCCCGCATGGGGGAGCAGTTGTGATTCTGGAAAGGCATGCTGTTCTGGGATGGGGACCAGTTGGGGTGACTGTTTTCTTGCTCAAACCGGGACAGCCTTGGAGGTGTTGGCGGTGGAGGATGTAGCAAAAATGGAGAGGGTGCCGAGCGAGGGGGCATGCTCACTGACCGACTGTGACTGTTCATCCGTCGTGAGGGCTCCCCGTTCAGGCGCGTGGCCACCTCCATCAGAGGTCGCGGAATGCTGTTATCACGTCGGTGTCTGGAAGGGCGATCACTGAAGCAGAACTGGAAGGAAGGAAAGGGGAAGTCCCATGCACAGGCCACATGGCTCAACAGCAGTTCACTCATGCAGCGATGAGCTAAAGCATTCCTGATGATAGCAAAAAAAAATTAAAAATAAAAAGCCAACAAAGGGTTAGCACAAGAGCAGGATAAAAAATAAATGTCTTCATTATATGTGTGAAGTTCATTTTGACCTGCACCAACCATCAAATAACCAGGGGTAGTGAAGTCTCCTGTGCACTACATTAAGAACACCCTCATTAACATTTTTAATTCTCTACTGTTACCTTGAGCCAGGGTGTAAAACCACTTTTGAAATGTAACGAGATGATTTGTTCTGATTACAGTTGTTTTTAACCCTAGTAGCGCTGACTAAACCTACAGAGCATTCAGTGCTGCTGGCTGAATAAACAGAGAGGAGTACAATTTTGAAGTAGGGTGGGTCCAAACAACCCATTATATTAGTATGCCCAACTGAACTAAGTTTGTAAAGTTATATGTCATTGGAAAGCTTAGATAATAAGCTTTTGTGTGTTTGTAATTTTATAGCAATGTATTATGTTTATGACTATGAAAAAAAAATAAACAAACAAACAATCATGACAAAATAAAAAAACAAAGACAATGTACTCACTGTTTTAAAGACTTTTATTTGGAATGGATGGTGTGTGGTGTGCAAAAGATGACATGAAAACATTTGCAAGACATCTGGACACTGGCACTGACATTATTGTCCACTGGTGGCACAGGTAATTAACATAATCACAGGTAAGTCCTTGATGACAAAAACCCTACTTTTCACTGTTGAGTCACAAGTCCAAAACCACAGGTTATCTTCACAATTTAAAAAAAAAAAAAACCACCAGAATTTTGATGAATATCCAGAAGTCCACAGGCATACAAAAACAAATAATAATACACAGGTAAGTTACAGGTGTGAAAAAAAAAAGTGTCACAGGTATGCACTAATTGTCACCATCGTCATCCTGGGCTTCTTTCCACTCATAATATTTTCTCTCATAGTCACTGTAGGAGTGATACAGTTCAAAACAAGGCACAACACACAAGGCTGTCAGACACTTCTTGCACTGGTAGCTGCTTTCTTTTCCATTTCTTTTCCTTTTCTGTCCCACTTGCTCGTTTTTTTTCCTCTCCGCAGGCTCACAAACAGCACAGGCACGAGTCACATTCTTCTTTCTCCCTCCTGATGGAATCTTCTCCAGGAAATGTTCAGTTTTGTCCTGAAGCCTCAGAACAGTGTCAGGCTCGATGCTGGGCCGTCCACACTGTCGTCCCTGCATGCCAGGTACGTCCTCTGGGTTGACGGACGTCACCAGGTCCTTTGCCAGCTTCTTTCGAAACTGGCGGTGCAGCATCGGTTTGTCTGTCTTTGTCTTATACAAAAGATAAGAGTTCTGCACAGAAAAACTGACCACGTGGAAAAACACTCTTTTCCACCATTTCAGCGTCCTGAAGTTGAAGGTGGCGTAGCTGACCATCTGGTCCGACCTGTCAACTCCCCCCATGTAGCGGTCATAGTTGACAACAACTTCAGGCTTCCTGATGGCTTCGTTCGTCCTAGGGTCGTTTTTTCCAGTGGCCTTTGGTGTAGAAGTATCCACTGTAGAAAGAAGGTGGACAACTTTCCTGTCATAAAATTTCATCAGTATCATGTGCTGATTATGTACAGTGTAAATGTCCCCCTTCTGATGTAACACCTTGTCCTTCACCATCTGTGGCACACCTCTTCTGTTTGCACGTAGTGTGCCTGAAGCCCCTACAGACAACTGCCACAAATCCCAATACAGCTGGGGTGAACTGTAGTAATTGTCCATGTACAGGATGTGGCCCTTGCCAAATAGCCACTCATCATGTCCATGACAAGGTCGTAGGTGGCTCCATTGCCGGTACCAGGTAGGTCAGATTTACCTGTGTACAGCTTGAATTTCAGACAGTACCCATTGGTCGCATCACAAATCATGTACGCTTTGATGCCGTATTTTTTGGCTTGTCTGGGTTGTAGACTCTGAATGAGAGATGTCCCCTCCAGGGGATCATCCCCTCATCCAGAGAAAGCTGCTGATGTGGGCGATACACCTTGGCGAAATTGTCACATTGATCCCTATATATGGACCCATAACTTCTGAAGAGGGTTGTCCAGGTTGTCCCATCGAGAACGTGTTCAGCGTTATTTGCAAGTGTGCAAAACGTCATGAGCAAATAAGCTCATGTCTCTGGACATCAGTGTTTGAAAAAAACGGTGTTTGTGTTACTTCATCACTGTCCAGTTACTTCGGAAAAATCCAACTGCACTAGTCCCATCACTAAACTTTGTCTCATCAGGCATACGAACACTTTCATCTCCTGCCAGTCGTAGCTTTCCAGGCATGAAATCGCGACGATGGCTTGAGTTGATGGGAGGCTAAATAGTCGGCAGCATAACGATTAGTCTCCTCAGCCATCGTTTCATAGTGTCTTTGCGTCAAAAACAGATCGAAGAAGTCAGAAACATCACAATCGTTGGGTAGCGTGGCGATACATCCAGGTGCACAAACACTGCTCAGCTCCACCGGGTCGCGATCACCTTCGGTCCAATTTTCCATCAGAAACGGCGTACTCCTGTCCTCATCGTCTGTCTCATTCTCTACTTCTTCCAAAGTAAACCCCTCAAACTCCTCCTCGCTATCACTGTCTTCAAGGAGCTCACGGAACGCTTCTAAAAACTCGGGAACGTAGTCAGTCGCCATTCTGCAAAGTGTGGAACGCGACCGGTTGAAAAAATTTTTTTTTCCCTTTTAGACCAATGAAAATTCGCGATGATCGTGGTTACACACCAAAGTTCGTCCCTTTCTGCGGCCCTGTTGCCGCCTTTCTATTCGTCACATGATTGTTGTAAGCGAAAGTTGGTCGTCAATGACATCACCTATACGATCCCGGAATATTCCGGGAGCCGCCACACGGCCTAGACCCCCGGTTCCCGGAATATTCCGGGAGCCGCGCTACTAGGGTTAAACTTGCTGCTCAAGCAAATGAAGACACCCTCACCCCTTTAATCAGATTACCATTACCCCCCCCCCCCCCATTTAAATTTTAATTGCCCTGCTTAACTTAAAATTCATCCATAAACTAAGAAAAGAAAACACACCACAATTTTTTTAGGAGCACACAATTAATCACAGGCAGCTTACCAATGAATACCATCACCAACTCTCCAGTCTATCCGATGCCTGAAATAGAAGTGCAGATCCAAGACATCGAAGCCGTGCCTGACGACGATCTGCCGAGCAAAGAAGTTGGCCTCCAGCACATCTATCCGCAGCATGTTGTTGTCGTACTCCACCTCCCTCACCAGGAAACCCCCACGGGCATTTTTGGAGATGGGCATGGTGGTGTTCCACACCATCAGACAGTCTGGGGGCAACACTTCAGCAAAGCGGTAAAACAAAATGTCCAGGTTCTCCTTGTATTTGTCAATGGCTGATGTACCATACCTGCACACAAGCGGACACTTCAACATTCACCACATCTCAAGCTCCAGTAAGTAGCATCACTATAATAAAAAAACACAACAAATATGCACAACAGTACTATGATCTTTTTTTTTATTCATTTGTCGTATCTTTTTCAGAGTGGTTTGCGATATACATTCCAACATACCTGGGGAACCATCCGGAAGCTGGCCCAGGACAGACAGGAGTGGAGAAAATTTGTTGCTGCCCTACGTGCCAATAAGGCACAAAGGCATTGATGATGATGATGATGATGATGATTGCAATATACTAGGTTCTTTTCCACTGACCTTTGGGTCTCCTGATTTCCCTTTTATTTTGAAAAATGTTTAAACTAAGTGGGTAAGTCAACTTTACAGATCTCGTCATGAAACTGTAAATTAGGACCACCATCTTAACAAACCTATAAAATAAATCAATGAATAGATAGATAAGACTTTTTTTGTAATGAGACACCAATGGTACACTGCCTAGTTAAAAGCAAGACAGGATCCAGACAACCATTTGAACAGACTATTCAACATGACAAACCAACCATGCTATCTCTATCATTTTCATCATCTAACATGATTTGCAGCACACTCACCTGGTAATATCCCAAAGGCAAGAGTTCATGATTACCACATCAGGCCTAGGCCCATCTTTTAGGTCCAACAGAATGGATTCCACATAGGCGTTGTAGCAACGAGTGATGAAGTAAAATCGCACAAGGTGTGTGGTGGTATGGTACTGTCGCACTTCACTGTAGTTCGTCCCATTATTCAGTCCCTCCTTTATGCCACCCTCGATCAGTGTGTCACACATAAATGTCATTTCTCCCTGAAACAACATGAAAATCTCATCATCTTTTGTATTTGTTGTGGGACAATTATCAATTTTCATCCCTAACTTCTACCAGATATAGAAGATAGACGGATAGAGAAACTACACAATTCAACTGAATGATGACAACGCTGTTTCTACTGAGTTTCTATTATGATACTTTTTTTGTAGCAGCCCTCTGTGTGTGTGTTTGTTTGTGTGTGTGTGTGTGTGTGTGTGTCTTTCTCTCTCTGTCTCTCTCTCTCCCTGTCTCTCTTTCACCTACAGGTGTAAAATTTTTCGGGTTGTTTTGTTTAGGATTTGTTTTTGTTTTGTTTCTTTTTTGTTGTTTTGGTTTTTTTGGGGGGTTGGGGGTTTGTTTGGTTTGGGGTTTTTTTGGGGGGGTGTTTTGTTTTTTTGAGGGGTGGGGTGGGGGGGGGGGGGGCTTTTTCAAATATTTACTACTAAGGAAAACTTGTTTCAGGATATAGTATTACAGGAAAAAATAAAGAGTTTACAACATAAACTGTAAAAGAGCATATCAAAGGACCTCTGCATGCATGCACACGCATGCACACACATGCACACACACATACACACACACACAGAGTTAACATGGTACACAAACTCAGATACCATGCCAACAATATCATAGTTATATACAAAACATGTACATGTATGCAACGCCCGCTAGTCCTTTCCATTCTTCTCTTCTCCCACTTCTTATCTTCTTTACCTGTCTGCTAGTTTCTCCTCCAGTCCTCTTCCCAACCCATCCCCCACACCCACCACACACACATACACACACACACACACACACACAGAGGAAGACGGGATAGCCTGGTGGTCAGAGTGCTGCGCATTGCGCTCGTGATCTGCTGACCCAGGTTCAGATCTCGTTCAAGAGGATTGTTCCTCTGGAGTTAACATCAGTGCCGACTCCACTCCCCCCAAATGTCCTTTGGGTGAGACTATAAATTGAGGTCCCATATGTGAACGCACGCAAAACATCTTGCACACAAGTTAAAACCCGTTCCGTTTTTCAGAAGAGTAGGCCATTGTGTGCTGTTGGGAATAGATGACAAAATTTACAAAACTGCATACACACGAGGACTGGATGAAAAAAATCACACAAGTGCTTATTCCATTATCCTCGAAATATAAAAGAATAAAATAAGAACACACACACACTCACACTCACAGTTACACATACACATAGGATAAACACACTCTCCCAAAAACTCACCTTAGCTTTGAGATCCTTCTCTGTGAGCATACTGTCTCGTTGGAGCAGTGATATCAGGTCTTTGTAGATGCCCCTCTGAACTGTGAACGCAAATGAAGACATACAATTTTTTTATACATTCTAATTCAGCACACTGTTTTACAGAACTTGCCATCTAAAACAACATTCTGTTCACCATTCACTAATGTCCACTCATTATCTCCCTCATTTAACATGGTAAATCTACAACTGCATGTAAGTTAATGTACTGTATACATACATGTATGTATCACATCTAACTTCTGTATTAAATCCATTTCAAGAACTGACTCTTTGAAAATTGTGTACTAAAATAATGATTGCATGCTCCACAGTAGCAGTGACAGAAAATTGTAAAAACAATGTGACCATTTGCTGCATGAAAAAAGTGTTAGAGCTTTTAGTTTTAGTTTTACATCAGCAGCAGCATTTTAAACAATTAACTACATGTTGTTCACCTTTCTACCTAGTAAAACAAAAAACAAAAAAACAAAAACAAAACCAGCAAATTAGATCAACATGAAATCATTTCTTCAGCTATAGATACTAAGATAGTGACTAAATAATACAACATTCAATTTCAACACTGAAGTAAATATATATAGATGTCTCTTTTATCATATCTTAAGTTCAAAATTCCACACTTTGCATTAAAAAATGTGATGAAAACTATTTGCAAAACTACACACACACACACACACACACACGCACGCACACACACACACACACTTCAACCACAAAAATACAGACAAACAGTAACACTACAGACTTACTGCTATCTCCCAATATGACTACAAATTTGTTTCGGAAGAGATCTTTCACCAGCCTGCTGGTTAAAACTGGAGGCCCCTTTCTGGGTGGTGATGTACTGTTTTCATTTCTCACCATCTTGCCTTCTGAAATTTACACACACGCACACATACATAAGCACGCGCGCACACACACACACACACACAACCACACACACAACCACACATGCACATGCACACGCACGACATTATCAGTGATGAACAGACACCAGTGCAACAAGACACAGTTGTAACAACATTGATGCAGTGTTATATCCCTAGGTTCTGTCTCTGGCAAGCCCAAACAACCTGCACTGCACTGTACCTCTACAGACCTTCTACCTGAAACTGAAAGAAACCAATGTCTGTGTCCTGAAGTTTTCCCAAACAAAAAAACAGTAATTGACCTGAATCACGAGTAAACTTTGGTTGCACTTGGAGATGATCAATATTTGTCAGCTGAGGCCAGCAGACAGACCTGCAGAGTAACAAGCACAGGAGAACACCAGGCACAACATATCCCACCCAAAAACATGAAGAAGGGAATGCACAGATGAGGGGAAATAATAATTATATAATATATCCAGATCTAGACAAATGAAAGGAGGGAGGGGGTGAGGGGAGCACTGCCAAGTTAAGGTCTATATCACTATGAATTCTTTGAAAAGTGTGTGTTCTTTTACCATTCATAACATAAATAATACAATATATCTTTTTATATTATATCATATATGATTCCTCTCCTAAACCTGGCTTTCAACTTCTGACAAACACCCTTATCTAACAGTAACACATACTAAACTACCACACCTAGGCAGCCTACAAGTTACAAACCAATCTTGAGAATCAGATTGTATAAATTCCTATATATAATTATCACTACAGACTAGTACATCATTATCATGTATAGGCCTATGGCTGTTTTTCTCCAACTAAACTGCAGCCATACTCCGTCTTCGAGTGCACACATTGAAAGATTTGAAGATGAAGACCTCTTTTCTTTCATCTACCTTACATATGGCAGGAAAGAGAAACTCGCAGCATGCTTGACGGAGCTCTACCAAATAGTTCAGAAAAAGGAGCCATGAAGTGATGGACAGATTTAGGCTATGTCACAATGCCCCACTGCAGTCAAGCCTAGGCCTAATTCGATGATTGATTCAACTGATGTGCAACATGTTTCTTTAGAAAATTAGAGTTGTTATGACATCTTTTCGTGTCAATCGAATGCACACGTTACGGCTTCATGTCTGTCATTAAATCACAATTTAAAAGCAAACACTCACCTGGATCTTCTTTTCAAACTTGCCTGCAAAATTCCGCAGTGATTCCGTATGCTTCTCTTCAGTCCGCAGAGCTGCCCTTAATTTCTGCTATCTTCCAATGGGATTACCCGTTACTTGAATAGCCTTCGTGAAGCTAGGCCTAGTAGTGAGCATGAGCAAAACAACAGAAAAAAAGAAAAAAAAGTTTTGATACCGCATCACCTTGCTTGCATGTCCGAAATTCCTTAACTTGTAATCCCCAGTTGCATTCATGGTGGGGTGTTCGTAACCACAATTAAATGTTAGTGATTGTTAAAGTTCTATTGTTGTGGGTTTTTTGTTGTCTTTAGGTCATTGTACTCATGCTTCTGCTATGCTAGCTAGCTCAATGATTGGTCAAAGGCAGTAAATTCAATTAAGCTTATGTCAAAGGTGAAGGTCATACTTTGGAAAAATTAATAAATTAGTTTGAAATGTGCTTTGCCATCAGAAAACAACAATAAACCCATCCTGGATAATTCACAAAGCCTGATGAATAGCCTAATTATATGATGCCGCTAGTGTCCCACAACCTATGTGGTCGTAGGGGAGTGAGGCATCAGAGGCCTCAACTTTTCAAGGGGCCAGTGCTTTACCTTCCCTGACCCTAAAGAGGCAGGTACCCATTTACATCTGGGTGAACTGTGGGACTGTACTGAAGCCAAGGCGCACAAATAATGATGAGAATTACAATAACGTAGCAATAAACATAAGAAAAGAAATAGAAAAAACAATCATCAGAGGATTTGGTGAACTGTCAAGTCAAGTCAAGTAAAATGTTTATTTCCAGATGGTACATTGAATAAGCAATGCATTTGCTTTTTTTCATCAAGCCATCTAAGAACAAATTTCTCAATTACTGAAATACTACATTATTGCAACCTTTACCAATAAATTAAACCAGTAAAAAGAGGAAAATCGACAAGATAATACATTGGAAAATACAAATTACACACGATGATCTGTGTATGTCTCGATGTTTCAGCTGCGAAAAACTTGGAATATTTATATCGATTTCTTTGTTTCTTTCTCGGGTTGAAAATAATACTTACATTAAATGAACGTTAGGTTAATCTTCAGTCCATATGCAAGAAAAAGAATTTTCGATCATTCATCAGAGCAGTTTTGAGTACTTTGAGAATCAATCTTCTATTTGAGAGAGAGGGAGAGCCTAAATGAATTTTATTTCCGAGGGTAACAGATTAAGAATTACTGGGGGGGGGGGGGGGGGGGTCAAATCCAACCCTAAATAATGTAACACGAAGAAATTGAAACAATAAAAAGAAAAACATGTGCCTGTACAATCATAAAATGCACATGACAAGTCAGATAGATAAAACATGAATAATTGTTATGCCAGAGAGAGAGAGAGAGAGAGAGGGGGGGGGGGGGGAGTATGCATCAACAACAAAACAAAATTGCAGTAATGCATGAAAAAAAAAGAGGCTAACTGTACCAACTATACCAAGACTGGTAATAATGTGTGTGCCTTATCTATAAGGTTAGATCAAAACTTTTGTGACAAAAACAAAACATTTTAACCATAACGTCGCATTTTTGTGGGTCATCAAAAATTCAAAGCACAACAATATTAAATTTTGAAACAGACAAAAAGTTGCTTCCTCTTTTAGAAAGTTTGGGAACCTATTTCAGATCTAGCTTCCCAAATTTGTAATACCTAGACTTGATATTAAATAGAGTGATCACTGGTAAAGGAAGGTTGACTTCATGTGAGTGCGGAAAGTTATGTTTAACTCACATAAGAGCATAACAAAGATACTTTTTTTTTAACAGCCGTTTGGGGGATTAGCCTAGTAGTTAGTGGTTATGCTCGTGATCTGACGACCCAGGATCGAGCCATCACCGAGGCACCCGTTCCGAGGGTGTTTTTTCTTCTTCTGAAGTTGACATCAGTATCGACTCCACTCCCCATAAGTCCTTTGGGTGAGACTTTAAACCGAGGTCTAGGTCCTAGTGTACGAATGCATGCAGAGAACATCTTAAGAGGCGTTAAGAGGCGATTTCGTGCCAGTTGAAAGGGATTACAATATTTTTAAAACGTATTCACACAGGTGCAGTGTTTAGACATCATCCCTGAAATTTAAATGCGGCTGGCTACCGTAGTGGTAGATAAAAACGGTCGCATACGCAAAATCTCATCTTTGGTGCACTTTGGAGCTGTAGCCAAAGAAGGAAGTGGGGGGGGGGGGGGGGAGGGGGGGGCACCAAACAGTAGTCTTGTTTTAAGAGGAAGTATTGACCTTTTTGTAATCTAAAAATGTTATTACTTTGAGAGCACGTTTGTGAACACTGATTTACGGTTTAAAGAGGCTATTGTCGGCTGCCCCAGAGTGTAGATGCACTTATCAGAGGCTTCCTTGCTCTGTAGGACCTATTTTTGCCCCAAACCCAGTTAAGCTTGTTATAGAATCCCAATTGGGAATGTAAGGTGTGAGTAAACTTTCATAACCCAATTTGATTGCCTATGAAATGTGTGATAAGATCAACAAAAAAGTTGTTTCCTGTAACCAGACTTGCAGCCCATTTTTCTTGTATTTCATAACAGCCCTGTACAACATGGATTTTTTTTTTAATCTTAAAAAAATGTTTAAAAAGCAAGTGGTGAGCATACACCACTGGCACTTTACCAAACTGACTTTAGATACAAGCTTTGCACAACCATCTCTTTAAGGCTATGTTTTGCACTTATTCAGGGTATTTGTGCTTAACAACTAGAGTTGATGCTTTGTCATTTCTGTGTTTTAAAAGCATATTGGTATGAACATGTCATTGTGGTGTGAAATATTTCAAATGATAGTGTGATAATTCAAAAGCAAGCAAAAGTCAATTGGTCATTGTGTCAATGCTGGCCAAAGCATTGGGAAAAGCCTACCTCCTCCTTCAGCCAAAAGAGGCTGGAGTTAGGGTTGGGTAGTCTGCTTGCAGCTAAAATAAAACAAAAAAGAGGAAACTTCAGAATTACTTTTTTTTTTAATTTGGAATTTTGGTCAGCAGGGCTATAAGCAAAAAAATTGAATTGAGTTGGAAAGTAATAGAAATAAGTGCAAAAATCATTGACCCTGATTAAAAGACCGAAACATCACCAAGTTATCTTGTGATATAGTTTTATGTTGTATTTTGACTCTGCATCAACATGATGTATTGTGTAATGTCATTGTCTTTAATATTTAACATGAAAAATTGAATACAATTTTTTTTTTTAATTGACTTAGGTCTTTGCTCAGAGTTCCATTCATGAATGACAGTGTGTCTACTAGTGTAGAATATGTGCACAGGATCTCGGATGCATGTACACCTTTTATCTTTTATCAGTACTCTATTCCTCTTTGTCTGTCTCTCACTCTTTCCCCTTTGGTACATTCAAATGTACTCATCAGTGCATCAAACACACCTAAACAATTCACAAAGATGTATTCAAATGCCTGCCAGAAATAAACGTGCATGCGCAAGATTTGTATTTTAATGCATTCAAGCACTCCTAACACAATGTAAATTTAAATTCCCCAAAGCATGGAATCAGACCTGCCCAGAGTGATACAAAATCACTTTAAAAAAAATCTGCAGATTTTATGGTAGCTGCGCCTGCAGAAATGGTGCTATCAAATTTGATTGAACTTTTTGCAACTTTGGTGCCTAGATGCACATCACTTTATAAGAAAACTGTCTGGGAGTGATGTTAGCCCAAGAATTCTGGAAACTAAATCAGTAGTAGTTAACAAAAAGTTAATAGTGTTTTTAAAGCACTTGGTATCAGACTTGATATCACAAACTCATCTTGGCGGAAAAGATATTCTAAATTGTGCCCTTAAAGTGAACCATGATGTGACGTCACCTCCTTTCAGGCTAAGGTTGACTGTACTGATACTCAGTTAATCTGTGGGTGGAAGATTTAGAGTGACCAGGTTTACTAAAAGGCAGAACACTTTTTTTATATTTGCATTTTGATGTGAGATATGAAAACCAGTGTTAGAAGATGATTTAGAGTGACTTGGTTTACTCAAAGGCAGAACTTTTTTAAATATTTGATTTGAGACCCCCCCCCAAAAAAAAATGACTAGAAAATGTGCTTTATTACTTTGATTTATATGAGGACGGTCAAAGTCAACAGAAAGTGAAAGTTTTTGTGAGATATGCATTTTCAAAAGTGATTTTGAAACACTAAATGTTTTGAGGATCTTCCAAACGCATGTGTAAAAACAGAACTTTAAAATTCCTAATAAAAAGAAAATTCCTTTAAAAAAATCGGAACCACTATTAACACACACACAACACCACCTCATATGTACAGCCTAAATCCTGAGAAAATAATGCTTTTCAGGTTATTTGCACAAAAACCATTTTACCATAATGCAAACTGCTGTGACCCCAACATAACACAACACTTTGTGCCCTCCGTCAGTCAACTAATTACATATCTCTCACTGGTGCAGACGCAGATACATATTACTTATGTCCAATAACAAGGAAAACAAATCTTTTGCTCTATTAAAGACTGCTCAGTGTTATAAATGATTAAGGGATGGGGGGGGGGGGGGGGGGGGGATAATAGCCTAGTGGTAAGAGCATTGCCCTCGTGATCTGACAACCTGGGATTAAGCCATCAGGGAGGCACCAGTTTTAGGGGATTTATTTTTACCCTTAAATTTTTTTCTTAAACCTCACAACTTGGGGGGGTACAGGTCAATAAATTATATTGTTCTTACATGCAATCATCTCTTTCTTTTGCATTCCTTGCTGTTGAGTAACATACAATTCATTTACAGTTTTTAATTCATCATCCAGTCATTATTCTTTTTTTGTGTTTATTTTTTAACAAATTTTGTATGAACGAACACATGCTACAAACACATGCACCCATGCTTACAATGCAACATACACAAGCATGCACACACGCGCGCACACACACAGGATAGCCTAGTGGTTAGAACATTGCGCTCGCAATCTGATGACCCAGGTTTGAATCCCATTCAAGGGGATTTTTCCCCTGGAGTTAACATCAGTGCAGACTCCATTCTCCCCAAAAGTTGTTTGGATGAGACTATAAACCGATGCCCTGTGTGCAAACGCACGCAGAACATCTTGAGCATGTTAAATCCTGTTTTGCTTTTCATAAGAGTAGGCCATTGTGTGCCAGTGGGAATAGATGACAAAATTCACAAAAAACACATACATAAAGGGACTGGATGTAAAAAAAGCACATGAGTGCTTATTCCATTATCCTCGATATAAAAGAATAAATTTTAAAAATTTAAATAATAATAACACACACAAAACATTCTCTTAAATTCTGCATCACTGTGGGACATACAATATTGTAATTCAATTCCACACCTCAGAAGCAAAACATCAATTAGAAAATAGTTCAACAAACTTTCAACATAACGACTCTCACACAACAGTATAACGCTGGAACAAAGTGAACAAGTTTTTGCTTTGATTTAATGCTGCAGGATGAATCACAAAATGACCAGGAAAATGCTGTATAAAGTTCGATTCTTTAAAACACAGACCATGATTGGACAGAACAAAGAATAAACAGACTTTTATTCTTTTCACTTCCAAACACAGCTTTTGAGGGGACAAAGAATCAAACATTTTTAAAATGTTTACAAAAACATCCAGGATTTGCTAAATTAGTAAATATTAGGTTTCCTATGAGTTCAGAGGACTGGCCCAGAAAAAAAAAAGTGATCAGCTGATGAACTACATGAGCAAAGTGCTAAGCCAATGCAGTAAATGTTCTACAGTAAATGAAAATGTTATGTGGGGATGTCTTCATCCACGGCAAGCTCCTAGCATAACCTGCATTTCTCCATTTTAGGGAAACAAATCCTCTGAAGTCAAAGTATGGTTGTCTATGGCTATATGGTGAGGTATAAATTTGAAAATAATCTTAAAACAGAAACTTCTCATCTGGTGAATATATTTTAAGGTCTCACACTCACAGTTATCCCTAGGTGTAATGAGTGAGATAGTGCTATTCTGGGCAATAGGGAACTCTCCACAAGAACAACATATTTGAAACACATTGAAAAGCATACTTTTGACTTGCCTGTGAATTTTCCTTCAATGTAATGTTATGAAGCTGCTAGACAGAGGAGCCCTTCACTGCTGCTGGCTAACTTTGGTCATGTTTAGTGGTGCTGTTTTGATCCAATATACACACAGGAATCTTCCTACAAAGTTCCCTACTGATGACAAAACTAGCTTAGCCATGGATGGATGGAGCCAGACTGAGTCAGACTGAAACCTGGGGAGACAGCCACAACAATATCCCTACTGACAATCTTCTCCCATTGCCTCTGACCCTGACACGAAATCACAACAAGCACAGAAGTGTGCAGAAAACCAATACTAAAGTCAGGGCAACAAGCAACAAGAACCTCAATCTGAGGCAAGATATATTCTTTTACCACATGATGATCAATGATGATGACGATGGTATAACAATGATGCTTTGGAAGTGCACCAGATTTCAGATAATTCTTACCAGAGCTGTACAACACTGTGCTTCATATCAAGACATTCTGGCATCATCTGGTCAAGAAATACAAACATCTGCTGTGTTGGACAAATGACTGGAACAACTCTCTTGAAACAGCATCTGTATAGTGGATGATGCTCAACTGAGTACCAGTTCCAGTCTTTTCAAAGAACCCAATACAGCAATAGCAAACTCATTCTGGACAGGAATCTAAAAAGCCCTATGACTCTTATGGGATTTGAACCCATGTCCTTCAAGTTCAAGCCAGAAACCCAACACACAAACCACTGGGTCATGGCTGATGGTAAGTAATTTTATGTACATTAAAACTGTATCCAAGCTTAAAAGAAGAAAGTGATATATATAACTAATTTTAACTTAGTTCATGCAAATTCAACATCCTTTAAGCATCACATTGTGAGTATGGTGAATCAACCATATAATAGTAATAGGTAAAGAAAAGTGGTTTTAAATGCCTGATTTCTTCAGGTACACTTCATGAATGTAATATTTAATGCATGCTTAAGTAAAATAATAACTTCAGGGAGTTTTGAATCTGCTAATGTATCAAAACACACAAGACAAAGGTCTGTTTCAAAGAAAGCAGCCCTTAATTTAACTTAAGTCAGACAACATAAAGAACAGATTTTCCTGTGATTTCCTTGAATAATAAAAGTTGTTCTAAATAGCAAATAATGACATTAAGCATAGTTTTACTGACTTACCAAGTCTACTTTTGTTCAAAGGACCATTTAAAAAAATGTCAAACGCCAAAACAAACAAAAACAATGGGTAGTGGGCAGCATAGCCTTGCTGATAAGCTTTAAGAGTATACTTTGACAAAAGATCTATAGTACATCACTACATCAGTACATGGCATTTGAACCCAAAGCCACCACAAAAGCAAAGAGCTCTTTATGACTGACAAGTCAGTTTCAAAACAGTAGTGTAGTACATTCTGAATAGTGCTGGCAACGTTGCAAGGGGAAGCAATAATACTGGTCAATCTGCTACACTATCCATTGCTTTACATAGGGCATGGTGAATAAGTTGTTCTACCAGTAGTGTCAGTGGCTCCAACATCTCATTCTCATACTTTATTAGAATATTACTCATGAATAGTCAATAGATAAATCCAGTCTCAGTGTCTAGTGTGATACTAAATTTGATAATTTAACAGACCAAATTCATTACTATTTTGGCTATTTCCTCCAGCTCATTATTACCTCAAGAGGTAAAAAAAAAAAAAAAAAAGGTAAGGAGTCCCATAACCTATACCGATACGGTCGTAGGGGAGTGAGGCGTCAGAGACCTCACTTCTCTAAGGCCAGCATATTGAGGGCGGCGCCCATCTCCTCTCCCTCGCTGCTTTACCTTCCCTGACCCTAAAGAGAGCAGGTACCCATTTACAGCTGAGGGAACTGTACTGAAGCCAAGGCGCGCAAACGGTCACCCATCCAACTGGTAACCACGCTCAATGCTGCTTAACTTGGCTGGGGGAAAGCGAGTGCTCCGACCACTGAGCTATCCCGTCCCCTAGCTCAAGAGACTCTGCATAAATAGAAAGGGTTGGCTATAAACATGCATCTTGGGTGCAAAAGGTTTTTAAAACTATGCTTTGACTAAAAGTAAAACATAATTTGCATTCTACAGTGACCAACCAAGCAAACAGTACCCTGTACTATTTACTGATGTGTCCAAAGGTAGCAACTGCTGCAACATTACTTTCATTCAAGAAGCAGCTAGGTTTGCCGTGTGTGTGTGTGTATCACATTGTGTGAGTGTGTGCGTGGGAAGGGGGGTGGGGGTGTTCTCATGTGTATGTGTGCGTGCATGCTCATGTGCAAAAACTGTAGTTGTATGGTACCAATCTCTAACAGGGACAACATTTTATCTATCAATTTCACAAAAATACTTCCCCAAAACACACCTTTCTTTCAAAAAAAGAAAATTGCACTACCTTTATCCTTTGTGATAAAAAATTTATAACTTAATAATTATAAGTATCAAAATACCCCAGTTATGAAAACCTCAGATAAAAAGGGGGATCACCAGTGTGTATGTGGTAAGCTCCAATTTCTGGGAGGAAGATAACCAGAGCCCTAAAATACGCATTATGTTCACAAAACCTCACTTTACATAACATCTGAAAGACAAGCAGTATCACACATTCATTGGCACAACTTTTCACCTTCAACTTAAGTAAAGATTTGGTGAAACAGAGGGGATAAATCTGGCTTTAGACTTCAGTTTATAGTACTTTAGACCATAGGCATACTTAAACCATGGATCTCTTGCTTCTAAAATTTTAATTACTAAAATTAGTGGTCAAGAGGTGCCTTACTTTTGTAGTGTCAATCATCCAGATTACCATCACTCCATTCAGAATTATTCACTGTAAAATCACAATTTTTTTTTAATGTACATTTTTTAGAAACTAAAACAAACCTGTTTACATAACTATAAGCATCTCTTTATAACCCCCAAAAAGCCATGTGAACTGTTTGTCCCCCATCTTTACATTGTACCAGGCTGGCTCTCCAAAATGTAAAAAAAGAGCCAAACTAATCCAACTCTGCTTCAGTGAGCAATAGGAAAAATAAAATGTTACAATTCCTTTACAATATTATTTATTATTGATAATTATTTGAATAGTAAACAAGCCATTTTGATTGATTATCAGTGATTTCTTAGCCACAGAAATGAAGTTGTCAATATATCTATTCTCAGTCTCTGAGCTCCGTCTCTGCCTACTAAATTATTTTCTAAAAATGGGGAAAAAATGAAAAAAAAACAAGGGGGCTCACAGACACAGCAGCTAAAGCAGCAGAAATTTTAACAGTAATCATGCAATATTTCAAATGGAAGAAAATTATAGGTGAAAATAACTTTAAAACTTGTAAATCGCACCTTCCCAATACAGATGATCTTGAAGGAAAGGGAGTGGGGGTGGGGGGCTGTGGGGACCAATAATATCATCAGTCAAACACTGAAACAGCAATCTTTGCCAGCATCACAAATTTCTACTTCAGCTTTAAAAACATGTAAGAGATTTATAACACCCTGCATATTACATTCCTGAGTATATTTTGATATTTCTTTCTTTATAACAATGACAACATGAATTATCGTATCTTGCAATGAAATGACTATCCTCCATTACTCGGAATTAGTCATTACTCAGAAGAAAAGAACTTTTAAAAGAAAGTTGTACAAATTAAATTCCTGATGAAATTCATAAAGAACACCTTTCCTTCACTTTTTTAGTTTTTTTTCAGTTCATGTTCGTTTTTATCAGTTCATGTAAAAAAAAAAGTCATAAAAACTAAAAAAGCCAATGACATGGTCACATGTCAATGCACTATCGGCGTCGCCATAGCTCCACACACAAAATATATTCATATGTGTTCCATTCAAACTTACACAATTTGTGAGGGTTTGAACACAACCATGGTAACAAGTAAGCATGGACAGGTTTGTCATGTGCAGCATTTAGCACTTTTTCAAGGAATTCTTTTTCACATACAAAATCAAGAGGACACAATCAATCATTGCTTTAGTTTAGTTTAGGTTTAAAGTACAATGGCAAGAATTCACAAGAACTACCTACCAGTAGCAAGAAATGAATTCACTAACAGTAACACAGTACTAACACATAACATTAACAGACTAAAAGTAACACAACAGTGCAACACTAGTTACAGTACTAGTCTACTACACAGCTGCATTTGTTATTATCTGATTTAGTTATTATGATTGGTAAGAACTTTTTTTTTTAAAACTGGGACACAAAAAACTGCTTGAATACTAATATTAAAACTGCATGATAAAATTTACTGTAGACTGTAGTGTTTAGCATTTACTCATGAGTCATATGTTACTGTTAGCACACTACACACTCGGCATTCATTTGATTTTGATGGATCCCCATGCAATTAAAATGTGAGCTCTCTTGATTATTGGCTATTGCAAATGAATTCCAGAACTTTAAAACGTCTTTTTTTAAATATTGTTTACTGGGGGAGGAGTGGTGGTGCTGTTTGGTTGTTTTCTTTTGCTTTTTAATTAAATGGGGATGGGGGTTATAAAAAGGGTACATTATTTCCCCTACTCAAAAGTGACTCCATTAATCCCTTTGAAGCAATGTTTAATATTATTGTTACACGAGTGCAAAATTAAAAAGTTTTCATGGTCATTCTTTGCTAGATTTATTCTAGACACTCTCTGAAACTTTCATATGTCATCAGATCCCACTGCTATAACTAGTCGCTATTACAACTATGACTTTATTATGAGTATAGTCAATGTAATAATTTACAACTGGGTTGAACAATGTCATATCTGCAGTAAAAAGTGCTTTGAATAATGGACTATCAACACTGGAGTAACACTAGTCAGTAGTTGTAGTAGTACTAGTCCTCCTACTACTAGTACTAGTACAGTAGTAGTGGTGCACTCTGTACATCACATATTTCAACTATTTAGTATTTACTGTCAAATATATTGGAGTTATTCATGAATAAACTTTTTAAGTACTACAGTGGGGCTGGCAGCATTGCAACATCATGCCAATGTGGCTTTTTCCTACATAATTTTGCCAGGAACAACTCTCTTATTGCCATGAGTTCTTTATTATGCACTACAGATATCAGATATGCCTTACACAAGTTACAGAACTTTACAATGGTTTCAGTCTTTCATTCTGTCATGAGTCTGTATGTCTGACATCTAGATCTGGTCCTGTATAGTCCAGTGAATCACACCAAAAGTCCAAAGGTTGTTGTACACGCATAATCCAGTTGACTTCTCGAGTGGTAGTCAGCTGTAATCCAGGTATTTCACTGTAGTAGTGACAGTCTCTGTTCTGGGAATGATTGTATGGAGGTGCCAAAATATCTACAAACGCTGCCATTTCAGTCTCTGTTGTGATCTGATGGAAGTTGCCTTTACTCGGTGTCAAATGACAGCACTCCTGGTCTGCTGTGAAAGTCCCCTGACTTTCCACTCGCACAGGTTTCAGCAATGGTTTCTGCCATTTCGGCAACCGTTGACTCACCTCGTCTGGAACTGCAACACCGTCGACTTCAGTGAGGCTTACTATTTTTAAACTTCCGTGGATGACTTTGATTAATCCAAACATTCCTGGATGGTCATGTAAAGGCAGACGACTACCACTTTTCAAAACAAATATTCCCATGGAAAATGTGTGGTCTTCCCACAGATGAATGTAGCTGACCGGAGCCCTGTTAAGAGAGTGTCTGTCGTGCTCCTTGACGGCATCACAGTCAAAGTTAACATCTGACGCTGTAATTTCATTAAACACTGATTTCAAATGGGCAAGACGATCAAGTTGCACACTTTCTGGTGGATGAAATCTCGAAAAAGTTTTTGCAGCGAGTCTCATAACCCGTTGGATGGGAGCCGCCATCTTAGCTTTGGTCAGTAACCAAAATGCAACGAAGGAGAGTAAATATTTACGTGTTTGCATCAGTCTTGCAAAAACTAACTATTCAATACTAAGATACACTAATATACCATTTTGTAATTATCTAATGTGGATTTTACGTTAAGTAACTTATGCTTTTTGGAAAAGTTGTGTTGTTATTTCTGTTGAGAGTATAAAGGTAAAGATCGATAACCCAGTGTTTTCGTTTCGGCCTACATCCGGCTTGGGAGTACGAAAGAATTATTTTTTAGTATTGTGACGCTGCATCTTGCAAATTTACTATGAGCTGGTAATCTATATTCTTTGTATCTCTGCCTGCTCAGTTGTTTCGGAAGACGTACACAATTATGCATATAAGCAATAACAGATTCAGATAGTGACACACTGATAAGAGGCCTATCTAAGCTAGGAGTGGGACTGACTCTCAATAGTAAACAAAAGGCCATTGAACTGATTGATTTATAAAATAAGCTTTGGGGGAGTACAAAACGCAAATTATATGCACCCACACTGGCCACAGTGACACATTATAGCAACACGTATAGTAATATATTTACAATCAAAGTTAGACGCAAAGAAATTCACTCATTTTTTAACAGGGTTACTTTTCAGTTTTCTTAACGACGTGTGGTATTATTGTTACAGTATACATAACAGTGCATGATATATATATATATATATATATATATATTATATATATATATATATATATATACAAGTTCTTTTATTTCACATCAGTCTTAGTTAGATACAGTCACAAAAAGTACCAATGCCAAAGTGTAGATTTTATCATTTTAATCAGGTTTTAATAAGATTTATTTTCCCCAGTAGGAGAAGAACCAGTATTTTGTAATGTTCAAACTGTATCGTTTGCATTAGGCGTATGGTTTAATGACAAAGTTAAGCTAGATCTACTAATTTCGTGTCTTTGCGTATGTATTTTTAAATCAAATCCTTGATTGTTGTGTTGTCAATATTTTATTGTCAAAGTAAATTTTGTTTCCTGAATCTCAGCATTCCAATTTTCATAATCATGATTATAAATGCTAACTAATACTAGTACTTACTAGAACTGTGAATGTGATGGAGGTGTTTTTGTGCTGTGATGTCATTTCTGTTTAATTCCTCATCATAAATAAGGTTAGCTCAATGATTAGCCTATTACTGTATTAGTTAGGACTTTCCACACTCCCATTTACAGTAAAAATTGAAAAGATTTTTTTTTCTTTCTTTTGTAGCAAGACGACACTGTACTCATAACAGAGTAATAAATGTGTGCTGACAATACATTGATTTGTTGCAGGAATCCATTCAGCCGATTGTCTGGACCCAAAAAGCCAGTAGTGTCTCGTACAGTAAGTTTGTATGCATTTCTTTTTCATTCCTTGACTAGAGCTCTGAGTTTTACCAATGGTGAGATTTTGCAGCATATGATATATATATATATATATATAATGCAACTATTTTTGCCCATCAGGTAGCCAGATTCTGACTTTGGGAATGATGTCTAAGCGCGACATCAGTGTGCATGTCGTGGTGGTGTTTATTTGTTTTTTTAAAGTTGTCCTTCTGGTAGGTAGTGCTGAGTTAGTAATGGGCTTACTCTTGCAGAAGATGGAATGGGTTTTAACATCATGTGTGCAAGATGCCCTGTGTATGTAAACATGGAACCGGGAATTTAAAGCCTCATCTGAAGGAATGTCTATGGGATAATGTGTGTGTGTGTGACTCTGTGTGTGTGTGCGTGTGCGACTCTGTGTGTGTGTGCGTGTGCTCCTCATCTGAAGGAATGTTTATTAAAATGGGATAATCATAAGGTGTGTGCGTGTACATGTGTGTGTATGCGTTTGTGTGTGTGTGAGGGAGAGAGAGAAGCTGTGTGTGACATTGTATGTGTTACAATATCTTTATGAAACTGTGTGTTTGTGGTCCACTGTGTGTACATGTTTATGTTATTTTTTTTTGGTTATTGTACATGTGTGTGCATGTGTCTGGGTGGTTTTTTTTAATTTTTTTTTTTTTTAGGACAATGGAATAAGCACTCATCATCTCATTCTTATGAACTTTTCTTGTACATTCAGTCCCTGTGTGCATGCAGTTTTGTAAAGTTTCAGTTTTTCATCTATTCCCACCAGCATATATTTTATGGTGTAATGTGTGTGTATGTGTATGAAGATGATAAAGAATTGCCTCAAAGATTCAAAACAGCTTAAAATCAATAAAAGATTGTTCTCTCTTAAAAGTAGACAAAAACATTTCTGACAAACACTAAAGTGAAGCAGTGGAGACAGTCTTTCTTAGAAGAAAAGTTCTCAGATTTTATTTGGAAATCTGCCTCCTTTAAAAAAAATATATATATGTTTAGGCTGATTGTGGTGAAGATGTGTTGTTTGTTGCATTGTTATATTTGTGGTTACCTTACAAATACAATTTATCTTCTGTGTGTTTGCAGGCAGAACGAGAATTTGAGAAGGAAGTGAAAAAATTGGAAGAGTAAGTATCTTTCATTTCACCTGTTCTTTTGCATTGATTTAGTCATTTTTTTAGTCCTCTTCAGAAATTAAAGAAAAATTTATGAAAACCTCAAAACTGACCTAGAATACTCTGAAATTGCTTGAGTGCAGTAAAATTATAGTAGAATCTGTTGTCATAAAAAGTAAACTGAAAGAATGTGTTATTTGTGCATAAAAACAGTGCAGTAAGTGAAAAGTCTAGTTAAGGGTTAATAATAATAATAATGTATGGAATTTATATAGCGCTGAATCTTGTAAAGCAACAAATCAAAGCGCTCACTTGAATAAGAGAGTGTAACACTTATGCCGCTCGCAGTATCTTGGTGATAGCTAAGTGAAGGATACTTTATTACCATTGTTTGAAGAACTTTTGTAAAACAGTACTTTAGACTAAATCACTTTTTTTTAGGTGCACGATAATTTATTGTCAAAGTGTTTGGGTTTTTTTGTTTGTTTGATGTTTTTGTTTTTGTATTTGTGTGTGTTGTTTTTGTAACAAGTCTGCAATATTAATGATCCATAGAGTCTTTGCCATTTTCATGTGGCCAGTTAAAATCATAAATAAGTTTTTTTGTGCTTTTTTAAGATGTTATATGAGGTGTCACTTTTGTTACTGTGACAAGTATTAATAGTATTATGAAAAATGGATGTGGCTCAATCCTACAGTTATTCAGAAACAAGCTCTGAAATAGCAGTATATTACTAGTTAGTATTTTTGAAAATTATACGGAACTGTTTTAAAAAGTATATTACTAGTTAGTATTTTTGAAAATTATACAGAACTGTTTTAAAAAGGAACTTTTTAGCATGCTATACTGTTGGGCCACAGGAAAAAAAAATTCCATTTTTAATTTTCAATGACTGAAGAATCTTTGATGACAGACAGACTAGACTCACAAGTCAGTGTCATATTTTCTTGTTGTCCTTGTGCAGAAAATCCTGGCAAACTAATAAAGTCTCAAACTGTGGCTTGTTACATGTTAGTCTTCTTTCCTAAATGAAATTAAATTAAAAAGTTACACATAAATTTTTAATACAGTGTGTGAAGATGAAATGGATGTCTTGATAATTGCTCCTGTGTGTGCAGGTTAGATGAAATAACCAAACGAATGTACAAAGATGGCAAGCGACTGGTGGAGACAAACAATGGTAAGCTGAATCATAGTCACTATTTTTCAACCTTGAGCTACTTTTTGGGCTGTACTTCATACACATTGATTACTGATGTGTTTAACAAAGATGGGAAGGTTGGAGTTGGTCATAAGAATGGTGGAACAGGTACTCATTTTCAGAAAACTGGAAACAAAATAATCTTGTAAAATAGGACAACAATAATAAATGCCCTCCTCCTCATTGAGGAAATTTTTCCTATTTGATCCCTCGTTGTACCTTTCATGTATGCTGTCACGTGTAACGTAAAAATGAGTGGTTCGAAATTGTGTACCCTTGTGTACCCTTGACAGTTCTTGCTGATGATGTGCAGGCCTGTACACCTTTACCCTTTTACCTTTAGAAGTGACAGTTCTTGCTGATGATGTGCAGGCCTGTACACCTTTACCCTTTTACCTTTAGAAGTGACAGTTCTTGCTGATGATGTGCAGGCCTGTACACCTGTACCCATTTACCTTTAGAAGTGACAGTTCTTGCTGATGATGGGCAGGCCTGTACACCTGTACCCTTTTACCTTTAGAAGTGACAGTTCTTGCTGATGATGTGCAGGCCTGTACACCTTTACCCTTTTACCTTTAGAAGTGACAGTTCTTGCTGATGATGGGCAGGCCTGTACATCTTTTCCCTTTTACCTTTAGAAGTGACAGTTCTTGCTGATGATGTGCAGGCCTGTACACCTGTACCCATTTACCTTTAGAAGTGACAGTTCTTGCTGATGATGTGCAGGCCTGTACACCTTTACCCTTTTACCTTTAGAAGTGACAGTTCTTGCTGATGATGGGCAGGCCTGTACACCTGTACCCATTTACCTTTAGAAGTGACAGTTCTTGCTGATGATGTGCAGGCCTGTATACCTTTACCCATTTACCTTTAGAAGTGACAGTTCTTGCTGATGATGTGCAGGCCTGTACACCTTTACCCATTTACCTTTAGAAGTGACAGTTCTTGCTGATGATGGGCAGGCCTGTACACCTGTACCCATTTACCTTTAGAAGTGACAGTTCTTGCTGATGATGTGCAGGCCTGTACACCTGTACCCTTTTACCTTTAGAAGTGACAGTTCTTGCTGATGATGTGCAGGCCTGTACACCTTTACCCTTTTACCTTTAGAAGTGACAGTTCTTGCTGATGATGTACAGGCCTGTACACCTTTACCCTTTTACCTTTAGAAGTGACAGTTCTTGCTGATGATGTGCAGGCCTGTACACCTTTACCCTTTTACCTTTAGAAGTGACAGTTCTTGCTGATGATGGGCAGGCCTGATGAAGTCGGAGCGGCGTCTGACCCAGGAGCTGCTTGGCACGGTGCTGTTCCAGTCAGAGAAGGAGTTGCGCTGGCAGATGGAGGAGTGGGATCAAGCTCTGGGCAAGCTGGACACTCAGATGCAGGAAGTGGTGTGTGACTTTTCTCTTGGGGGTGGTATGGGATTGGTGTGAGGCTTTGGTTTTCTTTCAAGCCTGCAAGGATTACAGTCTTTGAAGCTTTGTTTCTTTGATGATTTCATTTTGAAAAAGAGAAGATGCTAACAAACAAGAAGCCTTACTAAATAATCTGAATTTTTTAAAAGCTCAGTTGTGTTTCATTGACAGCTGAAAGAATTTCACTTATTTTTTAATAAGTACAACAACTGTTAAAAAAATAGAATTCAGGCAGTAGTTTTAAGTCACTTTTTCCCTGATTTATCAATTTATCAGTTTATTTGATTTTTATTTAGTAGAAAGACATCTTTCCATCAATGATTGTTATGGGAAATTATCCAATATTCAAAAGCTTTTATCCCTTTTGTGATTTCAAGAATTCTCCAAGAGTTCAGTTTGTTGGGCTGATTAATTGGGCACTTGCTCTATTGTAGGTATGTAGGCAAATCAGGTATGCTCCTTGTAGGCAAATCAGGTCTGCTCCTACACTGTTTGGGTAAAGGGTCAAATGAGTTTTAAAACCCATGTCAGATAGAAAATCTACATCTGCTGGTCCTAAAAGACTGAGAAACAAGAAGTCTTTCCAAAGATATACTGTATCCCAATTCTGAAACTTGGATATTGTTGTATTGATATTGTTATGAATTATCATTGTTGTTTCTGTTCCAGAATGCTGTTGTGCAAAAGGCAGTGATTGATCCAGTTAAAAAGTAAGTACTCACATGTGTATTTCTGATGTTAGATTTATTTTGATAATTTTTTTTAAAAGGGCAGATTGGAGAAAAAGCTCTGGGTCTTTTTCATGAATACATATCCTGACAATGGGTAGGATGTGAAATATGAAACAAGAATGTATTCAAAGATATACAGATAGATGGCACATGAAAGTCAGGGAAACTACAATGAAAGAGAACAAAAAATGTAAATAGTCTAAACATCATTCAGATTATCAACAAAAGTTCACAGGAAACTGTGTAATGCTAAGTCTTTTTTATGTGTGTGTGTTGCTGTTTTCTACAGTGTTGTCTTTATGAAAGTGTCAGTAGCATTCTTTATATTAAAAAAAAAACCAGCTTCTAAACTTATTAAGTGTTGTTCATCTGTTTTCCAGGTTAAATACCATCTTCCCCAATGTTCAGGCTGCAGTGAAACGGAGAGAGCAGTCCTTACAGGTAATCATGGCTAGGGAAAAGTGTTTCAGCAAGTTTTATTGTTGTCACTGTTCCGTTACTTCAGACCTTTTCGTTTGTTGATTGGCTGGTTTGGTTTTTATTTGTTTGTGTATTTTTTCTTCATAGTTTCTATGTTGTTATGGCTAAGTCTGCCTTCAGCCTTTTGAACGATTTCTTTTTAATGTACTTCCTTCATCCATGGAAACATTTTGGTATCTTTTTTGCTTTAGACTGATTTATTGGTGCACATCTTTCTGTGTATGCTTTCTTTGGGCCTCAAAATAGGTTTCTGTTGTTGTCGGTAGGTCTTGAATTCTGTTTGTGATGATGCTGTTTGAGGCAGAGTTGTGTGTGTATGTATCTGTGTTGTTTTGTGCATATATATCCTCATGTGTGTGTGTGTTGTGTGTGGCACACACACATCCACATGCATGCATGCATGCATACACACATGCATGTGCAGTTGTGTGAATGATGGTAATGAAAAATGACAATAAAATGTTACACATATTCAAATTTTCCATGTATTATTATGGGTTTACAATATTGTTTCTTCATACACAGAAATATGTTTATCATTACAACTGATGGATTTTGTTGCAGGAGTTGCAGAAATGTCAAAGTAAAGTGAGCAAATACCAGGAGAGGGACCGCACAGGACCCAACATAGTGAAGCTGGATGCTGTAAGTTCTGTCCTGTGTCACACTCAGGCATTAGCTTTTGTTCTCACTCTCTTCAGAACTCTTCTGAATGACAGGGAAAAAGAAACAAAGTCTTTTATGTTTGGGGTGGTTTATTTTTTATCACTTTTGAGAAATGAGTATAAGGCTTATTTTTTTGTGCTGAAGAAGTTTTGTGAGTTTAACTTGGTGTGTGTGTGTGTGTGTGGTGTGTGTGTGTGTGTGTGTGTGTGTGTGTGTGTGTGTGTGTGTGTGTGTGTGTGTGAGTACATATATCTGTGTGTCTGTGCTTAATTAAGCTGTCTTCACAATTTATTTCTTAAGTCAAAGCAGTCAGGCAAGGTTAATTTTCTGTTCTGTTTGCCGTACTTATTCTTTTTAATCACAGGATTTGTTATTATTGGAAGATAACAAAGTGAACTTGTTGTCCATGTCAGCCTTTGCACTGTGTATAGATGTAATTCACAGAAAGACTAGCACTAACTTATGCTGTTAATTTAGTCAGTGTTTGATAAGTGAGTTCTTTCACATTTCAGGGAGGGGGTTGCTTTTTGTAGCTTTTTTAACAACTGTTTTGTGTGCGTGGAGTTTGTTGTTGTTTAACCTCTAGTGAGAAATAAGGCACTGGTGAACCCATGGCAGTGAAATTTTAGAGGTATTATTCTTTTTTTTCTCCTGTTCCTTAGCTAGAGCCCTGAGGGTCACCAGTGGTGAGATTTTGCGTATGTGACCATTTTTGTTCACCATGCAGGCAGGTAGGCGAATTTTGACTTCGGGGATAATAGTTAGTTCAAACTTATGTTATAAGGTTACCATGTTTCCTTTTCCTTTACGTTTTATTTTTTGTTTTGTCATTGTTGACTCTGGGTTTTACTTTTTGCTTATTTGCTTGCTTAGTGGGGAATGATGTGACAGGTTACCTGCATGTTTTATTTCTGGAGTACTTTCACCCTCCATGTAACCTTAAGCGGTCAGTCTAGCTGTTAGCTAGAGGAATGGTTTATGGATGTGTCTTTGCTGTGACTGTCCAGGGGAGGAAGGCCTTAGTGCAGGCTCAGAATGAGTTCAGCAGTCAGAACGCAGCACTGATGGAGGACATGCCCAAACTGCACGAGGGGCGTATTCCTTATTTCCAGCCCTCCCTGGAAGCGCTCATCAAAGCCCAGGTTGGTTATGGTGCTGGTGTGTGTGTGTGTGTGTGTGTGTGTGTGTGTGTGTGTGTGTGTGTGTGTGTGTGTGTGTGTGCACATGCATTTGTTTTTGAGTGTGTGTGTGTGTGCACATGCATTTGTTTTTGAGTGTGTGTGTGTGTGTGCACATGCATTTGTTTTTGTGTAGCTTCCCACCCCACCATACCCTTGTTATTTTGTTTATTGCATTGTGCTAGTATAGGGAGTTCTATATATGAAAGTATATCTCTCTGGTGTTGTGCACAAATGCATGTTTTATTTGCCACAAGTAAAATATATATGAAAAAAGTGTGTGTGTATGTGTATATGTGTATATATCTGAGCGCTTTGATTTGTTGCTTTACAAGATTCAGCGCTGTATAAACTCCATACATTATTATATATATATATATATATATATATATATATATATATATATATATATATATATAATATATATATATATTCATGTTGCTGCTGCAGGTGCAGTACACAACCGAGGCCTTCAAGGTGTACGGGGAGCTGTCCAACACGCTGAACGGCCAGAAAGACTGCTCCAATCAGGAGTACGCCACACACATCCAGCAGTCCCTGGCTGACATCAAAGCCTTGTCCATCACAGTGGACTGATAGCAGGGGCATGCTGGCCCACACACAGAGCTCTGCATCCGCTGCTTGTGTCACAGAGGGAGACATGTGCAGTGCTGGTCATGTGACTCATGGGTGGAGATTCAGGCGTTATCCCTTTTCCCTTCAGCCCTGTATGGTATTGTTTCAGGGAGTCTTGTGTTCCACCTTGACCAATGTCAGTGGTGCAGGATGTAGGATTGGGAGTACAGTGATTCTGCCAGCCACCAGGGCAAGAGTACCATGTGCAGGCATCTCAGTTTGCTGCTTTTTTTTTGCCTTTAAAAAAAATAAAATTTACATTGCATTTTCATAAAGATTCAGCCTTTACTATATATCAAGCACTGTTTTGCTCTGGGTTGGAAAATGCCACAGGTGCTGATTGTTGACTCATAATGAATACACTTCATTCAGCATTGTGCATGCTGCACGTGCTAGTTGCAAACTTTGCTTGTGGATATGGGAGAAAAAGCAGGATAAGCCCTGTTTTTGTGTGTGTGTGTTGTTTTTTAACTTAATGATTGAATGTTTGGTAAATGTTAGGTGATAAAAGTAGTCAAGTACTCTTGGATTCTTTTTTTTAATTTTTTTTTTTTTACTTTTCTTTAAAACTGAATTTTATTTTTAAAAATACAGTGATTTCTCAATGCCATATTGCTGTTAAATGTGATTTACATTGAGTGTTGCTGTCTAGAGTACCTGTATATAAAAAGGAATGACAGTTATAGTTCGTTTTTTTCACAGTCAACTGGCATGCCTGCAGATGGATCACTTTACAGTTTTTGATGTGTGATGGCCTGTCATTTTCGTGGCTAAGAGGTGCTACTTCAGAGGCTGTGCTGAATGAGTCTTCTTGTTCCAGTTTTCTTTGAGATTCTGATCCTTCCTCTGGGAAATTTTGTGAAAATTGGACTGAAAGGAATTATACAGATCAACCTGTGCCTTTTATGTGATATCAACTGCTGATGTGTGTGTAAATAAATGTTTATGTGCATGTGAACATTTTATGTATTCTTTATGTCATATGTATTTTGTATTTAGGTGCAAGTTTTTCTCAGATTTTATTAACTTACACAACTTTTGGATTAAATTTTCAACTTTTCAGCAAGTTTGGGAGGCTTGGTTTTTTATTTAAATACTTTTAATACTCTTGACCTGTAGACTTTTGTCTACATATGGAAAGGCAGTCACCTGCAGATGTTAAGTCGTGATGGATGAGACTTGTGTGCTTTTCTTTGAGTTTGAGAGTTTCAGGCATATTTCAGTTTTTGTGTTGCTGCATGTCACATTGTGGTATTGGGAGAGTTGTGCACTGTTTAAGCTTTCTCCTAGATATTTTCATTGCCAATGAGCTCTGAGTACCGCCGATGAGTATGAAATGTTACAATTTTTTGTAGTGATGAGGAATGTTAGGAGTTTTTGACAAATTATTAGCTTGTAAAATTTCATATTCATGTACTGAGACTTTTATTTCATTCTTTGGGTATATAGGATTTCTTTTCCCAGTCCCAAGGTTTTTTGGGGGGTCCTTTTTGTTGGGGCGGGGAGGAGAAGATTATGGAAATGTACATCACCCCAACTAAAGATATTCTCTTTTTTTCAGGTTTAAAGTCGTGGTGATGTAAAATTGAACTGCTGAGTGAATGTGTAAGTTACAAGTGTCAGAAAGCAAGAGAATTTTCATATTTATTTATTGTTCCTTCTGCTGGACAGATGGGTAGTCAGTGTTGCCATTATGACTGGTAGGTTGTGTTGATGTAAGTAGTAGATTTTGTTGACTTATGTACTCTGAAATCCACAGTAATGCCGCACATATTCATGTGTGCATTATAACCTGTAAGTCCTAAGTGCCTTGAACAGTCTGATATTATTTTAAGTTGTTTGTTTTGGTATTAATGTTCAAATTCTGTTTGAGTGAAAGAAGATATCAGGATATATACATTATGAATAAGTTTGACATGATATTTTTGTATTTGTTTTGCTTGAATGGGTGAGTGTATTTGTGCTTTCCCATGTGCATGGGTTTCTGTAAGATAGTTTTCAGTGTCTTGCAGTTTGGGAAGTGTAGTTTTGATGTGTTTTGTTCTGTTTTATTTTTGTGTTCTTTTTCTTTAAGTATGCTAGGATCCTTTCATGAAATTTGAAATCAGTATGCAATTTCCTGATATATCAAAGACATTCAACTGTCAAAGGACATTCAGTTTTCCTTTCATAGCAAGGTCCTTTTATCTGCCAGCATAATTATGAGAGTTAAAGAATCCAACAGTTGCATTCTAGTCATGCGCATAATAATTTTATATCTAAGAATATAAAATCGCAACAAATAATTTTTTTTTCAATTTGAATGGTAAAGGTAAATTTACACATACTGTCTGTCTGGGGTTTTCTGATTTGTTTTTTTAAATTTTTGTTGTTGTTTTTAGATGAACCACAGGCTACCTATGTTACATTATTGTATGTTTGCAATTACAGGAGCACAAAGACTGATAATGGTTTTTATAGAGTTTAGGGCTGAAGTTGATAAGATAATTTTGGTTGTTGTTGGAATGATTTCTTGTGCTCATGTTGACTTGGGCTTGGTTTTCTTTAGTGTCAGCATAAAAATATTGTTCAAAGTCTCTTTTAAGGTAAATTTTCTGTTGTTTCTCTACTATATTTATTTTTCCCAGAACTATTTACTTTGTATATGTATTAGGAGTTAGGAGGGGGGTCTGTTGCAGATATAAGGAATGGTTTGGGGATGGGGTTGATATAGAAAAGTGTTACTGTTTATTGTAAGAATTATCCTGGACAGATTATTTTATAAACTTTATCAAGTAAATAGCAGTTTCTGCAAATTCTGTGGAGAAAACAGCTGTCATCCAAGAGCGTGTAGTACAGACTTTATGATAGTTGCCACTTTTTTTTTTTTTTTTTTTGTTGTTGAGGTAAGGCAGGTGGTTTTTTTGTGAGACAAGTAGATTCTACACTCATTAAAAGATTCTTTTATGTGAGGTCAGTTTGAAATTCTCATGTGAAAGAATGACAGGAAATAAGTGTAATTGCTTTCTTTACCTCGGATTTCTACCAGCGTACAGGGAAGCTTCGCTGTTTTACCCAGCATAAGAACAAAGTGTTTGCTATGGTAGAAGAGAAGGGAGAAACGAACTTGCAAAACATGTAACTTTTTAATAATTGCTTAATTTTCTCTGCAGCAAAGTTGGAATGCAGCTACCTTTATGGTGGGTAAAAAAAAAAAACAAAGGTCACATACACAAAACCTGACTATCGGTCAACTCAAGTTTTAGTCAAGGATCAAAAAACAACAACAAAATCCTGAAGACCCCCCAGTCTGGTTATCGGCAATGTCTGACAGGCAGTTCACCGGCCACTTACTAGTTTGCCTGGAAAAAGAGGAAGCGTTGCTGTTCACAGCTGGGGCAGGAGTCCTGTATATCGACCATGTGAGATGAACTAGTCTGGTTAATGTCATTGTCCATCACCTTCACCCATCCTGTAATCTTGTATACCGTGGGGGCACCACTGAAGATTCTGCAACCAGCTTCCTCCACTCCCTGCAGTCCTCTGCTATATATATCCTATGCTACGTATTCAAGGGAAAGCAAAAGTGCAATCAGAATTTGGGTGATGGGCAATATAAGCAGGTCAAAGCTTTCAGTTGTGTCGCTCAGTGAAGGAGCCGTTTTTGTGATATATCCTGTCCCCTCACTGCTGCCTGTGCCCTCCCCCCACCACCACCCCTTTTTGTTTTGTTTGTACTTTTAAAATTTCAGCCTCACCATATCCCTTCTTGCTCACTTTTCCTTTTTTTTTAAATTTCTTGGAGTCTTTTACCTATTTGTATAGTTAACATCTCAGTTCTGGGCTGTTTTTGCCTATACATGGAGTTGTATGACTAAGACTGACTAACATCTTCTTTTAGTCATAACAGTATTGCTGTACAATTTTTCTTATTATTATTCTCGCTGTTGTCACTTTGTCAATATGTGCAACAGTCTCTAGAGCCGATGTATCAAATTGTTAATACCTCACTCATGTGATGCTGTTGTTGGTGATGGTGATGCAAATATAATGGCATGCTCTTCTTAAAACTTTTTTTTTTTTTAGGGTTTGAATGTGACATGCATGTGTAAAGCAAAGAGAAGTGCTTATCAAGAAAGGAAGAGACATTCCACAAATATTTGTTTTTTTACTGCCAGTTTTGAGCTAACAATAAATGACTTGTGTAATACCGTATTCTGGATTTGTGTGGTGTATGTGCATACATGTGCGTTTGTGTGTGTGTGAGCATATGCATGCTTGCATATGTGGTGTGTGCATGTCTATGTGTGCAAATGAGAGAGCGAGAGAGAGAGAGAGTGGTTTACTTTTGCTTTTTGTATTCTTGCCCGCAGAGTTGAGAGATACTTCCTTGCAGATTTCTCTGGGTTCATTTTCCCAAGTAAAGTTCATGAAATACTCTTCAGAAATGCAGAAACCCATGAACATTCACAAGCACACTATGCACATGCTCAAACTCTATGCTGCGCACACAGGAAAGTGAACACATTCTTGAACACAAGCAAACATATTCATGCAATCAAGCATCCATGACCGTAACGTGACACTTCTGGTATCACTTTAAGTGGGAAGAGGGTCGTAATGAAACAACGAAGAACATGACACTTCTGGTATCTTTTAACTGTACAAACGTTAAACAATGATGAACATGACACTTCTGGTATCTTTTAACTGTACAAACGTTAAGCAATGATGAACATGACACTTCAGGTATCTTTTAACTGTACAAACATAAAACAATGATGAACATGACACTTCAGGTATCCTTTAAGAGGGAAGATGTAATAAAGAAGAACGTGACATTTCTGTTAACACTTTAAGAGTACAAACGTAAAACAATGATGAACATGACACTTCAGGTATCCTTTCAGAGGGAAGATGTAATAAAGAAGAACGTGACACTTCTGGTAACGCTTTAAGAGTACAAACATAAAACAATGAAAAACGTAGCACTTATGTGCTCTTGCCAGCACAGAATAATGCATGCACACACACTCTTCACCTCCAGCCCACCCTTCCCACCAAATAATCCCTATTCTCACATACCTACCCATTCACACATTGACTTTGTTCCTACCTTTCAAGTAAGGGTGACTTACTTTTGCTTGAAATCAAGATTCAAGGTTTTATTTCAAGAAGCCGTGGGGGGGGGGGGGGGGGGGGGGCACCCAAGGGGTACATGAAATTTAACAAAAACAACCACAACTGGCAGATGTGGGCGTGTGAAAATACTCACAACACAAATTCATTACACAATGAAGAGCACAAATTTAATTATGGATATGAAAAAAAAATTCACAATACGGGAAAGGAACAATAAATCAACATGTTTAGATACATCAACAATTAATTGCACATTCTCTCTCTCTCTCTCTCTCTCTCTCTCTCTCTCTCTCTCTCTCTCTCTCTCTCAGCATATCACATGCAACGCAAAGGCATCTACAAGCACACATGCACACACGCACGCGAACATACGTGCAGAATGTCGCACACGTGCCTGCACGCTAACACATACACGCACACATACACACAAACGCAAGTGTGCACTCATGTATGCATCAAATATAAAGGTACTGCTCAAGCTTGGCTAGGGGAAAGTGAGTGCTCCGACCCTTGAGCTATCCCGTCCCCCAAATAACACTGACATGAAAATATTTAAGTTCTCGAAAAGTTCAAGAAACCACTGTCATAAATAACCAGATTCCAGGACACCCGAAACAGTTTGCTCATGGCAGCTGGACATAGGTAAAGTCTAGTGACAGGACACGCGCCACCTGAGCCTCAGTTGTCACCATAGTGTTTGACCCTTGTCCAGTTTCAGACTGACCTCTTGTGCTACACACCACACCCACCTCGTACACTGTGGCTTATCTTCTTTTTTTTTTAAGGATAATGTTTGTTTTTATGGGGTTTGCAAGGATAAATGTTAGCCGCAGTCCTGCTTGCATTTTTCATTGCTAGTCCTGTCCTCCTCCTCCTCCTCCTCCTTCTTCGTCTTCTTCTTTTTCTTCTTCTTCTTCTTCTTAATTCTGCTTCGCTATTCCCGCAATTCATCCTGGCAATTCTTCTTTGCAATTCTTCTCCTTATTCTTCGCTATTCTTCTTCGCAATTCTTCTTTACAATTCTTCTTTCTCTTCGCAATTTTTCTTCTTCTTCGCAATTCTTCTTCATAAATTCTTCTTCTTCTTCGCAATTTTTCTTCTTCTTCTTCGCAATTCTTCTTAGCATTCTTCTTTTTCGCATTCTTCTTCTTGCATTTTTCTTCTTAGTCTTCTTCTTCGTCGTCGTCGTCGTCGTCGTGGCAATTCTTCTTCTTCTTTGCACTCTTCTTCTTCCTAGTGAGGCATCACAGGCTGGCCAAACCTTTTGTCAGTTATTTAATGTTATAATGTTATAATGTCAAGGCCTACATTAACGTGATGTTTTGCTTTGAGAAGTTATGTTAAGTAATAATTAATAAGTAATAGTTCTAACAAGTCTAAATGCACACACACACACACACACACACACACACACACACACACACACACACACACACACACACACAGAGAGAGAGAGAGAGAGAGAGAGAGAGAGAGAGAGAGAGAGAGAGAGAGAGATTATACACTTTGGCAGGGTTATGAAATTTTTTGGCTGTTGAAAAGCAGGGACAGCTATGAAATGAAACAGGAGAGGAAAATCTTAGGTTTGAAACAAATAATTATGTCTTGAGGCCGGATTTAAAATTGTCACAAGAAGTCCTTTGGCGAAGAGAGATAGGGAGGCCATTCCAAATCGATGGACCAGAAACAGAGAAAGAGCGACGGCCGACGGTGGACTAGCTGAATGTAGGTATTCGCAAGCACAAGGAATCTGCAGCAGAGCGAAGGGAACGAGAAGGAGTGTACAGGTGAAGACATTCACATAGGTAGGAGGGTGCTGTTTTGTGGAGACATTTGTAACAGAGAGTAGTGATCTTATAGGTTATCTATGACAAGCTCTTAGCATAACAGCCTATACTCCCCATTGAAGGAGGAAAAAAAGTCTTCGGAAGTCAAGATAATTATGGTGAGGTATTTGAAAAGTCATACACGTAAACTTCTCATCCAGTGTGTGCTTAATGGTGTCACGGTAATTTCCCAATGAGATGAGTCAGGCAGATTGCATGTTCTAGTAAAGCCCCAAGAGTGTTAAGTTGTGGTACAGGCAGCAACAGCAGCAGCAGCAGCAACAACAACGTCACAGTATCTCTAAATTGTTAGAGCTGCTCTTTATCATAAATAAATTGTGTGTGTGGTCATGTTAAAGGGGAGGGTTGGTTGTTGTTGTTTTTGTTTTGTTTGTTTGGTGTGGGTTGTTTTTTGTTGGGGGGGGGGGGATTGTTTTGCAAGCTTCATGGGTTTTTTCATTTTAGTTTCAGATATCCATAAGCATGCGCCAAACGGCAAGATCCATAACCAAATAGATTTCATCTTAACACCACGGCGCTTCAAATCCAGCATCAACAGAGCCAGAACAAGAACCTACCCTGGAGCAGACATAGGCAGCGACCACGACCTTGTGCTGCTGGTATTCAAAATGAAGCTGAAGAAAAATAAACAGCCTGCAAACCCACGTATCAAATTTGACATGGACAAACTGAAAGATCCAGATGTCGAGGAGATCTTCCAAGCTAAGCTTGGCGGACGTTTTGCGGCAATAACCCTCCTGGACAATGACATCAATGACCTCACCAACAACTTTAATGAGGCAGTCCGAGAAACAGCAGAGGAGGTACTTGGTCGTCAGAGGAATAAACACCAGCTATGGACTACCAATTACATCTTGGACCTCTGCGATACAAGAAGAGCACTGAAACCAACCAGGTCTTCCAACCCTAAAGAATACCGGGAGGCCAACAATCTTGTGAAGAAGTCAATGTTAAAGGCCAGAGAGAAGTGGATCAGTGATCAATGTGATGAGATCGAAAAAAGCATGAAAGTGGGCAACAGTAAAAAGGCATACGGCACCCTGAAGAAACTCACAAAACCACTTCAAACCAAATCATCAGTCATTGAAGACAGCTCCGGAAACCTCCTCACAGAAAGCTCAGCTGCATTGAACAGGTGGTCTGAGTATTGTCAAGAACTATACAACTACCCAATCCAACCTCACAAGAGCATAATAGAAGAGGAAGCAGCACCATCAAGAGTACCCTCGCCATTACCTATACTAAGGGAAGAAGTGGAAGAAGCCATCCGCAGTTTACCAGTAGGAAAGTCCCCAGGAGCAGACAACATACCAGCAGAGCTGCTCAAGCATGGTGGCGAAACAGTTATCACACATGTTACAGCTATCTGTCAGAAGATTTGGGAGACAAAACAGTGGCCAACAGAATGGACACAATCCCTCATCATACCTCTGCCCAAGAAGGGGAATTCACGCCAATGCCAAAACTATAGAACAATCAGCCTCATCAGCCACGCCAGCAAGATCATGCTCAAAGTTATTTTGAATCGACTAAAGAAGGAGGCAGAAGAACACCTTGCAGAGGAACAAGCTGGGTTCAGGTCAGGCAGGAGCACAATCGAACAGATTTTTAACTGCCACATCCTGATGGAAAAACATCTTCAACATCAGAGAGACCTGTTCCACAACTTCATCGACTTCAAGAAGGCTTTCAAAAGAGTATGGCACGAAGGCCTGTAGCAGGTCCTCAGAATGTTTGGCATTGAAGAAGGACTAGTGCAAACCATTCAAGCACTATACACACCGCAAGCAGTGCAGTCCTTCTGAACAATCAGGTCGGAGACTACTTCAAAACCACAGTTGGGGTCCGACAAGGATGCCTGTTATCTCCATTCCTGTTTAATCTGTTCTTGGAAAACATTATGAGAGAGACCTTCCATGACTTCCACTCTACCATCTCCATTGGCGGCAGATCCCTCAACAACTTGCGGTTTGCCGATGACATTGACCTCATGGGCGGAAGTAACACAGAGCTGCAAGATCTTACGACCAGACTTGAGAACAGAGCTGGAGCATATGGGATGGAGGTGAGCTCGGAGAAAAGTAAAGTACTTGTGAACAGCACGAGCAACGCCACTGCTAAAATTTACATGAACGCCAGCAACTGGAGGAGGTAGACGCTTTTAAATACCTTGGCGCTACACTCACAAGGGACGGGCGATCGACGACAGAAATCAAAGTCAGACTAGCCATGGCAACATCTTCCATGACAAAACTCACCACCATATGGAAAAGAAAAGAGATCAGTTTCCCAATAATAATAATAATAATAATATATGGAATTTATATAGCGCTGAATCTTGTAAAAAGCAAACAAATCGAAGCGCTTGCACTCAATCATTTACAGGCATGCAACTCTCCTTAAACATAATGCAACAGATTTCAAATCCATGCTCGCGCACTACGCACGCACACGCACGCACACACACACACACACACACACACACACACACACACACACACACACATACACACACACACACACACACACACACACACACACACACACGGAACAACACTTAGAAGGTGAAAGATGCTGTTGAAAATTGGGGACAGATATGTGGGGGAAAGTCTCAGGTAAGAAATAAGTGTGTTTTGAGGCTGGATTTGAAGGAATCAAGTGAAGGCTTTGACGAAGTGAAAGAGGAGGTACATTCCAGGTGGATGGACCAGAAACAGAGAAGGAGCGACGGCCAACAGTGGTTTGTTTGAATCTGGGTGTTCGAAAGCACAAAGTATCTGCGGCTGAACGAAGGGAACGGGATGGAGTGTACAGGTGAAGACAGTTACAGAGATAAGAGGGTGCAGATTTGTGGAGACATTTGAAACAGAGGGTATTGATTTTATACTCCAGTCTTTGTGAGACAGGCAACCAGTGAAGAGATCGCAGAAGAGGAGTGATGTGTTCAGATTTTTTCTTTCTTAGGACCAGTCGAGCTGCAGAGTTTTGTATGCGTTGAAGAGAGTGGATAGATGATGCTGGTAGCCAGCCAAAAGAGAATTACAGTAGTCTAAACGTGAAAGAATGAGAGATGTGACAAGCTTGGAAGTTGCATCAGTGGACAGATACTTGCGAATCGCGCTTATGCGCCGTAATTGATAGTAGCAAGACTGGCAGGTCTGGGTGATGAATTTTTTCATAGAGAGTGTGTTGTCAAGAACTACTCCTAAATACTTCACAGAGTTGGACAAAGGAACTGACGTATTGCCGAATTCTATTGAAGTTTTTGTGATAGAGGAAAGTTTATGTTGGGTCCCTATGAGCATGGCTTCGGTTTTATCGGCATTAAGTTGTAACTTGTTCTGAGTCATCCAGTTTTGAATGTCTTGAAGGCAGTAGGACATATTTGTCAGGAGGGAAGGCAAGTTTTCAACAGTATCGCTGCACTGAAGCTGAGTATCATCGCGTAGAAATGATGATCAATAAGATGGTGGTTTACTATATGTGAGAGTAGAGCAGTGTAGAGAGTAAAGAGAACAGGGCCCAGAACTGGTCCCTGCGGGACTCCACATTCCATTTTGACAGGTTTGATTGAATTTTGTTTACAATAACTTTCTGGAACCGGTCTGTGAGGTATGAAGTAAACCAGTGAGGGATGTGCCATTAATACCAAACGTATTTTGGAGGCGAGAAAGAAGAATTGAGTGATCTATGGTATCAAAGGCTGCAGATAAGTCAAGAAAAAGTGAGGATGGAGATTTTTCCTGCATCAGAAGCAAGTAGAAGTGTATCTAAAGTATGGACTAGGGTGGTTTCGGTGCTGTGGTTGGGGCGATAGGCAGACTGAAAGTGGGAAGAAGATCATTGGAATGAAGGTGACTGTTGAGCTGTTTGAGAACAACTTTTTCTAGTACTTTAGAGACAAAGGGTAAGTTTGAGACAGGCCTATAATTCTTCAGAATGTTGGGATCGTAGGTCGTGCTTTTTCAGTAGAGGTGTGACTATTGCTGTTTTAAGAGCTGATGGAAAATTTCCTGACTGAAGAGATGAGTTTACTATTTTAGTGATAATAGGCACAAGTTGTGGAAGGCATTGTGAGAAAACAGGAGCAGGTAATGGATCAAGGTCGCATGATTTTATAGTCATTTCCTTCAGAATTCATGATTTCTTTTTCACTTGTGGGATGGAAGGAAAAGAGAGGAGTGCCAGTGAACTGGGGGTCAGGAGGCGCAGGCTGGAATTGAGTTTGATCAAATCTGGAGCGTATGTTTTCGAACTTTGTCTGAAAAGAAGGCAGAAAATATGGATGGAAGTTCAGACAGGCTGTGGTGTTAGGCAGAGGAGTTTTTTTGCAGATCCAAGGAGATTTGAGGTGAGGGAAAAAAGAGATTTTATGGATGTAGCACAGAGAATTTGGGAAGAGTAGTAGTCTGTCTTTGCTGAATGGATTAAGAGTTTGACTTTGTTTATTGTTTTCGGAAAAGCTGTTTGTTGATTTCGGTTTTTGACTTCCGCCACTGCCGTTCTAGTTGCCGGCGTTTGCGCTTCGCTATCAAGATGTCTTGGGTATACCATGGCGCACAGGTCTGTCAGGGAGGAGATGATCAGTAGAGGTGCATGCTCATCAAGCAGTTGGCGGAGAATAGTGTTATAGTGATCAGAGAGGTCAGTGTGGTCAAAGGTTTGTGAAAAACGTTCGGAAGCTTGGGAAGAGAAGGTATGAATGTCTAAGGCCTTAAGATTGCGACGAGTAACATATTTCTTCTTTCTGACAGGTTTTGTGATGTTGAGATGGAAAAGAATGGCGGAATGATCAGAATGCAGTTCGTCGGTGACAGAAACAGATGTGACAAGCTAAAAAGCTCAAATAAAAAATCAAACTAAAGCTCTACAAAGCCCTAATTCAGACTATCCTGCTGTACGGAAGTGAAACCTGAACATTGACTGCTGAAACAGCAAAGCGAATCCAGTCATTTGAAACAAAATGCCATAGAAAACTGCTGGGCATATCCTGGAGAGAACGAAAGACCAATGAATTTGTCAAGAGCCAAATAACACGGCTGGCAGGTCCACAGGCACCCCTTCTCACCATCGTCAAGAAGAAAAAGCTGACATGGTTCGGCCACGTCACCCGCCACAACACTCTGCCAAAAACAGTACTGCAGGGAACACTCGAAGGTGGCAGAAAGAGGGGAAGACAGAACAAGTCATGGATGGACAACATCAGAGAATGGACCAGGATGAATGACTCGGCACTACTGCGCAGAGCCGAGGACCGAGATGGATGGAGGAGGCTTACCACGGCATCGTCTTTCGTGTCTCCTCCATGACCGCCAAGGTCACGGGACTGATGATGATGATGATGATGATGATCCATAAGCATCTTTTTCTTTTTATCCAAACTTTGTTTTAAAAGCACCTTGAAAACTGAGTGCATCTGCCTTTATAAGGGATTAAAAAAAATTAAAGGCTAAACCTGCACACACACACACACACACACACACACACACACACACACACACACACACACACACACACACACACACACACACACACTAAACTTAATATCTATCCCCCAAATCATTTGCCTAAGTTGAGGAGCACTCATAAGTTGAAAGTCAGCATGATGATAAAGAAAGGGCTTCATCTCAATTTTACGCTATTGCTCTTCTTGTTTGCTTTTGTTTTGTTTGTGTGGTTGTTCACTTGTTTGTTTGTTGTAGCTGTTTTTGTTTGTACTTTTTTGTCCGCCCTTTTTATGTTGAGATGAAAGTCTGCATGATGAAGAAGTGAGCTCATCTTGCTTTTAACCTATGGATCTTCTTATTTGTTTGTTTGTTTGTTGCATTTGTTTGCCTTTTTTGTCTTCCCATTCTACTTAAGCCTTTCGTCCTTGCCCTTCCTATTTCAGTCGTTGTTTTTTTTAAAGATTGTCCCTGTTACGCCTCTTCCTATTCTTCTTTCTTTTCTAACCGTTTTCTCTTTGTGCCTGGTTGTTGTTACAATCAGTCTTCAACGTTCAAATCTGTAATTGTTCGCCTTTGTTGTTGTTGTTGTTTGCTGCTGCTGTTATTATGTTGTTACTCTAGTTCTGCTTCATCTTTTTTTTCTTCTGTTCCTTCTTCTGACAGGTACACATATGTTTTGTTGTTGTTGTTTGTTTTTTGGCTTGGGGGTTGTTGGCTTTGTTTTTGTTGGCTTTGTTTTGGTTTTGGTTTTTTGCATGTTCCTGTTTCCTTAACCCAAGACCAGGACACTCGCTTGACTGATGAAAGAATTTAGTGTTCTATTTTGTAAAATTATGTGCTAGTTTAAGCACGAGAGAGAGAGAGAGGAGAGAGAGAGAGAGAGAGAGTGTGTGTGTGTGTGTGTGTGTGTGTGTGTGTGTGTGTGTGTGGTGTGTGTGTGTGTGTGTGTGTGTGTGTGTGTGTGTGTGTGTGTTTGTGTGTGTGTGTGTGTGTGTGAGTGTGTGTGTGTGTGTGTGTGTATGTGTGTGGTGTGTGTGTGTGTGTGTGTGTGTGTGTGTGTGTGTGTGTGTGTGTGTGTGTGTGTGTGTGTGTGTAAAGTCAAGTCAAGTCAAGTCAAGTCAAATTTTATTTCTAGATGGTACATTGAATAAGCAATGCATTTGCTTTTTTTCATCAAGCCATCTATCTAAGAACAAATTTCTTAATGATTATACTGAAATACTACATTATTGCAACCTTTACCAATAAAGTGTGTGTGTGTGGTGTGTGTGTGTGTGTGTGTGCGCGCGCGTGTGTGTGTGTGTGTGTGTGTGTGTGTGTGTGTGTGTGTGTGTGTGTGTGTGTGTGTGTGTGTGTGTGTGTGTGTGTGTGTGCGTGCGCACACGTGCCGTTTTCATGCTTGCTATGTAATTGTTATGCTTGTTATGTAATTGTGGGCGTATGTGCTTTGAGAATAAACGAAAACAAAGTACTTTTTCTAGGAAATCCCGAAAGTGCCTGTATGCATTTTGATCCACCAGAAGCCACCGAGATAAAGATTGCCTGTCTTGTGAAAGCCAATAGTCAAGTCAAATCAAAGTCAAGTCAAAAATACTTTAATCATCCCATGAAGGGCAATTTCAATCTGGGTTCACTTGGGAATTCTCAAGGAGAGCATTCCAATCATTTTAATCCACTAGATCCTAGAGGGATTAAAACTGCTTGTGTTCTAAAAGTGCTACACTGTTTTTTACTTGAGAGATTTGAAATGAGTCTCTTTATGCTGTCAGTCTACCATGGAGCCACCAACTGCGCCTCCTCCTCCTCTCTCTCTCTCTCTCCTCTCTCTCTCTCTCTCTCTCTCCTCTCTCTCTCTCTCTCTCTCTCTCTCTCTCTCTCTCTCCTCTCTCTCTCCTCATTTTTTCCCCATTTTCCCCCATTTTATTCTTTCATATCGAGGATAATGGAATAAGCACTTTAGTGCTTTTTTACATCCAGTCCCCGTGTGTATGCGGATTTGTGAATTCTGTTGTTGTTGTTTTTCATTTTATTCTTTTATATCGAGGATAATGGAATAAGCACTTATGTGCTTTTTTACATGCAGTCCCCGTGTGTATGCGGATTTGTGAATTCTGTCATCTGTTCCCACCGGCACACAATGGCCTACTCTTACGAAAAGCGGAACAGGATTTAACGTATGCGCAAGATGTTCTGCGTGCGTTCGCACACGGGGCCTCGGTTTATAGTCTCATCCGAAGGACTTTTGGGGAGAGTGGAGTCGGCACTGATGTTAACTCCAGGGGAAAATATCCCCCCTTGAACGGGAATCGAACCCGGGTCGTCAGATTGCGAGCGCAATGTTCTGACCACTAGGCTATCCCGTCCCCCCTCTCTCTCTTATTCATTCTATTTTTCTTCTTGGGGGTCATTCGTTGTTGTTGTTGTTGCTGCTGCTGTTGTTGCTGCTGTTGTTGTTGTTGTTGTTGTTGTTGCTGCTGTTGTTGTTGTTGTGGTTGGGCGATCCCCAAGTTGAGCACACTAGGGGTCACCCAGAATACCACTGTGTCTCACTCATCACACCTGGGAGTCACTGTGAGGTTACACTGTGGATGACAATGTTGCTAGTATGACCGTTTTCAGAATACATCGCCATATAGGCAGCTAAACTCTGATTTAAGAGGATAAGGTCGATTTCAGTTTGTTGAAGTGATCACCAGTTTTGATTGCTATTATTATCATTTGGTTGGGTTTTTGTATATATGCTCTTTCTCTCCCAGATAGGGTTTGAAGAATAAAGAACACTAATTGACTTACAATTTTAAAATCATGCAGTAATTTCTATATCACCTCTGGGAAGACTAAATAGCAACAAGAAACAACGTAGCAATCAATGGTTAAGCTTCATCTTTTGTGCATTCAAAAAGAGAAGCCGCTTGATACAGAAAGTTCACTGAATGCATGTACATCACCACTTCAGCTAGGTATCCAAGGAAGACATCACCCCCCCCCCCCCCTTCCCAACGCACACACCCATCACCACCACCATTTTGTCCCACCCCATTTCCATGCAGTCCAAGTATCTCAACCCCCTATTCCTTATCCCACTATGCTGAATGACGGCCAATGTTCAATATAACATTTTCGTTTAATTGCTAAAAAAAACCCACCACAAAAACCCACACCAAAAAAACAAATAAGTGACACAGATCCACTTTGGTAGACCTAAAGGAAACATATTTAAGGCGTACTTGCCCAGCCTTTGACGCAATATTAACCAGTAAATGACAAACAGTAACCCTAAACATAACTGATGCATCACTATGGTTTTCCACCAAAGTTCATCACCATCATCCAGCAGCTATATGAAGATGCCACCTGTCAACTCATCCATGAAGGGAAACTGACGGAACCCTTCTCCGTACAGACCGGTGTTTGTCAGGGCTGTCTGTTGTCGCCAACCATCTTCCTGTTGGTGGTCGACTGGATAATGCGGCAGGCCACAGCAGGCAGGAGAACCGGCATACAGTGGACCCTCATGAAGCAGCTGGAAGACCTGGACTTCGCAGACGACATCAGCCTTCTCTCCCACAGGCAACAATACGCACAAGAGAAGCTTTGCTGTGTTGCTGAAGAAGCTGAAAAGACTAGCCTCCAATCAACATCGGGAAGACGGAGGTCATGAGGGTGAACAACAAAACACATGACCCAGTGCGACTGCAGCAAGAAACCATCAAAGGAAGTCAGCAAGTTTATTTACCTGGGCAGTGTCGTCAGTAAAGTTTGGGGAACAGATGAAGACATGAAGTGCCGAATCAACAAAGCCCGTCACGCCTTCAACACCCTTTCGGCCAATTTGGAGGTCAACAGCCCTCTCTTTTCAAAATAAGATTCGGATCTACAACACCAATGTCAAATCGGTCCTGCTTTACGGCTCAGAAACCTGGCAGGTAACAAAAACCAACACCCACAAACTCCAGTCTTTTACCAACAAATGCCTCAGGAACATCCTCAACATCAGGTGGCCGGAAGTCATATCCAACAAACAACTGTGGGACAGGACCAGACAAACCCCAATCGAGTCCATTGTTAAACAAAGGAAGTGGGGATGGATCGGCCATACAATCCGCAATCCTGCGTCAAGTGTCACCAGGCAGGCCCTTGACTGGAATCCACAAGGGAAGCGGAAAGTTGGCCGACCAAAACAGACTTGGCGCAGAAGTGTTGACAAAGAAACGAAGGCAGCCGGAATGACATGGGCCGAGCTGAAGAGGATCTCCCAAAACCGAGTTCGTTGGAGGGGTGTTGTTGCAGCCCTATGTTCCCCAAGGAACCAAGAGGCATAAGTCAAGTAAGTCAACCCTAAACATGTTTACTGAGCATGTTACAAATCTCTCACAACAGCACATACTGTGACGTTATTGGCTAGTTTATTCTTGCTTAGAATGTGTCCAGCCTTCATTCACATGAAACGAACAAAGGGGGATGGGGTGAGGTGAGGCTCAGTAGACTAAGACATTTTGGTTACCTTTGTGGAACTGCATCCTGCGTCCTTGGTGGTGGATGTTGTTTTTTTGTGTTGGGTTTTGTTGTTGGGTTTGTGTGTTTGTTTGTTGTTGTTGTTGCTTGGGGGGGGGGGGGTTTGCTTTTTTTTGGGGGGGGAAGGGGGGCGGGGGCGGGGGTCTAGCAGAATCTAATATTTGACTTTTAAAATTGTCAAGAATACAGTTTTACTTGATAGATTATCTGTTTCCCAACATTTGACCAATACAATGTAATAGATACACAACTAGACTTGTCCAGTCCTTGCGCCAAATTTGACCTTTAACCTGTACCAGCGCGAATAGAGCTTAACCCAACTTGTACAGTCATTGTCCCCCCAAATATCCCGAATATCAACGTCATGTACACTCTGGGTTCATCATCCCAGTCCTCAAACTCACTCATGCTGTAGGTTTTACTTGGCTGTTTTACCAAAGGCTGTCCTCGTGTATACCTACAAAAAGGACACATGTTCACTTTTTTCGGTGACGATTTACATTTCACTTCATCTCTCTCGGGTCTGTGGTTGAGTGGCTGGGTACACAGAGTTTTGGTGTTGTTGTTGTTGTTGCTGCAGTGTATTGTTGGGATGGAGGGGATGGAGGGGAGGGATGCTTTTCATCCATCTTGTGCTGTCTATGGTGGTTAGTGTCAGGAGGCTGTGAGTGTATGCTTGCGAGCCAGCGGACGATGTTTCTGTCACTGCGCGCCATTCTTGGAAGATCTGGAGAAAATGGATGTGGTCGGTAGCTGCTCGTGACTAGTGTACGACGTGCCTTGTGTATGTGTATGTGTTGGTAAATATACGTCTGTCGGTGTGCTTGTCATGCCTGTATAATCCTGCTGAGTTACTGATGTTGTTATTTTTTAGTATCATTCTGTGGGCTACTCGACTGCTAGCTACTCGTCTTCTTTCTCCTTCTTTTACTGCTCCCCTTATTGTTTCTACTGCTAGTAGGCCCCTACTAGTACTACTGCTATTAAGATTACTGCTGCTGCTGCTGCTGCTGCTGCTGCTGCTGCTGGTACTTACAATAATGATGTGATGATGATGGTTATGGTAATAATAATAATAATATGATAGTAATATCACCACCACAAGCACACGTGAGTCCACCATTCTAAAGAAATTATTGACACTGAATTCAAATTACCAGTCTTAATGTAGTATTTAAAACTTTCATTGAGAATTCATATCTGAGAAAGCTTACTGGCCATACAATAGATAGGTACGGGTGTACCTCGACATTTTTTTTTTTGGGGGGTGGTCTTTCATTCCATCACACGTTCACTTCATCCACCCCTTCCTCCTCCCTTCCCCCCCTTCCCCCACTTTCCACCCTACCCCCTCTCTGTCATGGCGCCTGATGAGTTCCAGTGGCTATCACCATCAATTACCTCTCCATCTCAGACCCGCCTGACCTCCACAATCCGGCGATGATTAAAACAAACGTAGGTGGACATGTTTATAGTGGCTCCAGCCTAGGTGAGGTCGACTATTTAAAGGTGGGCTGTGTCCCCAGGTGACTTCATAGCACTATTTCTGTGCTGAAGCTTTCCCCACAGCAGTAGCTTGGACTTGTTGACTTCAACGTGAGTGTTTGTGTGTGTGTGTGTGTGTGTGGGTTTGTTTTGCTTCAGAATGGTTGTTGCTTATTTCTCCTAAGGGGAAGGGGGGGGGGGGGTGATATTACAGGGGAAAGGTTTGGCTTGGTGTTGATCAATATGCTCATAGTAGGTATATCTAATCAGTATGCTCATAGTAGATATATCTAATCAGTATGCTCATAGCAGGCCTATCTAAAATTTTGTTGTGTGTTGAACTATTCTTAGAGAGCTTGGTGCTTGGAGGCTGTTTCAGTGGAGACTGGTTTAGCGTTGAAGATAATCCTTGTTTTGCAAGGTTGTTTTTTTCCTGTTTCTGTCGTTAGCTTGGACATCACAAATTAAAATGGTTTTCATGATTTTTAGATGTTGTCAAAATTGAACAAGTATATGTTTTTGTATCAGATCTAATGTCTGTAGTTTATTAAGTGGTTGACTGGTTGATTAATTGAACCGGTTTGTTTGTTTGTTTGTTGGGTGGATGATTGTTCGTTTGGTTTATTTTGTTATGTACCAATTATGGCTTTTCTTCATACTTTCGTAATTATTCTTATCAATGTATGTGTCTGTCAGTGTTGTAATTGCCGTTCATGGGATGATTGAAATATTTTGAATTGAATGAATACTTTCTTGCACTGTATTGCACTGAACTGTGCTTTGCTGAATCGTACAGTTTCGTATTGTGTAGTCGTGTTGTATTGCAGTGTTTTTCATTTATTCTAACTATTATACTGCACTTCATGTGCAGTATATCTGGTGCTGTTTCGATTACTTATCTAGCATTTATATAAATAGCCACATCATTTTTAAGGGTATGAAGTTCGGGCTTATCTGTCTATGAGAAGTGCTTCGTTGAAGTATAGTGCCAATGTTTTGTTTTGTTGCTATTACTTTTTTCAAAACTTCGTCAAGGTCAACATTCTTTTAATCGTTCACATGGTGTGTTTTTTAAAAATTCTTTAAGAGCATGTAGCACACGGATAAATAAAAACCAAGAAAATTGGTCAATACTCAACACCTAGTAAAACAAGAAGACTGAGAATACAGGACAAAAGGCGTCGGGTGGGTTCGAACCACAAACTAATCGCTTTTCCAGACTCCTGTTTTAATGTTTAGGCTAAATCAAGGCTGTTTCTATAATGTGTCATGTTATGTAAATCCATTTTACAAATGATCCTATCAAGAAGAGATAGCAGGGCTTTTACAAACATTATTTGAAGTTATCTTGGAATATTTAAACAAATAGGCCTATGAAACGCAGCTTTCTTGTGTCTTTTCGAGATTATGATTCCTATCAATTATGTGCCTGTCAGTGTTGTAATTGCCCTTCATAGGATGATTAAAGTGTTTTTGACTTGATTTGACTTACCTCTTAATCCAGTACAGCATTTCGATCACGGTTTTGGTCCAATGGTCATCATGTTGCAGGAGTGAAAAGGGATCTAATCCTGTGTCTGTTCTGTCCAATCTTCAAATCTAACTTGCATGGTTGAAAAGATGAAGCTTTAAACATATGATTTTATTGTAAATTTGGTAACCACATGGTAAATGTTCAAATTCTTTGTAATAAATGTTTGTCTCAACAAATCCTTTGAAAAGAATATTTCTTTGGATGATTGTATCCAATTTCTAATAAATAAATAAAATAATAAAGGTAATTGATAAGCTGAGATGCATGTCTATTCTTAAATGGTGTGTTTGCAAATGTAACTTTAGCACGTTCCATCTTCACTACTCAGAGAGTTTCAAACGACGAAATCATACGCTTGTTTTCCCTGGTAGGGATGCCGGAGGTCTGTCAGTATAAATTGCATCCCCACCTTCTGGAATTCTGTGCCAGGAATTCCCTCTTTTCTATCCCTCTCTTTGTTTCTGCCTTCATCCTTGTTCTCCACATTTTCTCCTTCTTGTCTATTTTCTGCCTTCTTGGTCCATTCTCCTGCCTTTTCCCCCAGAAAGACGCCAAAGATTACAATTCTCTCCCATGCTGAAGTCGGATGCACTGGGCCTGACTTGTCAGGCGCTTAACGGCAGTGCAACGCATTTTTGCTCATGTGACAGACAACAATAGTTGCTGCCTGAGCCTCGATGAAGAAGAAGAAGAAGAAGAAGAATACTCTTGTTAAGGAGCAGGTTTAGCCTTTTATTTCTATTAATCATGTTGCTGGTAATGTACATGGTATGTAGACAGCCCCTGTACTAATACTAAATCTGGATCTAGTTGTCCTTTACTCTCCAGAAGTTAATTGTGGAAAACTGTCAGTTTACTTCTTTTTCTCAGTATCGAAATGACAGGGCGAAAAATGATGTCTTGATCACATAGAATGGGGGGAGGAGGTTAAACCAACAACCTCCTACCCCCGAAAATCTTAAGATACTCAGATTATCTATAATATTAGATTGAATATTTTACATAAAAAGTATTATCAATTCTGCCTGATGTGACTAATTGGTTTGTTGGTGTTTGTCTACATCATCTTAACTTGCGCACGTAGGTAGCGGGGACTCACATAATACATGGTAGTTGGTACCTAGAAGATAAAGCAGTCATGGGAAGAGAGAGATAGACAGACAGACAGACAGATAGACAGACAGAGAGACAGACAGATATACAGATATACAGGCAGACAGGTAGACAGACAGGCAGACAGATAGACAGACAGACAGAGAGACAAAAATACAGAGAGGCAGGCAGGCAGACAGAGATAAAACAGAGTGACAGAGACATCGATACATAAATAGAGAGAAAGAGACAGTTAGTCAGAGAGGCGAGCGTACGCGCACGCCCCCCCCCCCCCCCCCCCCCACACACACACAGGTGCACGCGTGTAAGTGTGATAGTCATGTCATAATTCTGTCACCATCATGTGTGTGTGTGTGTGTGCAGGGAAGCCAGTGACCATCATGATGAAGACACTGTTCGCCGTCCTTGTTCTGGCCCTGTGTCTGCTCTCTCTGCTGGGAGTACAGGCACAACTGGATCGTGAGTAACACCCCCCCCCCCCTCCTTACCCCCACCTCCCCCTCCCCCTTCGTCCATCGTTCACACACATCCCCGCACGCACGCCGCACGCCACCACACACACACACACACACACACACACACACACACACACACACACACACACACACACACTCATCTATAGTCCTTCGGATGAGACTATAAACCGAGGTCCCGTGTGCGAGCACGCAGAACATCATGGCACACGTTAAAGCCTGTTCCGCTTTTCGTAAGAGTAGGCCATTGTGTGCCGGTGGAAACAGATGACAGAATTCACAAAACCACAAACACACGGGGGACTGGATGTAAAAAGCACATAAGTGCTTATTCCATTATCCTCGATATAAAAGAATAAAATAAAATAAATAAATAAATATAAATAAACACACACACACACACACACGCACAGAGACAAAGGCAAATTGATGGAGATGGAGGGATGGAGGATTGAAAGTAGGGACATAATTATGTGAAGCGTAAGGATGGAGGAAGATCCTAGGTAGGCTGGATAAAAAGTTAAAGATGTTCCATAACCTATGTGGTCGTAGGGGAAGGAGGCATCAAACCTCAACTTCTCAAGGGGCCAGCATATTGAGGGCGGCGCTCATATCCTCCCTCCTCGCTGCTTTACCTTCCCTGACCCTAAAGGGGCAGGTACCCATTTACAGCTGGGTGAACTGGGGGAACTGTACTGAAGCCAAGGCGCACAAACGGTGACCTATATAACTGGTAACCACGCTCGATGCTGCTTAATATTGGCTGGGGGGAAAGCAAGTGCTCTGATCACTGAGCTATCCGTCACCAGACTGGATTAGAAAGTGACAAATGAAGGCTTTTGGCGAAGGGAGGCAGGGAGGTTGTTCCAGATAGATGGGCCAGAAATAGTGAAAGTACGACGGCCTTGTATTTTTATTTTATTGGGTTAAACTGTGTTGTATTGCTCTGTTTTGTGTTGTACTGCATAGCACAGCGTTGTATAATGTTGTATTTATCGTATTATGTTGTGTTGTGTTGTATTGTATTGTGTCATACTGTACAGCATCACACAGTGGATTTCTGTCTGAGTGAAATCATGGTTGCTGTGTGCGGGAAGAACACATAACAATAGAGTGATACTTTCTTTGGTGTGTGTGTGTGGGTGTGTGTGTGTGTGTTTGTGTGTGTATGTGTGTGTGTTTGTGTGTGTATGTGTGTGTGTTTGTGTGTGTGTGTGCTATGTGTGTGCATAAGTGTATGTGTGCGGGTGCACGCGCGTGTGTGTTTGTTTGTGTCTGTGTGTTTGTGTGTGTGTGTGTTTGTGCGTTTGTGTGTATCTGTGTGTTTGTGTAAGTAGGTAGGTAGGTAGTACCAGCAGCAGCAATAATAGAGTAGTACTAGCAGCAGCAGCAGCAGCAGCACAGCAGCAGTAGAGTATAATATAAGTAGCAGTAGCAGCAGCAGCAGCAGAACCAGCAGCAGCAGCAGTAGTAGTATTGATGTTGTAATCAGCATCTTTATCATCATCTTCTTCTTCTCCTTCTTCAGTATGTGTATATGTGTGTGTGCGTGCATGCGTGCATGTGTGTATGTATGTGTGTGTGTCTGCGCGCGCGCGTGGCGTGTGCGTGTATATCTGTGTGTCTGTCCTCCCCTCCTCCCCCTCCTTCTTCTAACTTCAACTTCTTCCTTTTCTCCCCTGTTGTAAGTTGCAGCCTACAGTTAGGGGGACGGGATTGCCTAGTGGTTAGAACATTGCGCTCGCAATCTAACGACCCGGGTTCGATTCCCGTTCAAGGGGATATTTTCCCCCGGAGTTAACATCAGTGCCGACTCCACTCTCCCCAAAAGTCCTTCGGATGAGACTATAAACCGAGGCCCCGTGTGCGAATGCACGCAGAACATCTTGCGCGCACGTTAAATCCTGTTCCGCTTTTCGTAAGAGTAGGCCATTGTGTGCCGGTGGGAACAGATGACAAAATTTACAAAACCGCATACACACAGGGACTGGATGTAAAAAAGCACATGAGTGCTTATTCCATTATCATCGATATAAAATAATAAATAAATAAATAAATAATGAATAAATAAACTTCCTCCTTTGTTTCCCTGTTTGTAAGTTGCAGCCAACAGTTAAGAGCGGACTTCAATTTATTTCATTTCTTCAATTATTTTGTTTGCTTCCAGCCTCCTCTGGCTCCAGCTCCAACCCATCCAGCGGCTACGCCTCTTATCCCAGCTTCTGGAACTACTTCCTTTGGGCCCCCTTCTTCGAATAAGGGACAGACAACCAACCCCTAACCATGATTCCACGCTTCTTCCTGTACCGCCATTTTTGAAGAAGTGACGGCCTGTAACTCCTATCTTGGGCTTCAGAAAGACCTTATATCCAAAAATAACCAAAAATATCAAGAGTGATTGTGGGATGGGAGAAATTTAATGCTGGGGCTGAAGCGTTTTTTGTGAAAGATAGGAGGATGAAAGTAGTGGGGGAAAAAAATCTCCTGCTTCGTTTCTGTCACTTTTAAAAGATTTGTTTAAAAAAGAAAACGAAACTAAAATAAGTCCTCTACCTTGACTTTGTCCAGAAGATGAATGTTGAATATTGTTGTCATGTTGTCTGGAGACAACGAAGAGGAACAAGGATTAAAGAGAGAGAGAAAAAAACCCACATCAGATAAAGTTTGATAAAAGGCCCATATAATTTGTAGTTGGGAATTGGACGATGACTTCTTGTAAGATGTGGTGCTAGGGTACCTCTTATAAAGAGGAGAAAAGAGAAAACAACAACGAAAATAATAGATAACAATGGTCTTGGTCCCCATAACTGTAAATGTAACGACACTTATTAATAACTCAACGGTAATAATTTATTTTTTATTATTCTTTCCTTCTTACAAAACATATTTAACCTTTATAGTTAGCGAACTTTAGTGTCCTTTTCTTCTTCTTCTTTCTTCTTCTGCTTCTTGTTGTTTTCTTCTTCTTCCGTTTTGGTAAAGTCAAAATGACAGACAGTTCCTGACTGACACTGATGAATATACCATCTGATTTTCTTGTATGCAACAGCTGCATTGTTTTTTAATCGTGAAAAATTGTCTTTGCTGTGCTTCTGTCGTCTTCCTTTGTTGATTTTATTGTGTACAAAATATCTCCTTTTTGTCAATTAAACTGTTCGTGGACAAAAAATAGACTGTCATAGTGTGGTACGTAAGAAAGGGGGAGAGAAAGAGGAAGGGACAGGAGAGAGGAGGAGGGGGTAGATAAAAGAGAGAGAACAGATATAGACAGACAGCCAGACAGAAAGCCAGCCAGCCAGACAGACAGACAGCCAGCCAGACAGACAGACAAACAGACAGGCAGACAGACAGACGAAGGGTCAGAGAGATAGCATGCATACAGAGTGGGCATGCTTGCGTGCAAGTAAGGGCACAAGCAAGTGAGCGGTGTGTGTGTGTGTGTGTGTGTGTGTGTGTGTGTGTGTGTGTGTGTGTGTGTGTGTGTGTGTGTGTGTGTGTGTGTGTGTGTTGATTTTTATGTAATCAAGTTTAAGTCTGCCACAGTAACCAGTTGTTTTTTTCTAGTGACTAATACATAGTAAACTGAAAAGCGAACATCCATGCATGGTGTTGCGCATTTGACTTGATGATAAAGAACGTTGTGCTCACTTGTGTGTGCACAAACACGCGGACAAACAGACACAGAAACACAGACACACACGCACGCACGCACGCACGCACACACACACACGTGCGCACGCACGCACACACACAAACACACACACACACCATTACAACATCTGTTTCCAAACACTATTTTATTTCAAACCAATACCTTATTCATAAACCTGTCACCAAATCTTAGTCAAAACCACCCATGATCCAACTACCAGCAACGAAAAGTATGTGTGGGGAAAAACGCTACAAAAGTGCGTTAAGTCATGATGAAAAGCGATGATGATGATGATGATGATGATGATGATGATGGTGATGGTGATGATGATCATGATGATGGTCATGAAAATGCTGTTGATGTAAAGTAAAGGTAAAATGCAAAGTAAAGGTAGCACGAAAATGTTGTTGATGTAAAGTAAAGGTAAAATGTAAAGTAAAAGTAGCATGGAAATGCTGTTGATGTAAAGCCCCATAAACTACAAAGTCGTAGGGGAGCGAGGCGTCAGAGACCTCAACTTCTCTAAGGGGCCAGCATACTGAGGGCGGCTCCCATCTCCTCTCCCTCGCTGCTTTACCTTCCCTGACCCTAACGAGGCAGGTACTTATTTACAGTTGGGTGAACTGGGGGACTGTACTGAAGCTAAGGCGTGCAAATAGTCACCCATTCAAGTGGTAACCATGCTTGACGCTGCTGAACTTGTCTGGGGGAAAGCGAGTGCCCCGACTACTGAGCTATCCCGTCCCCATTGTTGATGTACAACAACCAAAAATGAGATCCAAGAAGGCGAAAAAAATGCAAAGGCGATGATGGTAATGCTGATTACGACGACAACCACCACGACGACGATGATGATGATGATGATGGCGATAACACTGAGTAATGATGGTGATGGTGAACATTTAGGAAGACAGAAGTGTAAGTGAAGGAGTAAGTACAGACCGCGGATATAACATTGTTCGATTGTCATAATCACTGACACAAACAGAGAAGTATGGGGAACAAGGGCAAATAAAGACAGGAAAAAAAGCAAAGAAAGAAGCAAAGAAAGACGAAAAAGTAGGAGGAGGGGATGTGACAAGTAGCAGGAGGAGGAAAAGAAAAAAGAAATAGAATAAAAAGAAGGAGAGACAGACAGACAGACCAACGGACAGAGACAGAGAGAAGAAATGAAAATGAACACTGTAAACAAAAATCCTCAAACCAATGACAAAATCAATGTACAACCCCTCCCCCCCCCTCCCCAAACAATTATCTTGGACGCCAGACATTTCATAGGATTTACAGCATCAATAGAGAACCGTAGAATGGCCGAACTCGACAACGCAAAGAAAAACATTAAAAGAGAAGCAAATGAAAAACATAAGGGCGAGCGTTCGAAAATGGTGGAAACTTATATCGAATTCATGCATACGTAAACATAGGTGCCCCAACGATCTACAAAACTACGGAGAGATGAGTGAAATGGTGGTGATGATATGTAAAAAAACCGTTCCTTCCCTCTCCCCTCCCATCGGGGACTTTTCAGTGTCCAAGATCTCGTGATATGAGGAAGAACACCATTGTTTTAGACATATTCATTGACAATGATATTATTACAACACAACAAAATCTGTATAAAGAAAAACAACAACATGCTCGGACCTTAAAGTCTCTGCAGCTCCTTCAATGGATCCAACATACATTTCAGTAACACCATTCATTTCATACTCATCAATACCAAAAAAGAAAAGAGCAAAAATTATTACAATAGAAGACATGGAAATATGCACACTAGACCCCCCAAAACAGAACATTTTCTTCAGAGAAAACCTGTTTTAATGAAGAAAAACACCCCCATTCCATTTAAACTTGCCCCATCTTGGTGATGTAAAGCCCGCTTCCCTCAGCTTCAGAAAAAGTTATCAAACATGAAGAAGTAGAGCAAGGGATTTATGAAAGGTCTCTCGGGCTTCTGAGGTCCACTCGCATAGGGGAAGCGGGAGTTGTGAAATCCTGACGGAGCACCGGGATCGGGATTTGCCGAATTCAAGATCCCTCCTCCTAGTGTTGAACTCTGTGGCAGCAGTTCTGTAACAAGAGATCTGATATTTTAAAAAAAAGACTGCTACTGCAAAAAGAATACGATTTGTTAAAACAAAACACACACCACACACACACACGCACGCACGCACGCACGCACGCACACACATGTATATAAAATTTGTGATCGCTAACAAAAACAACAAATGCCGCACAAACTTTTCCCACTGGATTTGAATGACAGTATACATGATATTGTGGTTATTTTTTTCATGCAGTAGTCACGCAAGTACAAATAGCTTTCTTAGACATATGTGTGTGTGTGTGTGTGTGTGTGTGTGTGTGTGTGGTGTGTGTGTGTGTGCGCGCGCGCCGCGCGTTACTGTTTCGGCTTTGTTGTTGATGTTGTTTTGGGTAATAATGATGATAAACATGATAATGGTGTAAGTTGTTTTGCTGTTGTCTCCTAAATTTCTGTCTTAGAAAGAAATGAGTTTACTTCAAATACAATTAACATGCAACACATCCAACTAAATTAATTAAAACTATCTGCAGAGGTAGACCTAGTTTGCACAAAAGCGAAACAAGTTTTAATCAGAGTATTTTCGGGCGTAAATAGTTTGTTTAGTTTCATCTAAACTGTTCAAGTCTTTTGGATGAAAATATAAACCGAGGCCCCGTGTGCGAATGCACGCGGAACATCTTGCGCGCACGTTACAAGAATCAGTCCCGCTTTTCGGAAGAGTAGGCCATTTCCTGTCGGTAGGAACGGATGACAAAATAAAACAAACATTTTTTTTAAATGCATGCACACAGGTGTCGGGTTTAGACACAATCTTGAAGTCGGAATGCGGCTACCTGAATGGTGTGTGTGGAGGGGGGGGGGGGGGGGGGAGCCGTCACATACGCAAAAATCTCACCATTGGTGAACTTGGGGGCTCTGGCTGAGGATCGAACAAAAAACTATCTAAACTTTTTGCCTGCATCTAGCCATTGCTGTCGTGATTTCTTTTGTCTTTTTGTTGAGTCTTTGGGGGGTTATATGACTGCTGTTCCCTGTGGGAATGCTAGGGACTCCTTGAGTATAAGCAGCACCCCTACTTTCTGAACAGTCTGTGCTAGGGACTCTCTCTCTCTCTCTCTCTCTCTCTCTCTCTCTCTCTCTCTCTCCCTCTCTCACCGCATATGCATTGAGCGTGTACGTGCGCACCTCAGAGTAAGAGAGTCAATGACCAAGATGAGAGAAACATAAAATAGCGGCAAGATTTTTTTTTCTTCTTTTAGACAGTTTTGTTGTTTTTTATTCTGTCTCCAATCACATGAAATAGCGGCAATATTTTGTTCTCCTTTTAAACAGTTTTGAATTCTGTTTCCAATCAGATTTGAGTAAGACAAATAGACCACCAACATTACAATTAGCTTATCTTCCTGAAGCTGCGAAAGATTAAGCAACAGATGATAACGCAACACAATGATATTGTTCACAATACTCACGACAGTAAGCTGTTGTCAGACACAGCATCACCAGACCATCAAGGTTGACTTGGCACATCCTGACTGCATCTTCGACTGGTGGCTTGCAAGCTTCTTTCTTCCCTAATGGTCACCGCCTTCTTTGTAACCCTTTCCTTAACGAAAGCTGCACACTCTTCTTCGAGTGTTTTGACTATGATACCTTGCTTTGCAAAGAACTGCGTTGCTGTTTGACACAGGTTTTGATACTACTGGATCCAGGCAAGGTTTCTTCAGAGAGATCTCATCTACTTCGGCGGGTCTGGGTGTTTACTGTGCGAGTGCGTGTGAGCAGTAGCTGACTTTTATACTAATCCTCCTGATGCAACGCTCATTCATTCGGTTCATATGTTACCAGTCAACCCTAGAAGGACACCTGTCATTGGATGTCCGAGATGTCTGACCAAAGGTGGGAATGTATGTTATAAATATGACGTCGTGACAGTACCTACAGCAAGGGTGTGAGTTTATCACACTCACTGTCAGACAGCTGTTGTCTCTGATTGACCGCTGGACACTGGATGTGTGCGGACACTAGTGGACAGAAATATATGGGAACCATTCATCACTCGTGACCAACAGGTGTAAGCATCTCATTTCTCACCAGCAGCATCAATTTTCTGGTGACTGTTCATGCTTGATAGAAGCATATTCATATTCGCTGCCCCAGTGCAAGCCAGACTGTTTGTTTGGTCATGTTCCTGGCGTAACCTACCAAATGAGATTTTTAAAGAACAGATCTGATCTTCTCCACGCCTATGCATAACTATACAGGTATCATGGGCCTGGTATTGCACATAAGCTGATCCGAGTAATCATTTTTTTTAAAGTTTACGGGGGGGGGGGTTCCATGATTTAAACCCTTGGCCTTAGATTTGGCAGTTCCCCGTGGTGATGCTGGGGCTTAGCCTGTCAGTGTAAACAGCTTTCCCTCCTTCTGGAAATTCTGTGCTGGGAACTCCATCTTTTCTATCCTTCTCTTTCTTTCTGCCTTGTTTTTATTTTCTCTTTCTGTCACCTCCTTCTTGTCTAATTTCTGCCTTCTTGGTCCATTCTCCTGTCCTGTTTTTGTCCTGACAGACTTAAAAGATACCAGTTCTCTCCCACGTCCAAGCCGGATGCGCTGAGCCTGACTTGTCAGGCGCTTAACTGCAAAGCAACGCATTTTCGCTCATATGAGAGGAAGAAGAAGAAGAAGAGACATCCCAACTGCTAATTCTTCTTCTTCTTCTTCTTCTTCTTCTTTCGTTTACCAAAATAGATTCATAATATGTCGTTGGTAGTGTATGTGTAAAAAAATTATTTTTTTAAAAGGAAGAAAAAAGGAAAGAAAAGAGGGAGGATGGAAAGGGTGACAGAAAGAAATAAAGAAGAAAATAAAGACAGAAAAAAATACAAAAATAAAGGAAGGAAGGAAGGTAGGAACAACCCAGTTTTCATGGAACAAAGCCTGGTCTCTACAGAGTTATGACCCTTATGCGTCACAAATTGAGTTTTTCCCCTTTACATACGGCGACAGTTTCTTTTTGGGGCAAAGTGACACTGCTTGTGAAATATTTTATGTTCGCTTCATGTCTGTAAATTTTCTAAAAAGTGAAGAAAAAAAATCAAGAAACAAAAGAGTGTCTGCTAAAATTGAATCAGCAAATTTCTTTTTACCCGGGCAAAATCCCAGTTCGCTTGCGAAGCCTCAGTCAAGTGCTTATTTGTGCTGCTATGTAGTACAATATGGGTATATATACAAAGTGTGAACATTGATGTATAATTTGCATGCGAACGTATGGTTGCGCATTCAGGTGCATGTGCCTCAGTAAAATGTGTGTGTGTGATAGTTTGTCTGTCTGTGTCTGTCTGTGTCTAGTCTGTTTCTGTTTTTGTGTGTATGGATGCGTCAGTATATAATATGTACACGCAGAAACACGCACATTTACCACCATGCATGCTTGTCAGCGAGCGTGCACTCTTCGTGCATGTTCGTGCACACCTTTGTGTTTGTCTAGCTAAGCATGGAGAGGGGAGTGCATGTGCATGCATGACATCGTAGGTCTATGCATCTGTACGTATGTTTTGCACGCTTAACCCCAACTATATTAAACGATATTCTTTCTTAAAAGTATACAAGGGCAAAGGGTGTCCCATAACCTATAAGAGACAGGTACCCATTTACAGCTGGGTGAACTGGGGGACTGTACTGAGCCAAGGCGCGCAAACGGTCACCCATCCAAGTGGTAACCACGCTCGACACTGCTGAACTTGGCTGGAGGAAAGGGAGTGCTTTATTTATTTTTTTTTTAAATTTATTTTATTCTTGTATATCGAGGATAATGGGATAAGCACTTATGTGCTTTTTTACATCCAGTCCCCGTGTGTATGCGGATTTGTAAATTCTGTCATCTGTTCCCACCGGCACACAATGGCCTACTCTTATGAAAAGCAGAACGGGATTTAACGTGTGCGCAAGATGTTCTGCGTGCGTTCGCACACGGGGCCTCAGTTTATAGTCTCATCCGTGCTTCGATCACTGAGCTATCCCGCCCCGTGTGATGCTTTAAAGTGTACAAGAAGAATAATAACTACTGGACTAGGCCAAGAGATTTGTCTGTTATTGATATCAGCGAAGTGCTAAAACCTACATTAAAGTGTTGCTATGTTGTAAAATGTTATATTGAGATTGTCTGCAGTCATGACATGCTCTCAGCGTAACAACAGGCGGTCTTGTCTAAAGGATAAAAAAAAGTTCTCTGAAGTCGGAGTATGGCTGTCTGTGTGGCGAGGTACTTGAAAAGAGTAGTCCTTCACCTTTCACCTTTCACTTCTCCCGTAGTCCTGTATACCGTGGGGGCACCACTGAAGATTTTGAAACAAGCTCCTTCAAGAGAAAAGAGTCCTACATGAATGCAAACTTCTCGTGAAAAGAGTCCTACATGAATGCAAACTTCTCATGAAAAGAGTCATACATGTATGCAAACTTCTCATGAAAAGAGCAATACATATAAGAAAGTTATATATGTATGCAAATCTCTCATGAAAAGAGTCCTACATGTATGCCAACTTCTCATGAAAAGAGTCATACATGTATGCAAACTTCTCCTGAAAAGAGTCCTACATGTATGCCAACTTCTCATGAAAAGAGTCATACATGTATGCAAACTTCTCCTGAAAAGAGTCCTACATGTATGCCAACTTCTCCTGAAAAGAGTCCTACATGTATGCCAACTTCTCCTGAAAAGAGTCCTACATGTATGCAAACTTCTCATGAAAAGAGTCCTACATGTATGCAAACTTCTCATGAAAAGAGTCCTACATGTATGCAAACTTCTCATGAAAAGAGTCCTACATGTATGCAAACTTCTCATGAAAAGAGTCCTACATGTATGCAAACTTTTCATGAAAAGAGTCCTACATGTATGCAAACTTCTCATGAAAAGAGTCCTACATGAATGCAAACTTCTCATGAAAAGAGCAATACATATATGCAAACTTCTCATGAAATGAGTCATACATGTATGAGAGTTATACATGTATGCAAACTTCTCATGAAAAGAGTCATACATGTATGAAAGTTATACATGTATGCAAACTTCTCATGAAAAGAGTCCTACATGTAAGAAAGTTATACATGTATGTAAACTTCTCATGAAAAGAGTCCTACATGTAAGAAAGTTATACATGTATGCAAACTTCTCATGAAAAGAGTCCTACATGTATGCAAACTTCTCATGAAAAGAGTCCTACATGAATTCAAACTTCTCATGAAAAGAGTCCTACATGAATTCAAACTTCTCTTGAAATAGTCCTACATGTGTGCAAACTTCTCATGAAAAGAGTCCTACATGTATGCAAACTTCTCATGAAAAGAGTCCTACATGAATTCAAACTTCTCATGAAAAGAGTCCTACATGAATTCAAACTTCTCATGAAATAGTCCTACATGTGTGCAAACTTCTCATGAAAAGAGTCCTACATGTAAGAAAGTTAAACATGTATGCAAACTTGTCATGAAAAGTCATTCACGTATGCAAACTTCTCATGAAAAGAGTCCTACATGTATGCAAACTTCTCATGAAAAGAGCAATATATATATGCAAACTTCTCATGAAATGAGTCATACATGTCAGAAAGTTATACATGTATGCAAACTTCTCATGAAATGAGTCATACATGAATTCAGACTTCTCATGAAAAGAGCCCTACATGAATGCAAACTTGTCATGAAAAGAGTCCTGCATGAATGCATACTTCTCATGAAAAGAACCCTACATTAATGCAAACTCCTCATGAAAAGAACCCTACATGAATGCAAACTCCTCATGAAAAGAACCCTACATGAATGCAAACTCCTCATGAAAAGAACCCTACATGAATGCAAACTCCTCATGAAGAGTCCTACATGTGTGCAAACTTCTCATGAAAAGAGTCATACATGTAAGAAAGTAATACATGTATGCAAATTTCTCATGAAGAGTCAGTCTCGTATGTAAACTTTTCATGAAAAGAATCCTACACGTATACAAACTTCTCATCCAGTGATTACTTTCAATTTCAGAGTGACACCCAGGTGGGATGAGTGAGTAAAGAGTGCAGGGCCTATATTCTGGGTGACCCTTTAGGGTGTTAAGCATGGGTAGCATAACAACGACTACGACATCAACTAGAAAAATCCATTTAAAGCATATCACGAATGTACTGAATACAAATGAAACAACTGATAGAGAAAAAAAAAGGGTGGGTGGAGGAAAGAGGGGCAGTTGGAGAAGAGATGGATTTAAGGGAAGGGAATTACAGAAACGAAAACAAAAGAAACACTGTGAATGAGTCATTTTTTCTGTCGGATCTGTTAGCGCGTTAATAATCTGCTAAATTTCAGACTGTGCTGAATCACCACTGCGGTGTAGTGAACTGAAGTTACCTCGTCCTATGATTGTTTCATAGGAAGGAAACGTGGTGCAACTTCCCACGCACACATTTATTTCCCAGCACACAAACTCTTCACAAGCAAACCTTTACATAAACTCTTTATTTATACTTTTTTTAAAAAAATACTGAATATATCTTAGCTTTTGAGAGAGAGAGGAGAGAGAGAGAAGGAGAGAGAGAGAGGAGAGAGAGAGAGAGAGAGAGAGAGAGAGAGAGATGAGAGAGAGAGAGATGAGAGAGAGCAATTGACCAAATCCAAATGCAAGGGAACTTGCCATCTGTAAAGCAAAGAAGTCTGTGTGCAGAAAAACTGGAAACTGGATTAATTTTTTCATCTTTTTTCTCTTAATTTGTATTTTTCTCTCCCGTGGGGATGCCGGGGGCCTGTCAGTTTAAACAGCATCCCCACCTTCAGGAAATTATGTGCTAGGAACTCCCTCTTTTCTATCCCTCTTTTTCTTTCTGCCTTTTTCCTTTTTTTCCCGTCACCCCCTTCTTGTCTATTTTTTGCCTTCTTGGTCCATTCTCTTACCTTTTCCCCTTAAAGACTTAAAAGATAACAATCCTCTCCCACACCGAAGTCAGATGCGCTGGGCCTGGCTTGACAAGCGGTTATCGGCAGTGTAACGCATTTTCGCTCAAATGACAGACAACAGTAGTTGCTGTCTGAGCCTTAGATGAAGATGAAGAATTTCCATGTTCTTGCTCCTGGCGTAGTTTTTCTCTGGCGAGTGTACATCAAGTTTTTTGTGTTTTTTTGTGGGGGGTTTCTTTTAGGGGGGGGGGGGGGGGGTTAAGTCTTCAAAAAATCATTAATTCTTTTTATCTATGTTTTGTAGTTGTTGTTGGAATAGGAGCTGGCAGGTCAGTCTGACATAGGGAGGATGTGCACTCCTCTACTCCTCTATCCCTTTGCCCTCCTCCCTCTAAAGCAGACCTGATTTAGACCTCGGAAGTGGCAACTGTTGCATATGCTTCAGTCATCCATTCACTTCTGCCAACCTCTTGTCTGTTTCACTGTCAGTCTGACAGTCTTCCTCCCTCCATCCCTCCCTCCCTCCCTCCCTCCCTGTCTGCCTGCCTGTCAGTCCGTCAATCACACACACACACACACACACACACACGCGCGCGCGCGCGCGCGCGCGCGCGCACCAAATATATATCATGACAGAGGTTCATAATATTCATCAACACGTGTAGGCCTGGTGCTTCGCAGTTTGGCTGGTCGGTGTTATGTCGTTGTGACAACGTGCCTTTTTTTTTTTATTCATATCATTTTATTTTATTTATTTAGTCTTTTATTTGGAGGATAATGGAATAAGCACTCGTGTGCTTTTTTACATTCAGTCCCCATGTGTATACAGTTTTGTCAATTTTGTCATCCGTTCCCACCGGCACATAATGGCCTACTCTTCCGAAAAGCGATGCTCTGCAATTGTGACCACGTGCCAGTATGACCAACAATAATCACAGTGGTCACAATGGCATGTAGCTTGTTAATATTACCAAAACAAAAACCAAAAGAAAAACCAAACAACAAAAACAACAACAAAAACAAAAACAAAAAAAACCAAAAAAGCAAAAAGCAAAAACAAAACAACCCCACCCCCAATAACCACACAAAAAAAGGTGAGACACGAACCGTTCATTTAATATGTCCTTGATTCACAATAGTCACCGACTGACCAAATGACTGACTGATTGACTGACTGGCTGTCTGACTGATTGTTAACTGACTAATAATATAAGTGACTGAAGGACTCCATGCGGCATATCAACATCTTCCACACACACACACACAAAAGTGGCGTTGTAAACTACCCGTAAGTCAAACAGATGCATCGCAAATGAAGGATATGTCGCCAACAATACTAAAAATAGCTTTCCTCGTGCAAGAGCGTAGAGAAAGTTGGGTTACAGTGTTTAATGATTAATGACAATGACTGAAATCTACAAGGAGAGGACGACTTACACAACAAAGTCCCTGGGCGCGCCCACAAGGTCTAAAGACAAGCAATTAATTAGCCATATTGGTGTCAATGAAACTCCGTGTAGGCCATCCACACAGCGCGCACTGACAGCCAGACAACAGAACGTGTTAACGTTAGCTAGCTACAGTCCTGCCATCCATCCACACGAGGCACAGAAAGAGAATCTGGCCTGGCCCCCACCCTACCCTACACAAGTGGCCAAGAACCTCTGTGGCAGCTTGGAGAACCTGCAGTATCCCGCTGGCTTCCATCACAGAGACTGAGCGGTCCATCTGACAAAATGTCATCTAAAAACAACAAAAACAAAAATCCCCATCACAACAACTAAAAAAACAAAAAAATGTAATAGCTAAATATAAATATCAGTGACGCGTGGCAGCGCCAGTTGGATTTTAAAAAAATAATATATTATTTCTCCAGAAGAAGGAGGAGGAGGAAGGGGAGAGATTTATTTATTTATTTTATTTATTTATTTATTCTTTTATATCAAGGATAATGGAATAAGCACTTATGTGCTTTTTTACATCCAGTCCCCGTGTGTATGCAGTTTTGTAAATTTTGTCATCCGTTCCCACTAGCACATAATGGCCTACTCTTACGAAAAGCGGAACAGGATTTAACGTGTGCGCAAGATGTTCTGCGTGCGTTCGCACACGAGGGCTCGGTTTATAGTCTCATCCGTTAGACTTTTGGGGAGAGTGGAGTCTGCACTGATGTTAACTCCAGGGGGAAAATATCCCTGTGGGAACAAAACCCCACAAACGTTTCCTTTCCTTCACAGGTGGGTTGCCAATGCAACAGACTGCAAACTGCAAAACAAACGATATCAAATCTCTCTCTCTCTCTCTCTCTCTCTCTCTCTCTCTCTCTCGGGGACGGGATAGCCTAGTGGTTAGAAAATGGACAGGCTCAACGTCAACTCCAGAGGAAAAATATACCCTTGGGACAGACACAGGAGATTCGAACCTTCACTCTTGTTACCGTCAGGTCGTAAGTGCAATGTTCTAAGCACTGGGCTATGGCGTTCCCCACTAAAACATACTTGTAAAAAAAAACCCACACAAATGTAAATAAGAAATTCATGGCTGCTAACACGACAGCTTACATGTTACAGACATGAAGGGGAGACAAGCCACAAAAAGTACCGCGCTTTTTTTGTGTGATGAAGATGCTAATCAGAATTTTGAGAGTTAATGATTTATATGAAAATGGTAACTAGAAACACGGCAGGGTTGGGGGTTTTTTTGTGTAATATTTACTTGACAAGAATTTTTCATAGCTTTCATAATTATAAATGAGATGTCTTCCTCCTATCCCCTCCCCATCTCTACTCTGCCCTAGCCTCCTCCACCTTCACCATGTCTTCATACGCACACACATGCGCGCGCGCACACACACACACACACACACACACACACACGGATGAGACTATAAACCGAGGCCCCGTGTTCGAACGCATGCAGAACATCTTGCGTACGCGTTAAATCCTGTTCCGCTTTTCGGAAGAGTAGGCCATTGTGAGCCGGTGGAAACAGATGACAAAATTAACAAAACGGCATACACACGGGGACTGGATGTAAAAAAAAGCACATGAGTGCTTATTCCATTATCCTCGTAATAAAAGAATAAATAAATAAAATAAATAAACACACACACACCACATATATATGAAGACACACAGACAAACAGGCAGACAGACAGACTGACAGGCAGACAGACAGACAGACAAGCAGAGACAGACAGACAAGTAGGCAGACAGACAGACTGACAGAGACAGACAGACAGACATACAGACAGGTAGGCAGACAGACAGGTAGGCAGCAGACAGACAGACAGACAGGTAGGCAGACAGAGAGACAGACAGATTTGACAAGAGATGGAAATAAGAGTCCACCTGGGATTGCCTATAGCTTTTCAACTCCAGGAGACTTGCGTCATAAATGTGCAAAACAGCATTTTTTTTCTCCGTCTCCTACCCCCCGCTCCCTCCCCTTCCCTCTTCTCTCATAAAACAATCTTCTGGCCCCCTCCACCCTCCCTTCCTCCTATCAGGGTCCCCTCTCCCTTCTCCCTCCCTCAGTCTCTCCCTCCAGCACCGTATACCCCCTCACCACCCATCCCCCACTCCCCTTGTCTGTGTACTCCCCTCCCTACCATTTTCCAGCTCCTTCTCTCCGCCTCCCCCCCCCCCCCCTCCTCTCCTCCAACACTGACTACCCTCTCACCACCACCCACCCCCCACTCCTCCTCTTGTGCGTACACCTCCTCCGCCGCCCCCCTGTCCCCCGCCTTCCCCCCCCCCCCCCCACACACACACCCTTCCACCTCCTTCTCTCTCTCCTCCCCCCTCCATCACTGACCACCCCCTCACCACCCACCCCCACTCCCTCTGTCGGGGCACTCCTCCCCCTCCCCCCTTCCTCCCTGTCCCCCACTTTCCACTTCTCTCCTACCCCACTCCTCCAGAACTAGCCACCCCCCTCTCACCACCCACCCTCTCCTGCCTATCCCCCCCCCCCCCCCCATCACACACTGCACACCTTCCACCTCTTTCTCTCCCTCCCCCCCCCCCTCCCTCCTCCAGCGTTGGCCACCCCCTCACCACCCACCCCCATTCCTTCTGTCGTGCGTCACCCCCTCCCCCCCCCCCCCCCACCCCTCCCCCCCCCACCCTCCACCTCCTTCTCTCTCCCCCCCCCCTCCACCCCTCCTTCCTCTCCCCCACCCACCCATCCTCAAGCCCCCCCCCCCCCCCCCCCCATCCTTCAGCACTGGCCACCCCTCACCATCCACTCTGGCCTGTCGTGCGTACTCCTCCACCCCCACCCTCACGCCCACCTTCCACCTCCTTCTCTTCCTCCCTCCCTCTCTCCCTCTCCCCTCCCCTCTAAGCAGTGTAACAATAAATTGTTGTTTTCAGGTGGGAGGAGTCCAGGGTTGGATCTGTGTGCGGTGAAGCCAGGCAAGTGTGTGAGAGGTAACAGGTTTGTCACCACACCTGCCTGACCCATACATCACTGCACGTGACAATGCCCTGGTTTGTTCTTGTCAGCCTGCTCTGGTAGGTATAAGTACAGTACTCATAGGTCAGGGCTACACACTTTCAATGCTGGTCATTGTTCGTCTTCAGGCGCTATGACGTAGGTCCACGCACAGACACACTAGTCAAGTCAACGTCAAGTCAAAAACACTTTAATCATCCCATGAAGGGCAATTACAATACTGACAGGCAGATTGATACTCATCAAATATATCAAAGACACAAAAGCTATATTTCATATTGGTTTTCAAATAAAATGTCACGACACACACACACACACACACACACACCACACACACGCGCGCATGCGCACACACATCAATTGTGAACACAATTTTAAACTCATTGACTAGAAGACATAAAAACTTATTTTTACGCACGCATATACGCAGCACGTACACACGCACGTACGTGTGTGTGCGAACACGCCCACGCACACCCACACCATACACCAATATATGAATTCTAGGTCTACGCACAGACACGCGTGCACGCAGGGGCATACACACACACACACACACACTCTCTCTCTCTGTCTCTCTCTCTCTCTCTCTCTCCTCTCGCATTCTCTCGCATTCTCTCTCTCTCTCTCACTCTCTCTCTCTCTCTCTCTCTCTCCTCTCTCTCTCTCATAACTTCGGACAGCTGTAGTCTATCGCGATGTATTTTTCATGCAAATAAAAGAAGAAGTAAGATAACTTTGTAGACATTGATTTTCATATTGTTGAATACTATATATGTATGTAAAAACATTGTGGACTATGAATATTGTGGTGTATACTTTTGTGTCATCACGAAATATCCCAAAATCAAAAGGCTAAAAAAACCCCAAATCACCAAGAAAAGATGGAATAACAAACGAAGTGACTACATCAGTTTCACGTGGCATTATACAAACATTGCCTAATATATTCAATGTAGTGTCAGAAACAGGTATATATCCCCGTGACTGGAAAATATGAGTGATTGTCCAATCTATAAACCAAAAAAACTACAAAGGGATTTACGTTACCAAACACTACTGAAAAAAACAATCAAGGAATTTCTGAATATTTAGAAAATAACAACAGTATTGTCATAAAACAAGCTGGATTCAGAAAAAAATACAAAACAGGGACCACATTTTCCTACTAAACAACTTAATAGACACTGTATTAAAAGTAAAAACTAAAAGACTTTATTCCTGCTTTGAAGATATTCAGAAATTGTTTGATAATGTGTGGCACCAAGATCTTATAATCGTTAAAGGAAATATGGATAGCAGGCAAAACTTTACATGTTAACGAAAATACGTATTCCAATCCAAAAGCGTTTGCAAAAATACAAAACCAACACACAGATGAAATCATGATGAAAAGAGGGATAAAAGGTAAAGGTGTTCCCATAACCTATGTGGTCATTGGGGAGCCACGTACCAGAGACCTCAGCTTCTCCGTGGGCCAGCATATTGAGGGCGGCGCCCATCTCCTCTCCCTCATGGTTTTACTTTTCTTAACACTAAAGAGGCATGTACCCATTCACATCTGGGTAAACTGGGGGACTGGGAAATATATTAAGTCCTACCTTATTCAATGTGTATGTCAATGATATAGTTAAATTTATTGAGGAGAAAGATCCCCTATATAGAACTGCAAAGAATAGAATTCCTTGTTTACTTTATGCTGATGTCCTAGCATTGCTAATGAAAGCCAGAACAGGTCTCCAAACTAAACTAAATAAACTGCAAGAGTACTTTTCGAATTAGGGTTTTAAAGATAAACAAAACCAAAACAAAGGTAATAGTCTTTACAAGATCACATCCTAAAATTCCTATTCGTTTTAGATGTGGGAAACACATGACTGAAACAATAGAAACTTTAGAATATCTAGGTGTCATTTTTCATCAGAAGGGTAAGTCTTAAGGAACACATGAACATTTTAATAAAGCAAACCAACAAAGCAACGTATGCTTTCCAAAAGAGCCATTAATGGACAAACTTTAAAGACTACATTAATAATAATAATAATAATAATGTATGGAATTTATATAGCGCTGAATCTTGTAAAGCAACAAATCAAAGCGCTTAGATTTATTCATACACTTTAAGTCACGAGATTCTTCCGTTGAAATTCGCTGCCTCCGGAGAGCGGGGAACGCGTCGCCACTTAGCGCTGCGCCCCCTTCCCTTTTTATTTTCGCAGCTGTATTGTTTCCTTAATCAGAGTGCTTTTTCTAAGATTGCCAGAAACTCTTGTTCCTTGATGGTTTTTACTGCGCTAAATAATTACTGTAACACACGGGACTCGGTTATGTCTCATCCGAAAGACTATCGCCGACCACTACTCATGCTAATGGTATGGGAAAAATTCGGTCCAAACGGTACGAACGCCACACTCAGACCCGACTTTTCGCTTTCAGATAGCGTTACTCTAGACCCCGATCCATTAATAATGCTTAATAATCTAAAATCTTTATTTGACTCGTAATACCCATATTTAACTTATGAACTATTGTTCCTTTTTTGCTCCATGGAGACAGAATTTCACATTGATAATGTCAAACATGCTTTCAAATCAGTTCTGTGCACATTTCATACTGATTAAAATTTATAAATACTGGAGTATAAAAATATTGAAAGCATAGATAACCCACATGTAATAGACAACTGCTTGTTGTGTGCCAAAATATCATTGGATCATTGACAAATCAAAACAACTCTTTCATTAGAATAGTACACGATTGTTTTTAACAGACGAACACATGTGATAAATGGATCAACACAGTAAAAAAAAAAACTGTACATAATTGGGTTCAAACATGTGTGGAAAAAATCAAAGTATTCTTGATGTTCACAGGGTGAGTTCAGCTGTTCGAAGAAAGCTTTGGGCCAGGTTTAAAACATTTGAATTTACCGGGAGAAAGAGTTAACAAAACTACAATTTTACATATTGCTACCAAAGAATACAGACTGGAACCAAAACCCACTAGAAGACTTTTTTGTGTGTAAAATTCACATAAGCTGTCACGATTTCATGATAGAGAAAGGCAGACACCACATATATCTAGAGAGGACAGAAAATGTCAATACTGTAACAAAATAAAAGATAATTTCCTTTACAGTATGAATGTGTCTTATATATGATGAATTCAGAAACAATTTGTTATTGACAATTAAAACCAGAGACAAAGAACGTAAACCTGTATAGATATATTAAGCTTACGACATAATCACAATGGACATCTGTCAAGCTGATATAAGATATGAGTATTCCCCCGTGGGGATGCTGGGGGTCTATCAGTATAAATACCATCCCCACATTCTGGAAATTCTGTGCTAGAAAGTTCCTCTTTTCTATCACTCTCTTTGTTTCTGCCTTGTTCCTTTTCTTCCTGTCACCTCCTCCTTGTCTATTTTCTGCCTTCTTGGTCCGTTCTTCTGCCTTTTTCCCAGAAAGACTTAAAAGATAACAATTCCCTTTTATGCCGAAGTTGGATGCACTGGGCCTGACTTGTCAGGCGCTTAACGGCAGCGTGATGCACTTTCGCTCATATAACAGACAACAATGGTTGCTGTCTGAGTGCTCGAAGGAGAAGAAGAAGATATGTGTATGACTGTTTTGAGATAGAGGAAAAGAGAAGTAGAATGTAACATGTTTTTAGTGTACACCTCAGTCATTTTGATTCCGCAGCTGATAATAAATGATGTTTGTTTTGTTGTGTCAAAGTAAGTCTGCATGACTGTTATAGCAATTCAGTCTTCTAAATCTGTCTGGATCTCTCTCTCTCTCTCCTCTCTCTCTCTCTCTCTCTCTCTCTCTCTCTCTCTCTCTTTCACGTACACACTCACACACTTACGCACACATACACACGTATGCACACATGCATGCAAGCACATGTATATTATTATACATTCACAGAGAGAGAGTCAAATATTTCATTTGTTTTGGCCATAGGCATACATAAACAATGAGGGAGGGTGGGGTGGGGTCGTCCAATAATATATGACAACTGAAATATAACATTTTCCCAATCAGAATACAAAGGTACAACGCATTGAGAGAGAGAGAGAGAGAGAGAGAGAGAGAGAGAGAGAGAGAGAGAGAGAGAGAGAGAGAGAGGGGAGAGAGGTTGGAACATGCTCCTACAAAGGAATTTAAGCATATCACCAAGCATGTACGCAAAAAGAGCTTACAGACTAACTTTACTTATGACTGATGAACTTCACTGTAGAACATAACTAACAAAGCGGCCGTCTTCTTTCCCAAAACACCATACAACTAAGCTCGTATGAAAACCTCTTTATGCATTGTTTTGGTAACACCATCAAACAGAAAGCCCTGTACTTACGGAGACAGATGTATGACTTTACACGGTTTGGGACATACAAAGACTCTCCTTATTCTTGTTCGTGGCCCCTTTCACGAAAGCCAAATAAATGTAACTTTTTCTTTCGTTTTCCTCCGTATAACTTGTGAAAAATATAGTGTATGAAACCGTTTTTATGTACAAGTAAAAGAATATATATATATATATATATATATAATATATATATATATATATATATATATATATATATATATATATATATATATATTGTTAGCATTTACAGACAGCAGCATTGCTTGGATGCCTTCTGTATTAAAAATGTGCGACATGGTTTTTCTTTTCTATTCTTTGTTTTTTTCGTTCTTTGGCTTGTTCTCCTAAGTTACCGATTGTGAGATTTTGAGGATGCGACCGTTTTTACATACCGTCAAGGTAGCTGCATTCCGACTTCGGTCTAAACAAGACACCTGTGTGAAAGTGGTTTTGTTGTTGTTATTGTTGTTGTTGTTAATTTTTTACCTTCGCTCTTACCGGATGCAATGGCCTTCTCTTCCAAAAGATGGAACGCGTTTTAGTGTGTGCATCACCACTTCCCGGTTCTCTATTTAGGAAAGTTGTTTTTTTATTCTGTTTTTTTTTTTTTTTCTATTTGTTTTAAATTCACTGTTTCTGAACTTCTGTTTTCTTTATAGCATAGTTGACAGCTTCCCCTCCCTATTTTATTATAAATATTCTGTAGATTAAATGATGAGATTTCTGACCATGCGATTATCTTTACTAGGTTTGGGTTTTTTGGTTGGTTTTTTTTTTACCTTGTTTTATTTCGTGTTGTTTTTGTGTTGTTTCTTATTTTAAAAACATTTTTGCTACATATAGTGCAAAAAAGAAAGCTTTTGTGGACAAATCAACATATTTTGGGGGTAGCCTATTAATAAATATAAATTTCTGGGACTTTGTACCTATCAACATGGACAATTTGAACTTCAAAATGCAGTCTGTTAATGGGGATGGGGGAAAATCAGATTTCATGACAATATCTTTGTCTTTGCTATTGTCTCTGTCTGTCTGTCTGTCGTTCTCTCTCTCTCGCTCGCTCTCTTTATCCCCTCTCCACCTCTTTTTTTCCTCCCTCCTTCATTGTCTCTCTCTCTCTCTCTCTCTCTCTCTCTCTCTCTCTCTCTCTCTCTCTCTCTCTCTCTCTCTCTCTCTCTCCCACCACCCCTCCCTTCTTTTTCTTATCTATTATCTATCTGCACGCCTGTCTGCACCCACGCATCCCCACCCCCACCTCCACCCCCATCCTCCCGTATTCTCTGTATTTCACATATGATGTATATGACATGATATGAATGACGTTGATGCCTTGACTAATGCGCACATCATCGTTTGTCCTTCTCGATAGTGGACGTGGCTGCTCTGGTGCCCTCCCCCCCCCCCCCCCCCCCCCATCCCCGCCCACAGGGTAAAAACCAGCGCTGCATCAGCTGAGTTGTCAGTATTACACCACATGCACGACAGCAAGTGTAAACTGTTCAGGTGAGGTTAATGTATCACCGAAAAAGAAAGATGATGATGGAAGACTGTCAGCAGCTGCTTCAGAAAGTGTCATGGAAGAGAATGGACGCCTACCTAATTAATCTACCGGCCTACCGACCTACATACCCATACCTACCTGCCTACCTACCTTCCTATCTATCTACCTACCTACATACCTACCTATCTACAAACATACATACATACGTACCTGCCTGTCTACCTACCTTGTTATCTATCTACCTACCTACCTTCTTACCTATCTACTTACCTACCTACTTACCGACCTACCTACCTACCTATCTACCTGCCTACCTACCTCCCTCTCGCGTCACATTGTTAGACTGGTTTACTTCGTGACTCAGACAGTCGGTAGAGAGAAGACAGGCGGTTAGTTAGGGTAATGGTAGTCATGATCGTATTGATGACGATGATGATAAACAAGAGATGATGGCAATGATCACAGTTGTAGTGGTAGCAGCAGCAGCAGCAACAGCAGCAGCAGAAGTAGTAGTAGTAGTAGGAGGAGGAGGAGGAGGAGGTGGTGGTGGTAGTGGTGGTGGTGGTTGTGGTAGGAGGAGGAGGAGGTGAGAATGTTGATGATGGTGGTGGTAGTACAGTGGTTGTGGTGGTGATGGTGGTGGTGGTAAAAAACAACAACCCAGCTACACAGAAACAAAGAAGAATGATGACAGCAGTGGAACAAAACAAAACCTATCATGAGGCCTATGACATCTTCAACGATCTTATCAGCATCGCCAAACTGTATTTAACCACTTAAATTCTTTGATAATAATGATATGATGCTGCTTGATGCTGCACTTTGTTCATGTGCGCTACGCTACAACCAGCGCTATTGCTACTACTACTGCAGCTGTGTGCTATTGCTGCTGTTGGCAATGGCTGTGCAATGCTGCTGTTGCTGCCTGTACAGCTGGTTGTTGTCTACGTACGGTGCTGCTACAAACTGCTACCGACCGCTGTGACGCGTACTACAAAACTACAACCTACTGTAGCTGCTGCTTCAACTGACTACTAGCTCGCAACTATTACACTTAATGCTGCTGCTGCTAGCATGACTGCTGCTTGCTGCTGCTAGCTCGTACTATCTACTACTGACTACTACCCTATTGACTACTACTACTGCTGCTGCTGCTGCTGCTGCCACTGCCGCTGCTGCTACTACTACTACCACTACTACTACTACTGTTACTACTACTACTACTATTACTGCTGCTGATGCAAATGCTGCTGCTGCTGCTTCTACTACTACTACTGCTACTACTACTACTACTACTACTACTACTACTACTACTGCTGCTGCTGCTGCCACTGCTGCTTGTTACTACTACTACTACTACTACTACTACTACTACTACTACTACTACTACTACTGCTGCTGCTGCTGCTGCACTGCGCTGCTGCTAGCTACTACTACTACTACTACTGCTACTACTACTACTACTATTACTGCTGCTGTTGCACTGCTGCTGCTGCTGCTGCTACTACTACTGACTACTACTACTATCTACTACTACTACTACGCTGCTGCTGCTGCCATTGCTGTTGTCTACTACTACACTACTACTACTACTACTACTACCACTACTACTACTTACTGCTGCTGCTGCCACTGCTGCTGCTGCTGCGCTCTACTCACTACTACTATACTACTACTACTACTACTACTAGCTTCTGCTACTCTGCTGCTGCTGCTGCTGCTACTACTACTCTACTACTACTCTACTCTCATGCTGTGCTCTACTACTACACTACTACTACTACTACTACTTACTGCTGCTGCTGCATGCTGCTGCTGCTACTCTACTACTACTACTACTATTACTACTACTACTACTACTACTACTGCTGCTGCTACTACTACTACTGCTACTCTTGCTACTACTACTGCTACTACTACTCTACTACTACCTAACTACTACTACTAACTACTGCTGCTGCTCTGCTGCTACTACTACTACTACTGCTACTACTACTGCTACTACTACTACTACTACTGCTGCTGCTCTACTACTACTGCTACTACTACTGCTACTACTACTACTACTACTACACTACTATCTGCTGCTGCTCTAGCTACTGCTCACTACTGCTACTACTACTACTACTAATGCTGCTGCTACACTACTGCTACTACTACTACTACTAACTACTACTACTGCGCGTTACTCTACTACTCTGCTACTCCCTACACTACGACTACTAACTACTACTTACTTGCTACACTACTACTACTACTACTATCAACTACTATACTTGCTAGCTCTACGCCTGCTGCTTTCTACTATACTACTACTACTACTACTGCTACTACTACTACTACTACTACTACTACTACTGCTGCTGCTGCTACTACTACTGCTACTACTACTGCTACTACTACTACTACTACTACTACTACTACTGCTGCTGCTACTACTACTGCTACTACTACTGCTACTACTACTACTACTGCTACTACTACTGCTACTACTACTGCTACTACTACTACTGCTGCTGCTGCTGCTGCTGCTGCTACTACTACTGCTACTACTACTGCTACTACTACTACTACTACTACTACTACTGCAGCTGCTGCCTGCTGCTTCTACTACTACTACTGCTGTTGCCACTGCTGCTCCCACTGATGCTTCTGTTGCTGGTGCTGGTGCTGCTATGGAAATAAGGGCGGATCGAGCCAATACATTAATTTTTAGAATTCTTTCCCGACATTAACAGGACACAGGGGAAGAGGAAGATCAAGGGGAAGAAAGCAGAGACTAACTCCACAAACCCAAGCATCTCATACATGCTAACGATGCATAGCAAAACACTGTTGGCTGAGAGACCTTGTGTGCGAAATGGACAGCACCGGACTGTATGAAGAAGTCTATTCTATTATTTTATCACCACCACTGCCGCTACCATCTTTCCTACAGATAGAAAAATCACTGAGCGGTGAACTCATGTGATATTCATGTTTATGGGAATCTTTTTTCTGGTAGGAAAGTCACGTCTGTAACGTCATTCCTCCGTGTGTGTGTGTGTGTAATATGGATAAATATATATTGGGGGAGGGGTGTCCTCGTTAGAGCTCCGACATTTACCAATGGTGAGATGTTTGCGCATGCGACCGTTTTTTCCCACCATTAAGGTAGGTGCCTTCCGACTTCAGGGATGTTGTTTAAACGCAACACTAGAGTGCATGCAGTCTGAGGTTTTTTTGTTTGGTTGGTTGATTAGGGTTTTCCGGGGGGGAGGGGGGGGGGGGTAGGAGGGCGTTGCTTTTGCTTTTGTGTTTTGGTTGGGGCTGGTTGGGTTTTTTTTTTTGGTTTTTTTTTTGGGGGGTTGTTTTTGATTGGGTTTGTTTGTGTTGTTTTGTTTGTTGTTGTTGTTGGGTTGTTGTTCGGTTGGTTTGTTTTTTTTGGGGGTGTCATCCGTTCTTAATGGCACGAATGAGGAACTGTCTCAGCTTTGACTTTAAGAAATCATGAATCATTGTGCAAGCAAGTCTGTGTGGCACAATACAAAAAGAGACTAGGCTAAAACAGCAAGCAAGCGAGAAACAGGCTGTGTGGTTTACATACAGGGCTTGCTGAAAACCGAAGTGTAGTATATCTTAAAAAGGTCAGTGGTGTCCTAGACTGAGGCATCGTAATTCATCCATCACACACACATAGGCCCTACACACAGGCAGACAGGCACCAGCACTGTTGTACAGGCGTAGGTAGATTGACAAGTAGATGTATTGATGAGCCGTGTGTGGTTTTTTTATTTTTATTCTTTTATTTTATTCTTTTATATCGAGGATAATGGAATAAGCACTTATGTGCTTCTTTTTTTTACATCCAGTCCCCATGTCTATGCGGATTTGTGAATTCTGTCATCTGTTCCCACCGGCACACAATGGCCTTCTCTTACGAAAAGCGGACCAGGATTTAACGTGTGCGCAAGATGTTCTGCGTGCGTTCGCGCACGGAACCTCGGTTTATAGTCTCATCCGAAGGACTTGTGTGTGTGTGTGTGTGTGTGTGTGTGTGTGTGTGTGTGTGTGTGTGTGTGTGTGTGTGTATGTGTGTGTATGTGTGTGTGTGTGTGTGTGTAAGGGGGGGGGGGGGTTGTCAGCTGTCAGGGGTTTGTCTCATTACTGCATGCACAGAAGGGGGGAGGGGGGAGGGGTGCGGTAGGAGATAAGGATAAAATAGGGGTGGATGTTTGGGGGCCGGAGGGGAAGGGGTGGAGTGGGGGTGGGGTGGGGGTGGGGTGGGAGTCCTCATTAATCTGTCGGGTCTTGTTCTCAGTTCTTGCCGTGGGGTGATATGGTGAGAGGAAGATTGGCAGGGTCCTATGTCATGTCTAATTTGTCATCCCTGTCCACTCGCTCACTCGCGCGCACACTCACGCACGCTCGCACACAAACACACACACACACGTACACATAAATGCACACACATATGTACACATAAATGCACAAACACACTCACGCACGCACGCACACACACACACTCACACACACGCACGCACACACACACACACACACTCACACACACGCACGCACGCACACACACACACACACTCACACAAACGCACGCGCGCACACACACACACACACACACACACGTGCGCGCGCGCGCGTATATGCAAAAATCTCACCATTGGTGAACCTCAGAGATCTACCCCGAAAAACGAAAAATAAAGCCCACGTAAAAGAACCTACCGTGACTAAAGAGTTGTCCTTGACAATTTATTTTTCCCGTAGAAAAAGCCATTCTTTCAGGCAAACCAAAAAACACTTGCAAAACAAGGAAGAGTTGAAAACAACTACCCCCCCCCCCCCCCCAAAAAAAAATGGTGCTGCTTTTGTGGGGTCGCGTGTTTTCCTGTCAGAGCTACCTGAGTATTTGTCCTGAGTGTATGTGATAAACAATACAGTACAGTACAATACAGTACAGTACAGTACAATACAATACAATACAGAGAGAGTACAGTACAAGATCTGTACCCTCTGTTACAAGTGTCTCCATAAAACAGCACCTTCCTACCTCTGTGAATGTCTTCACCTGTACACATCTTCTCGTTCCCTCCGCTCTGCTGCCGATACCCTGTCCTTACAAATACCTAGATTCAACCAGTCCACCGTCGGCCGTCGCTCTTTCTCTGTTTCTGGTCCATCAATCTGGAACGACCTCCCTCTCTCCCTTCGGGAAAAGCCTACTTACAACACTTTAAAATCCAGCCTCAAGACATACCTAAGACCTCCCCCTACAGTTTCATCTCATAATTATCTGTCCTTGCCTTCAATGGCCTAAATTTCCATCACCCTGCTGAAGCATATAACCTCTGTGTGTGTGTGTGTGTGTGTGTGTATGTCTGTGTGTGTGTGCGTGCGTGCGCGCGTACGTTTGTGTGTATTTGAATTTGTCAAACTATTAATCATTGTTGGTTGCATGTGTAGGAGTGAAATGGATGCAAGCGCTTTGATTTGTCTTTTTTTTTTTTTTTTACAAGATATAGCGCTATATAAATTCCATTTATTATTATTAATACAGTAAATCACTGGCAATGAATGGACATCAAACCAAAGAGAAGACAAAGAAGGGTCTGTACATACATAATGCTTCTTTTTTTATCCCTCGTGTGTGTGCCTCCAATTGTTCAAAGGCTTATGAAAGAATGTCTATTTTTATGAATTTCATGTTCAACTGTCAGTAAGTTTGGCATTGAGAGCAAATGTCTATTTGAGTGATGAGTGTCAGTATGGAAGAAAAGCCTTTTTGCAAGCACACACACACGCGCGCGCGCGCAAGCAAGCAAGCACACAGTCCCACGCACGCATGCACACACACACACACATTTAATTCTGGTGTGTGGGCGTGCGTGTGTATGTTGTGTTTATTTACCTATTATTTATTTATTTATCTATTCATTTATTTTATTTCATTCTTTTATTTCGAGGATAATGGAATAAGCACTTGTGTGCATTTTTTACATCTAGTCCCCGTGTGTATGCAGTTTTGTAAATTTTTTCATCCGTTCCGTGTGTGTGTGTGTGTGTGTGTTTGTGTGTGTGTGTGTGTGTGTGTGTGTGTGTGTGTGTGTGGTGTGTGTGTGTGTGTGTGTGTGTGTGTGTATGTGTGTGCGCGCGCGCGCGCGTGCTTCACTTTAACGTCTTTCCACTTAAAATGGAATTAGACGATAGGAAAAGAGGAAATAATGTGCATGAATGAGCACCTGTTTTGAGTGTTGTATCAGAGAGAGAGAGAGAGAGAGAGGGGGGGGGGAGGGTGCGAATGATGGATGTGTATGTGTATGTGTATGTGAGAGAGAGAGAGAACATGATGTGGTGAGAGAGAGAACTCGAACTCGAACTCGAAAGATTTATTCACAAAAAGGCCATTGGCCCATACATGAAGGGGGGTTGTCAAACTGCTTAGTATTTTAGTGAGGAAAATAAGTAACACAAAAAACCAAAATGTTACTGTATACCCAGAATGGTGAGAGAGAGAGAGAGAGAGGGAGGGAGAGAATCTGATGTGTGTGTGTGTGTGTGTGTGTGTGGTGTGTGTGTGTGTGTGATATCTCGAATTTCAAGCATAGAAATATGTTATGTCTGAAAGTGGTTTACTGCACAGTTAATACACAACAACACAATACAATAAAATACAACACAATACAAAACAACACAGTACTAATAAACACAACAATGCAATACAGTACAAGACGATACAATACAACATAGTGTAACACGACATGACATGACAAGACAACATGTGATGCAATGCAATGCAATACAATACAATACTTGTTCCCTCCCCCGCTCACCCCCCATGGCAGCGTGCATTGCTATAGAGCCCAACTGTAAAACAATGCCCGGCACTGTCTGTTGGGGAGGTGGGGTGTGCGCTTTGTTTTATGTCCTGCAGTTTGTGCTCAAGCAAATTTACACAGTTTTTTTTTGTTTTTTTAATTTCATGGTGGCGTTCTTCTCTGTCCAGTGATACAACCATTTCAATTCCAAATACTGTATTATCTTCTTCGGATGAGACTAATAAACTGAGGTCCCGCGTGCGAACATCTTGCGCATACGTTAAAACCGGCTTCTTTTTTTTGGAAGAGTAGGCCATTGTGTGCTGGTGGGAACCGATGACGAAATTTACAAAACTGGATACACACGGGGACGGGATGTAAAAAAAAAGCACATGAGTACTTATTCAATTATCCTCGAAATAAAAGAATGAATAAATTGATAATCAGAGAGATTCAGTTAGGGTTTCGAGCAAAGGAATACAGATCTCAAGGATAGAAGAATGAATCACGAATATTTCAAGAGAGCTTACACGCTTACAGTACCATGCTTCTTAGTCAGTTGACTCTGTTTCTTGGTCAACTGAAATAGTGTAGTAGAAATAATAATTATGTTGTAAAAATTCTACATGGTGTTTTTATTTGCTTTCTTTTTGCGTTATTTTTCGGGTAAAATTTATGTCGTATTGTTATGTAAAATGTCTGTCCTCATCATGCATTACATGCATTTTTATATGAAACTGTAAAACCAACATCAACAACAACTACAACAGCAACAGAAAAAGAACACTTCATCCGTTATAGGCCTTATTTGCACTTGTACTTGTGAAAAAAAGATGTTTTGTTTGTTGCACTTGTGAAAAAAAGCGGTTATGTTTGGTGTACTTGTGGAAAAAAGCAGTGGTTTTTTGCTTGTTTGGGGGTGTTGTTTTTTTGTTTGTTTGTTGTTTTTTTGGGGGGGTTGTTGTTGTTTTTTGGGGGGTCGCTCCTCGGCTAGGGGTCTGAGGTTGACCAATGATATTTTGCGTATGCAGCCGTTCATTTACAATTAAGGTAGCCGCATTCTGACTTCAGGGATGATGTCTAAACACGACACCAGTATGCATGCGTTTTATTATTTTTTTTAAATGTTGTCGTCCGCACCTACCGCCACAAAATGGCCCACTTTTCCGAAAGGAAGAACAGGTTTTTAACGTGTACGCAAGATGTTCTGCGCGCACTCACACACAGGACCTAGGTTTAAAGTCTCATCTGAAGGACTTTTGGGGGGAGTGGAGTTGGCACTGATGTTAAGTCCAGGGGTGGGGGGGGGGGGGGGGGGGGGAGGGGGGAATCCCTTAGAACGGGCAATTCAGTACTGTGGGCTCGAACCCGGGCTGTCACATCACGAGCTCAACGCTCTAACCACCGGGCCTTCCCTCCCCCCTCCCCCGTCCCCTTTTTGTTGTTGTTGTTTTGATTTTAGTTGTTCGGTTGCAAACGATATTTCGTTATCTCCAGTAGTGATTGTGGTATAGCGTTTACAAGCATGTCCCCCACCATCACCATCACAACAACATTTAGGTAGCCGAATTCTGACTTTGAGGATGGTGTCTAAACACGACTCCTGTGTGCATGCGTTTTATTATTTTAAAATTGTTATCCGACCCTACTGGCGTGAAATTGCCTACTCTTCCGAAAGATGGAGCGGGTTTTTAATATACGCACACAAGATGTTCTGCGTGTATTCGCCCACCGGGCCTCGGTTTATAGTCTCATCGGAAGGACTTTGACATTCAGTTCGATTCTCTCGTCAAAAAAAGGCAAGGCTGGGAATTCGAACCCAAAAACCTCACGGTTTTACTTGTTAGGTAGGTGAACGTCTTAACCGTCCTGCCACCTTAATTCTTGTCTGTGTTTCATTTTTCCTTTCTCCTTCCTTATCTCCCTGCCCCCCATGCTTCCAGCCCCATTCTTCCTTTCTCTTTGTCCCTTTCTGTCTTTTTTCTGTTGACGTAAATGGAAGAATATACGTCACAAGGTGACGGAACTTAAGCAATTTGTCTGAAGTCGTAAGTGCCAGTAAACAAGGCAAGCACACACACACACGCACACACATACACACACACACTTACAAACATCCCCACCCACTATACCCTTTTCACAGATATACTTTCTCTATTCTTCTTTTTTTTTTTAATTCTTTTCTGGTCATAGTCACTTAGAGTGAGGAGAGGGGGTGGGGTCCTGACGTCCCCTTTAAATCTCTATTAAGCTAAAACCCTCCGAGCAGTTTGTCAAGCAGCTAAAACAAAAGAAGACAGTTGTTTTGTTGAGACACCGGCCATTTATCCATGACATTAACACCGATTCCGCCAACTTTTATATGCACGACACCCCCCTCCCCCCCCCCCCCCCCCCCCAAAAAAAAGGGAGAATAATTAAAAAAGAAAAAAAGTATGAAGATTTCATGAAAGCCCACACAACGAATCCTTTCACTCACAGCTTGTCACAGACACAAGAAGCTTCTTGTCAGCAAAGAGAGAGAGAGAGAGAGAGAGAGAGAGAGAGAGAGACAGACAGACAGACAGACAGAGACAGACAGACAGACAGACAGAAGGGAGGAGGGGGAGGAGGGAAAAAGAATAAAAAGAAGAGAAAAGAGGAAGGCAGGAAGGAAGGAAAGAAAAAGGAGACGTCATTAGCCTAGCCGTTTAAAACACAAGGAACTCTCCAGACCGCGTGATAGGCAACGAGTCTTGTTTGACTGATTGTTGGGTCGTTGGTTCTTGAAGGTAAGGAAGAAGGATGATGATTTCTCTGAGCCCAGGGTCTTTTTTTGGGGGGTAGTAGTAGTAGTAGGGTAGAGTTTATTGGTTTTTTGCTTTTCGAGGTCAAGTTTATTAATTTGTTTTGGTATTCTTAACATTTTAGTTTATTTTTGTTTTTCTTTTTTAGTTTACGAATTTGAATTCATGTAGTTATAGATGTATTTACAAGATTTCATCTTTTGGGGTAGTATTAAGGCAGAGTTCATTACTTTGACTATCACGGTACAAGTTATTCGTTTATTTGTTTTTCTTAATATTGAGTTCATTTGTTCGTGACTTTTTAGAATTCAAGAAATTTTGAATTCATATAGTTATCATCTCTTTGCAAACTTTTTTTCTCCCAGTGAGTTTTTTTAATTAATTTTGATGAACCATGTACATAATGATGTATAATTTCTAACAGGTTACCTACATTTGTTTGACATTTTGTGGAGTCTCTGGTCTCTTTTTGTCTCTTCAACAAATGGGACTCAACTGTATTCGGAAAAAAACATGACCTTGTCTTGCTCTTTACATTGATCTGACAACACTCCAAGGTTCAACTTGCTAAACCCTCAAAGCCAGCAATCCACAGAGACAAGTCAGAATGCCAGGCCGCCTTGAGACCCTCACCAGCAAGAGACCCTGCCCTGCTGTGTAAGGTCCCCCAGTCGACAGTCCCTCGTAACTCTACACTTTAATACAGACGTGAACATGGAAACAAAGAAGAAGGCAAAGCTTGGGTGTCCATGAGGCCAGGACACAAATGACCCCTGACTTGGAACTTTGTTTAGTTTGTTTTGTTTTAGTCGTGATGATGGGTAGGAACCGGTGGTCTGAACACTCCCTTGGGGTTTCCAGAAGCTCTTTCAGTATAAATAGCATCTCCGCTTTCCGGAAATTCCTTTATCTCTATCCCCTCTCTCTTTTGGTTATTTTCTGCCTGCCCAGCCCATTCTTATGCCTTTTGTCAAGCAAATCTGAAATGTTGTCAATGAACTTCTTGATGAGCTGCCCTGAAGTCGGAACGTGTCGGCTGAGGCCAGCAGGCAGACCTTCTACGGAGGCACAAGCGCAGAAGAAGACCAGGCACTACGCATTCTACCCAATATGAGGGAACGCAGAAGAAGAAAGTGGCCCGAAGGTGATGCTCCTGTCTAGAAAGTGAGAAGTTGATGGTTCGATCTCCCATTTGAACCCGAACTTTTCTAACATCCACTAGGCCTTGAGTAGTGGGCTTTCGGATGAGGCAATAAACCAAGGCCCAGTGTGAGGCACACATTGGGCACCCGTAAAAGAACCCACGGCGGCAGGAAAGTTGTCCCTGGCAAAATTCTGCTGGGGAAAAAAGTGACTGACATGGGGAAACAAATACACTTACAAACAGGAGGATGCATTGTTTAAAATGAAGAAGAAGAAGAAGAAGAAGAAGAAGAAGAAGAAGAAGAAGAAGAAGAAGAAGTGGCACTTCTCATGCAGCAAGACAGCCAGCCTCACCGGGGAGAACAGCCAGAATTTCACCCCGAGAAATCTGCCATGACTCAAAGTGATATACAATACAATACAATACAATATGATACGATATAATGCAATACAATACAATGCACACAAAACAACATAATGCACTGCTATTCAATCCATTCCTAACCTTCTTGAGATAAAATGGCATAGCTGAAATCTACACGAAATACAACACAATACATACAAAACAACACAATTCAATCCTGTTCTACCGACCTTGAGATAACTGGACACAGCTGAAATCTATACTAAGTACAATTCAATACATGAAATAAAATATAAAAAAACACACAACGCAATTCAATTCAACCCAGTGATAGCCACCTTGCCATAACTTGACATAGCTGAAATCTTCTCTATCTTCTATGTAAGGAAAAATGTCCTCACTAACAAGAAGTTATTCTGTAGCATGGTGCATAAACCTTCTGACTTTGAGGTAACTTGGCCATGAGACGTGTCGTATCCTAAGGACACGGGTACAATCCCAGGTATAGGCAGGGAAAAAAGGGCAGTATTAAAAAGACATCCCAAAGTCATGATCCCTGATGCTGCTTGAACACCTCAGAGCGCTTGTTCATTTCATTTCATGTTGTTTATTGCCCAAATACCACAAAAGCCATACGAGGGATGTCACCTTATTTCATTTAAGCAACTCCAATTTCCCCCGTGGAAATGCCGGGGCCCTTGTCAGTATGAATAGTATCCCCCACTTTCTGGAAATTCTGTGTCAGAAATTCCCTCTTTTCTTCTTCTCCTTCTTCTTTGAACGCTCAGACAGCAAATATTGTTGTCTGTTATGCTGCAATTAAGCTCCTGACAAGTCAGGGCCAGCACATCCGACTTCGGCATAAGAGAGAATTGGTGTGGGTTTTTTAGGTCTTTCTGGAAAAAAGACAGGAGAATGGCAAAAAATAGACAAGGAGAAGGTCGCAGGAGGAAAAGGAGCAAAGCAGAAACAAAGAGAGTGATAGAAAAGAGGAAATTTCTAGCACAGAATTTCCAGAATGTGGGAATGCTATTTATACTGATATGCCCCCAGCATCCCCACGGGGGACCCTCTTTTCTATCCCTGTCTTTGTTTCTGTCTTGTTCCTTCTCTCCCTGTCGCCTCCTTCTTGTCTATTTCCTGCCGTCCTGGTCCCTTCTCCTGTCCTTTTTTCAGAAAGACTTGAAATATAACAATTCTCTCCCATGCCGAAGTCGGATGCGCTGGGCCTGACTTGTCAGTCGCTTAACGGCAGTGCAACGCATTTTCCCTCATATGACAGACAATAGTTGCCGTCTGGGCGTTCGAGGAAGAAAAAAAACACTCCAGTAACATTCACTTCAAGTTCAATATCAACGCCATCCAATCCCTTCATACATACAATATCGTCAATCTGGAAAAAAAAACCCACATTAAATGACATTGAATACCGTAACTTTTTCATTTTTTACGGCCAATAAAAGCAGGCTGTGCTGAGGACGCCAGCCATTCCGCTTAATTTGGCATCTCCAGGTTATACAAAAAAGACGTAGAAAACCATATAGACATTTCATTGTACATAAAAAATACTTAAGGAAATGCCACATAGGTAAATTCTCCCTCTTCCAACGCTCAAACAGCGAGTATTGTTGTTTTATATCAGCGAAAATGCGTCACGCTGCCGTTAAGCCCCTGACAAGTCAGGCCCAGCACATCCGACTTCGGCGTGGGAGAGAATTGTTATCTTTTAAAAGTCTTTGTGGAAAAAAGTCCTTCTGGGAAAAAAAAATGCAGGAGAGTGGACCAAGAAGGCAGAAAATAGAGAAGATGGTAACATGATGAAAAATAACAAAACAGAAAGAGATGGATAGAAAAGAGAGGGGTGGGGAGAGACAGACAGACAGACAGATATATAGACAGAGAGAAAGACAGAAACATAGAGAAGCAGAGGGTAAGGGGTGAATCGAGATCTCTTCTGGACCAAAAACAAGACGAAAACTGGAGAGGTGGGGATTAAGGCGATGACAAGAAGACTGATGGTGATGCTAACGACGATGATAGCAAAACATTGACGTTACTGGTGTTGTTGTTGTTGTTTGCAGAATACTCACCATGATAACGACAGTCGGTGCACTGATTCTTGCCACAGTGTGTGGAACCGTTCTCGCCCAGCCAGGCATGAACTGTGAGATATTTATCAGCTTTTTGTCTTTCTATCCTTCAGCTTTTTCTCTCCCTTATTTTTTTCCCCTTCTTCTTCTTCTTCTTCTTGTTTGAGTTGTTGCAGTTGCATCGATCGGGTTGTTTCCCTTTCCGCCTTCCCCCCCCCCCCCCCTCCCTATATGTGTTTGTGCATCATAACTCATTTGCCTTTCTGAAAATTAACAAAAGAACTTGTGTGTGTGTTGTGTGTGTGTGTGTGTGTGTGTGTGTGTGTGTGTGTGTGTGTGTGTGTGTGTGTGTGTGTGTGTGTGTGTGTGTGTGTGTGTGAGGGAGGAGGGGGTTGTTGTTTTGGTTTGGTTTGGGGTGTATTTTTTGGGGGGAGGGGGTCCCTGTCATATGTTCCTTTTTGTTTTCGGGGTTGTTACTGTTGTTTTTTTCTTTTTTCTGCATTCCTTTATTTTTGTTAGTTTGCTTTCTTCTGTGTGGATTATTGAAGTTTTTCTGTCTGTTTTTTCCCCCTCTTTTTTCATAAGTGGGTGTTGATATGCATGCGTTGCACGCAATAAAGCCTGTTTGTAGCTGATTTGGGGATGCCATGTTCCGTCCTTTGTTTCTAGGAAATGAATCTAGGATCCGCTGAACTATCCATCTATTTGCAGCTGGCCAAAATATGAAACGGAAAAGCTCAGTGGTCAGAGCACTCGCTTTCCCCAAGCTAAGGTTAAGCAGGATTCAGCGTGGTTACCGAGTGGATGGGTGACTGTTTGCGCGCTTTGGCTTCAGCACAGTCCCCCCAATTCACCCAGCTGTAAATGGGAAGGTAAAGCAGCGAGAGAGAGGAAATGTGCCCCGCCCTCAATATGCTGGCCCCTGGAGAAGCTGAGGTTTCTGACATCTCGCTCCTCAACGACCACATAGGTTATGGGGTTCACCTTTATCTTTACCTTATCACCTTTTAATCCACCCAATATTGTGTGACACTCACTGCTGCAATCTGCGTGCCACAAGAAGACAGTATCCTCAGTGGACGCCTGTTCGTAGAATTCTCTCAGATCCGTGATGCCTTAAACTCCAAGGGCATCTGGGGCAAAATGACTTTAAAACACTCCAGAGACAATGAACAGCCTTTGATACAATTGTGGAATCATGACAGTTGAAGGATCCAAACCAGAAGTCTTTTTAGAACTTGTACAAGCATCAACAGCATACCCAAGGTTCAAAGTGTTTTGAGTCTGATTACATGTCTTTAAGTTCAACATGACTGAGACTGATATGTGCACCCGCTCACTTAATGCATGTGAAACTTGATCTCTGATGGCGAATACAAAAGAGGGTCCGGGTATTTCACATGAAATGCTATAGTAAGAGCTAGAACATCATCTACAGGGACTTATCCTATCAGAACTGAAAACAAACGCTCAAAATAAACAAGATGGTCCTTTAAAGGTCTATTGACAACTAGGTGCTCAAAGGAAAGAAGGTAGTCATTCTGAAGATCTGTTAACAGCTACGTGCTACAAAATACAGACAGTCATTTTGAAGATCTGTTAACAGCTACGTGCTCAAAATAAAGACAGTCATTCTGAAGATCTGATGACAGCTACGTGCTCAAAATACAGACAGTCATTTTGAAGATGTGTTGACAGCTACGTGCTCAAAATAAAGACAGTCATTTTGAAGATGTGTTGACAGCTACATGCTCAAAATACAGACAGTCATTTTGAAGATCTGTTGACAGCTACCTGCTCAAAGGAAAGAAGGCAGTCATTTTGAAGATCTGATGACATCCATAAAAAAACAACTGGAATGGCATGGCTACCTTCTGCCTGTGCAAAGATCATGTTACTCGGTTCTATATCAGATGATATAGACGTGGGAAAAAATAACATTAAAAAAGTGTAGTTTGTCCCATACAACCATCCATTACCGGGCCAACATCGGACCTTAAGCTGGACTTCCTGTCAGCCTATTAGTGATTTTTTTTTCCATTGATGGGCTAGCAACTAGGTTGTCAATGGTGAGATTTTGCATATGGGACCATTATCGCCCACCATTAAGGTATCCAAATTCCGACTTCGGGGATGGTGTCTAAAAATAACACCTATACGCATGTTTCTTTCTTTTTATTTTGTGATCATTGCCTACTGGCACGAAATGGCCTACTCTTTCGAAAAGTGGAATGGGTATTTAACGTGTGGGCAAGATATTCTGCATGCGTTTGCACGGGCTTGGGTTTATAGTCTCATCTGAAGGACTTTTGGGAGAGTGGAGTTGGAACTGATGTTAACTCCAGGAGAAAATCCCCGGCCATCAGACCAGAACACAATGCTTAACAGCTAAGCTCCCCCACCCCCACTCCCACCTCACCCACCTTCCAGTGACATGATTATAAGTGAGCTGTGATAAGATTTGCAACATGAATGAAGAAAGGGTAAGTATTTCTGCTGTCCTTTTACTGACGGTTAGGACTGAGAGGTGATAGAATGGCATATAAAGGCATGGTTGTGCCATTCATAACATGTGCATTGTGAACGTTATTCAGTTATGCAATATTGAGGGGTGGGCATTCATTGTACAGCTTGTTGTGAAATTCAGTTATGCAATATAGAGGGTAGGCATTCATTGTGTACAGCTTGTTGTACCAATATTTGTTTGCAGGGGATTGGGAGCCTGTATCGATACTGTTGTAAAGCATTTCTGTGGCTGATAGATGGGGGCCTTTGCAAGCTTGCAAGTTTCCACCAAGTCTCTTTAAAAACAGTTACAACAAAGTTGTGCAGTATATAATTCACACATGGATGCGTTTATCTGCACAGAGAGAGACAGGCAGACAGACAGAGAGAGAGAGAGAGAGAGAGAGAGAGAGTGTTTCGTTTTTGAAAAGATGTTTCATGGCTGAGTGGCAAAAACTTGTGTAAAATAAATGGCATTATCCAGTGTTGAAGGTCATTCGATTTGTACTTTACACATGTGCGTATTGGGATCAGCTTTTTTTTTTAAAGCCCAGAATCTGTCCACAACATTTGGAACAACAACAAACAACAAAGGCCAAAGGTAATGTTTATTTCAAAACCC
>CM054139.1:45569949-45667449 GCA_028751875.1 Rapana venosa
GTACAGCTTCCAGGGTGGCTGAATGGACTCTGTATTCCCTGAACGGGTGTAGCTTTATCGGCGACTGTTATGTGTATGACAATGACAGACCCGTATTTGATAGGCTGATCTCCCTCTTTTTTTTTGAAATTAGGTTGTAATACTGGTGGTGGAAAATAACCTACATTTCATTCTAACACTACCTTTGAAAAACATAGATATCTGTGTTTACTAGTTTTTGTTGTTGTTTAATTTACGGGATTTCCTCGCATTTTTAAGACGAACTGCGTGGCACACAATAAGATATCGTTTATTTGATAGGGAGACAAAAGCCTGAATTGTCCTGAGCAACTCTTAGCCGAAAGAGACGACTGCATTGTCCAGGAGCCTTTAGCATAATAACAGATGCTCCAGATTACTACTCAAGCAGTACTACAGTGTTATTCCACATTACAGATGTTGAATCAACACAGGCACTTCACTGACTCCCACCAAATATAATACACACACTACTGCTTCTTTTATTTTCCCTGAATTGCTAACTCTAGACCGAAGCATCCTGTGTTAGAAGCAGACCCAGATGTTATGCTGTGTCTACCCCCCCCCCCCCCCCCCCCCCCCTCACCTTCAGCAAACAACCTTAACCATCCCACAAAACACAAAAAACAGGCACGACGTCCTTTCTCAACTCCAAAGGCAAAGACATGAAATTTCGCCTTTTCATGATGCTATGAAATAAAGATGAAGTGGGGAAAAAAGCCCATAAGACCTGGGATCCCTTCATCAACAGTTGACATGATCTGGGGGAATAATCTTCCTTCGAGATCTTCACTAAAGTCGGTGTATCTGTTTTAAATCCTTATTATCGCATCATGATAATGAATACAGCTGGGGAGTATTAACATCTTTTGGCCTAACTTCGTAAAACGATTATCCAGCACTTTTTTAAAAAAGTATATGATGGGTGTGGAGTTAGCTTGAGTTTAAAGGAGCCTGTTAGAAAAAATATTGTACTTTTGTCAGCAATGACCCACCAAGCTTATAAAGTAGTTAAGTCTTCCTGCAGAGACGATGATGATACTTGGGAAATGTTGTTCCACTGTTAATTTTTTGACGAAGATAAAACAGGCATCAGTCTACCCCCTCCCCCCAAAAAAACAACAACACCCCACCCACAAAACAAACGACTAGATTAAAAGAACACCCACACAAGTATGTATAAGAGATGCACTTTAATGAGGGGGAAAAATTCTACAGAAAGATGCCTCCACAGAACAGTCCTGGATGATAGTGCTTCTCTCGAATAAGATACTGGAGAGTGTGTGGTCTCCGCCAATGAAAATGCTCGTAAACCTCAGCTGTTCTATTTCACATACATGTACACTGGCATAGTGCTGTCACAGGGTTGCTTGTCAGTGACGAAAAATCGGGGAGATGAGGAGGTAAAGGATGGTAAGACATCAGTCATCTGAGAAGCACTTAACTCCTTTTGTCATGATCCACTCTCCTTGTCTCTAAGTATGCAATACTAGAGCACTGTTCTGAATGGCTTTTTTAAAAAAATTTTTAATGAAGTATACACCCGGATTTTTCCGTACTAGATCGGAATATCACAAATATTTTTTAAAGTTTGTTTTATTTGCTTGTTTCTAATAAAATATTTCTGTATAGTTTGTCTGGTCCGAACATATTTATTTCAAAAATGTATTTCTGTTGTTGTTGTTGCTGTTGTCCCACGTATTTCCACCCTTTCCAAAGTGAACAGATACAAGTGTTAGAGGAGTGAAATAGTCCTGTATTGTTACATTTTCTGTGTACAGGCAATTAAGAATTGTTAAAGTCCAAATGAAACTGAAGATCTTAAATGTTGCAGTGTTAAACAGATTCATGAACCTATTAGGAGTGCTTTGAATATGTTCTTCTAGTTAAAGCTGCTTGATTTTTTTTAGGTTGAATTGTTGTTGTTATTGTTATTTTTAAGAATATTGATCGTTCAGAGTACTGCCAATATTATGTACACCATTTCCTTTCGTTACAGTTTTATTTGTTTTAGTTCATGTCTGTTAAAATCACAGTTAAGAATAACTTACTTAATATTGCGTGGCTTTCTTTTATTTCTTAAACTGACTTTGCAATCTTTGGTTTTTATGTGATTGTATTGCAACATCGCGTGGATTTTGTTTAAACATTATAAAGCAATTATCTCTCAAACTGTGTCTTGGGTCCTGTGATGATTGCTCTTGATTAGAATCTGAATGCCATACGAGTGGGATCCCCATGGGGTTGCAGGGGGGTTCTGTCAGTATAAATAGCATCCCCACATTCTGGAAATTCTGTGCTAGAATTTTCCTCTTTTCTATCGCTCTCTTTGTTTCTGCCTCGTTCCTTTTCTTCCTGTTACCACCTTCTTGTCTATTTTCTGCCTTCCTGGTCCATTCTCCCGCCCTCCCCCCCCCCCCCCCCCCTTCCTCCCCCGAAATACTTAAAAGAACAATTCTCTCTTATGCCGGAAGTCGGATGCGCTGGTGCTTAACGACAGCGTGACGCATTTTCGTTGATATAACGGACAAGAGTTGCTGTCTGAGCGTTCGTCGAAGAAGATAAGAGTGGGAGAAAAGTCGGTAAATCTTCACATACATCATGCCTGTCAGGCCTGACAAGACACCAGTGTAAAAATGGGGGTGTCAAAAACTCTTTCTCTTTGGGCTCTCCTGGGATAAATAAAAAATGGCAAGGCCATTTCGATTTTTACTTGATTCCTTTATTTTTTTGTTTTGTTTGTACTTTTGACTACTGACCCAAAAATATATTCAACGCACTTAAAGGAACCCACGGCAACAAAAGTCTTGTCCCTGGCAAAAAATCTGTAAAAGAGAAAGAAAAACATAACTACTTAAAATAATGGGTAGTGCTGCTCTTGTGACAAGGCACTCAACCCAGGGAGAATAGCCCAGAATTCACGCAGAGAAATCTGCCGTGACTGAAAAGTGGTATACAATGCAAAACAACACAATGCAATACAGTACAGTACAATAAACGCACTGACTGGTGATATTCAGACAATGCTGTGACCAATATTTTAAATGTGAAAATAGGCCTCTCGGTGAAAGGGATAAGAGGAGGTCCAATCCCTTCTATTTATGTGCTTTTAAAAAATTCTTTTACTTTAAAAAAAAAAAAGGAATAAGGACTCATGTGCCTTTATTTACATCCAGTCCCTGTGAGTATGCAGTTTTGTACATTTTTTCTCATCCGTTCCCACCGCCACAAATGACTTACAATTGATGTATGTGGAAGATGTACTGCATGCGTTCGCACTCGGGACCTCGCGAGGCTTATAGTCGCATCCGGAGGACTTTCGGGGGGAGTGGAGTCGGCGGCACTGATGTTAACTCCGGAGGAAAAATCCCCTTGAACGTGGTTGCTCCACATGATTTATGTTTCAGACCATAGTTAGTTTAGCAGCAGCAGCCGTATACACTTGCAGCAACACTGTGACATATAGAGGAGCTTGGGTAGGAGACTTGTCAGTCTTGACATAGACAGTACATCTGGCAACAAGCTTAGTGTAGAAACTATTACATGGCTGCTGCTCTGATTTGTCATTTCACACACACACACACACACACACATGCACGCACGCACACACACACACACACACACACACACACACGCGCGCGCCACACACACACACACAGACACACTTGAACATCTTGTGCACACGTTAAACCCGTTCCGCTTTTCGGAAGAGTAGGCCATGGTGTGCCGGTAGGAACGGATGACATTTACAAAACTGCATACACACGGGGACTATTTGTATAAAAAAAAAAAGCACACGAGTGCTTATTCCGTTAACATCGAAATCAAAGAATAAAATAAATAGAATGAATAACACACACACACAAACACTGTCACAGGAGAAGACCAGGCACTACACACCCCACCCTGAGGAGTGGTTAGGGTACAATACAGCGCTGATTTTTACACACTGTCTCTCTCTGGGGCAAGTTGAACCTGGCGGAGTCCATCCCGCTCCAAGTACAGGATGCATGCTGGGTATGTTTACGTTTCCGTAACCCTTCAAACGCTGACATGAATTACAGGGTCTTGAACACGCGTATTTGATCTTCAGCATGCGAATACACGTGAGTGAATTAAAGCACTGTCAAGTGTGCAGGCTGAGTTGACTCAAGAGATCGTAAAAATCACCCCCCTTAATTTACCGGGGGCTGCTAAGCAAGATTCAAACCCACTGATGTGTGGAGCCAGAGGGGAGGAAGTCAAACGCTGTATTTCCACCATGGGGATGCTGGGGGCCTATCAGTGTAAAATTGCATCCCCCGCCTTCTGAAAATTCTGTGCTAGGAATTCCCTCTTTTCTATTCCCCCCTTTCTTTCTGACTTGTTCCTTTTCTTCCGTCACCTCCTTCTTGTCTAGTTTCTGCCTCCTTGGTCCATTCTCCTGCCTTTTTATCCAGAAAGACTTAAAAGATAACAATTCTCTCCCACACCCAAGTTGGATGCTCTGGGCCTGATTTGTCAGGCGCTTAACAGCAGTGCGGAACATGTTCGCTCATATGCCAGATAACAATTGTTGCTGTCTGAGCATTCAACGAAGAAGAAAAAAAGCGCTCTATCCACCCAGCTATAGTATAATAAAAAGGAAAACAGTAACAGAAAACTGGGTGTAACTTAATAAAACCAGGGAATGTAAACAGACAAGAGAGGTAAGTGGATCGGTGGTCTAGAGGTAACGCACCTGTCTAGAAAGTGAAAAGTCCAGGTCGGAAGTGTGCAGTGGTTCGAATCCCGTTTGCACCTGAAACTTTCCCTGGTCTGGGCGCTAGTCTTTTGGATGAGACAATAAACTGAGGTCCCGTGTGTTACACATAATTATTTAGCACACGTAAAAGAACCCACGGCAACAAGAGAGTCGTCCTTGGCAAAATTCTGTAGAAAAAGCCACTCTGATAGGGAAACAAAATAATACAGTTGCAGACAGGAAAAAGAAAAAAAAGAAATGGGTGGCACTGCTCTTGTGGCGACGCGCTCTCCCCAGGGAAAGCAGCCCAAATTTCACGCAGAGAAATATGCCGTGACTTTAAATGGTATTAATAAATAAATAAATAAATAAATAAATAAGATACCATGATGTAAAGCAGGGTGACTTGATTTCTGCCTGTGTTTTCATTTCTTGGCTAGAGCTCCAAAGTTGACCAAAGGTGAGGGTTTTATGTATGCGCTTGCTCTTCTTGCCCACCATTAAGGTAGCCACATTCCGATTTCGGGGATGGCTTCTATCTTAACTCCTTGAGGAGGTGTTAGAGCACTGCACTGAGTTTTTTTGGCAGCATTGTCCTAGACAAGTTTTTGAAGTAGGTGGAACCCATGGTCCCTTGAGCCAATTCGATCCTTGAGTGGAATGAAATTGCTACGGAAAGCAGAGGACCGCAGGGAGTGGAGGATGCTTATTGCTAAATCTTCATTAGTGGCCCAAGGGACCACGGGATAGGTGAGGTGAAGATAGGAGCCCATCCCTCTCCAGGCTTATACCAGTTCCTGGGTTCCAGTCACCACGAGACGCCTGTATAAGGGGATTTTTTTCCCCCCTGGAGTTAACAACAGCCCCGAATCCACTCCCTATAAAAGTCCTTCAGATGAGATTATAAACTGAGGTCCAGTGTGCGAATGCATGCAGAACATCTTGCACACATGTTGAAACCTATTCCACCTTTCAGAAGAGTAGGTCATTTACTGTCATTCCCTTGTGCTGGGATGGCTGCGTGTGCACCGCTGAACATTATACTACATTTTATTTGACGTCAGTCTTTTTCTCCTATGTAATCTGTCTGTCTGTGTATTTGCTCTCTCTCTCTCTCTCTCTCTTGCTCTCCAAGTTGACCTGAGAGATGTTCACACCCTCAATTCATCAAATCTGGAAGCTGACATTCAAACCACAACTTCCTAGACCAATGGGATTGAAGTCAAATGGTCTCAACCACTGGGTTATGGCATCAATACGCTTGAAGAGTTCATTTACAGTGTCCAATTAGAATGCAAAGTGGAAAGAAAGAAAGGGGCATGGAGGAAGGAATATTCACATTTTTTCCCCAATCTCTGGGGAAAAAAACAATTGTGAAAGATTTTTTTCTTCTGTAATGTGTGTTTGGCTAGTACATGAACTATCTCAGACAAGGGCAATCTAGGCCTGCCATACTGCAAGCTTTATCAACCTGTTGAAATTGGAAATTTTCAGTAGGAGGATGCATTCATATTTAGATGAAAGTTTGCAACGCAGAGGGACAAGTACTAACTTCCACTGGAGGCTCTTGGCTGATCGCTACATTTTCGCAAATAGTGGCAGAGAGAATACAGACCCAACGAGGGTAAGGTCGGGTGGGAATAAGTGTCTGATATGTTAAGTATGACAGCCAAACAAAAATGCTGGGGAAAAATAGCATCAAATATTGATATATCATGCAAGTGCTGAATGTAAAGATGGAGAAAGGAAAAGGCTTTGCAAGATTTACATATCCTTTCTTCATGCCTCTATCTTTACTCTTGTTCTTTATAATTTCCAGAAATCTGAAAACACATCATACTTGAAAAACACTGATACATCATTCTTGAAAACACTGACACATATGATCTCTCACATCTATAAGCACCATCATAACAGAAACACAAAAGTTCTGCTGACAGTGGTCCACAATATTTATTTCCAAAGAAATTTCTTCATGTCAACAATGTATAAAACTTCAGATGAAGGTCCTGTGACACGAAGAGAAAAACCATGCTGTCAACAATGACAGAAATGACAATGACAACTGAACATGCTCTGAAAGAAACATTTCTCACATCTGTATTTCCAACTTTACAATGCACCACCATTCTAACCATTCTCATTGTCTTTTAACTCATTTTCCTTTGTGAATATAAATCCTGTTACCTCAGAGCATTATGATGAGGCATGAGGATTTTCAGACCTTCCCTCATCATGTTTATATTGTATGATAATAATGTCTATGTACATCTTGGTTGAATCTGTCCAAAAAAAAGGCAACTTCTTAGAACATTTCACTTCTAACACTTGCAAAAATAGTATCTATAAAGTTCTGCAAATGTCAAAAACAAAACAAAACATGACAATAATAAAGTCACTTTTCTCAGTTGATGTTTTTATGACCAAACTCCTCTTTTTTTCTCTCTCTGTGTTGAAAGTTTTTATGACCTAACTCCTCTGAAAGTCCACGCTGCTTTGTGCTCTCTCTTTCAGTACAGAACTGTAGTATCTGAAAGGTTTTGTAAGTGTCAATAATAAAATGTGACAACAATAAAGTCACTTTTTTCAGTTGATGTTTTTACAAACATACTCTTCTTTTTTTCTCTCTGTAGAAGTTTATATGATCAAACCTCCTCTGTAAGTCCACACTGCTTTGTGCTCTCTCTCTTACAGAACTATGGTCCAAACTGACCACACAGTTAAAATTCAATTCAATTTCACAAGATCTTCAATGCCACTTTTATGGAGTCTGCCACAGAACTTGATAATAACAAACATATTCAAACAGTAATGTAAGCACACACTGCATTTCGTAATCATCAACGTTGAACAACTTTTCATGAATCTGAAGATGCGTCCGACTGAAAAAGTGTTAACTGGAACAAGTTTTTCTTCAGCAGAAGCTTAACACAGGCACCAGTCCTTTCTCTTGACCCACGGATGTTTTCCTCATCCCCCACCTCAGTTGCTCTCACTGCCAGACTCATCAGAGGTGTCCCCCCCTTCCTTGACGTCGATGCTGATCTTGTACTCCTGGTCGCAGCCCATGTACGAGTCGCTCATGAAGTAGACGGTGTAGCTGTGTCGGCCCACTGATGGAGCCAGGAAGTCCAGCTTGACCTTGGCCTTCTGCTGCAGGGTCAGGCGTTTGATGGACAGCAGGGAGTTGTTCTTGGAGTCGCCGATGACCACCCACCACCCCTCTTCACGTTTCTGTCAGCACACACATCAATGAGGGTTAGACATTTAAAAAGTAAATGAGAAAGATTTTTCACGATTATTCCTATATTAATTTTGTACTGTAAACACATACACACACATATAAAATATACACATGTACAAATATATGCACACACACAGACAATTCAGTTAGATGACATAGAACACTTTGACGACTCAACCTGCAAAACTAACAACCATGAGATACAACACAACTTGACAAAATGCCAAGGAGCTACAGCGTCTCCCATACTGCAAAACGCACTTAACGCTTTACATCATTAACAACTTCAGACCAACACTTTACCACTGATGCCGATATTCAGACAACTGACCTGGGGGAAGAAAGGAGCGATGACAGGGCCTGTCACTTCGTCCTCTCTCTCCAAAGTCACCACCACGTTCACCGTTGATCCGCTGAAACAGACACAAAGTGGCGGTCAGCACAGACAGTCCTTTATCCAATGCATGTATAGAGCAAATGAGAGAGAGAGTGTGTGTGTGTGTGTGTGTGTGTGTGTATGTGTGTGTGTGTGTGTGTGTGCTTGTGTGAGTGAAGTGTGTGTGTGTGTGAGAGGGAGAGAGTGAAGTGTGTATGAGTGTGTGAGTGAAGAGTGTGTGTGTGTTTGAGTGCTTGTGTGAGTAAAGTGTGTGTGTGTGCGTGTGTGTGAGGGAGAGAGTGAAGTGTGTATGAGTGTGTGTGAGTGAAGAGAGTGTGTGTGTAAGTGTGTGTGTGCCTGTGTATTTTGTGTGTGTTTGCATGGTGAGATTTTTGCATATTAGACTGTTTTAGTCCACCATTAAGGTAACTGTATTCCAACTTCAGGGATACATTCTGGTACATTTCAGAGGGCATAACAATGTCAGTACCTTCATGTACAAGATCCATGATATGACCACTTACGACAAACAAAAAAGCAAAGCAATTCCCTTCTCTATACCAAATGTCATTGTTTTTGATAAAAAAAACACCACCACAAAAAACAACAACCCCAAAGTAACAAAGAGAACCCTTCCTGTTAGCATAAACACTGAGTGTTTGTTGGAAATACAGCGACACACCTAAAAGAAACCAAACAAACCTGCGAATGCTCTCTTTCTCCTGGACTTCGTATGTCAGCTCGATGTTGGGGTATCGGTTGCAGAAGCGAGCCACGTCAGCCATCTGAGCTTCTGTCAGCTGCAGCAGCTCGTTCCGCTCATCGTCCTCCATCTCCATGATGTCAAAAATGGTCTCCAGGGTCTAGAGGGAAAAAAACAACCACAATACAATACATAACAGATAAAGTCTAGTCTGATGTGTCTTTTCATTGAATGAGTGCATGTTTTCAGATACTTCAAAATAGATTAAAATACATATCATTTATATAATGCTGCTGTGATTTAACAGATTTTCCAGACTTCTTCATCCTACAAAGACAAAGAGCAAAGAAGGCAGATCATTATGTTCAAACTGCATTACTTAACTGCTTAAATCCTCTCATGAAGGTACAAGGGACTCTTTCAATATAAACATCATTCCCGATTTCACAAAAGTTTTTCTCATAAAATCTCCCTCCTCTTCTTTTCCCCTCCTGCAGCAGCACAGGGAGTGTGGTGACCCTCACCTTCTCCTGGCAGCGTTTTTCCAAAAAACAAAACACATCATACTTGAAAAACACTGACACATCATTCTTGAAAACACTGACATATGATCTCTCACATCTATAAGCACCATCATAACAGAAACACAAAAGTTCTGCTGACAGTGGTCCACAATATTTATTTCCAAAGAAATTTCTTCATGTCTTCATGACTATGGATGGCAACAATGTATAAAACATCAGATGAAGCTCCTGTGACACGAAGAGGAAAACCATGCTGTCAACAATGACAGAAATGACAATGACAACTGAACATGCTCTGAAAGAAACATTTCTCACATCTGTATTTCCAACTTTACAATGCACCACCATTCTAACCACTCTCATTGTCTTTTTAACTCATTCTCCTTTGTGAATATAAATCCTGTTACCTCAGAGCATTATGATGAGGCATGAGGATTTTCAGACCTTCCCTCATCATGTTTACATTGTATGATAATAATGTCTATGTACATCTTGGTTGAATCTGTCCAAAAAAAAAAGGCAACTTCTTAGAACATTTCACTTCTAACACTTGCAAAAATAGTATCTATAAAAATCTGCAAATGTCAAAAACAAAACAAAACATGACAACAATAAAGTCACTTTTCTCAGTTGATGTTTTTATGACCAAACTCCTCTTTTTTTCTCTCTCTGTGTTGAAATTTTTATGACCTAACTCCTCTGAAAGTCCACGCTGCTTTGCGCTCTCTCTTTCAGTACAGAACTGTAGTATCTGAAAGGTTTTGTAAGTGTCAATAACAAAATGTGACAACAATAAAGTCACTTTTTTCAGTTGATGTTTTTACAAACATACTCTTCTTTTTTTCTCTCTGTAGAAGTTTATATGATCAAACCTCCTCTGTAAGTCCACACTGCTTTGTGCTCTCTCTAAGAGAACTATGGTCCAAACTGACCACACAGTTAAAATTCAATCCAGTTTCACAAGATCTTCAATGCCACTTTTGTGGAGTCTGCCACAGAACTTGATAATAACAAACATATTCAAATAGTAATGTAAGCACACACTGCATTTCGTAATCATCAACGTTGAACAACTTTTCATGAATCTGAAGATGCGTCCGACTGAAAAAGTGTTAACCGGAACAAGTTTTTCTTCAGCAGAAGCTCAACACAGGCACCAGTCCATTCTCTTGACCCACGGATGTTTTCCTCATCCCCCACCTCAGTTGCTCTCACTGCCAGACTCATCCGAGGTGTCCCCTCCTTCCTTGACGTCGATGCTGATCTTGTACTCCTGGTCGCAGCCCATGTAAGAGTCGCTCATGAAGTAGACGGTGTAGCTGTGTCGGCCCACTGACGGAGCCAGGAAGTCCAGCTTGACCTTGGCCTTCTGCTGCAGGGTCAGGCGTTTGATGGACAGCAGGGAGTTGTTCTTGGAGTCGCCGATGACCACCCACCAGCCCTCTTCACGTTTCTGAAAGCAATCACATGCATGCGGGTTAGACACTTAAAAGTAAATGAGAAAGATTTTTCATGATTATTCCTATATCAATTCTGTACTGTAAACACATACACACATATATAAAATATACACATGTACAAATATATGCACACACACAGAAACACACACCCACACACCCAGACAATTCAGTTAGATGACATAGAACACTTTGACGACTCAACCTGCAAAACAAACCACCATGAGATACAACACAACTTGACAAAATGCCAAGGAGCTACAGCCTCTCCCATACTGCAAAACACACTTGACGCTTTACATCATTAACCCTAGTAGCGCTAAATAAACAGCAACAAGCCTCACTTCTATTGGCTGAATTAACATTGGCTAGCATTGTTTTGGAGCAGGGTGGGATCAAACAACCCATGATATTGATATATAAAACTGAATTAAATGTGTTAAGCTATAGATCACTGGAAAGAAGAGATAATATGCTTTTAAATGAGTATAATTTTATAATAGTGTGTAGTGTTTATGATTATGTAAAAAAAAATCAAAAAAAAAATAATCATGTGCGCACTACCGATCGCTGTTCCACTGTCAGGGCCCCGGATCGATTTTAGCACGCTAAGCAAAGTTCTTGCGGTGCATAAATGTCATGATTAGGTAAACACTATTTCTTGACATTAGTTTTCAAAAAATAAGGAGTTTGTATCGCTTTATCGGTCACCAAATACTCAGAAAAGTTCAGCGACAGGATCGACGCCATCGCGACCGTCATGGCGGAATGTGCGAAGTGGTGGCTTTCTATGAAAAAAATACAAAGATCGTTTGATTTCATGTGATGCAAAGTACTCAGCAGCATAGCGATTTGACTCAACAACAGTTATTTCGAAGCCTCGTTGCGTCAAAATAAAGTAAAACAATCTGTGACGTCGAAATCGCAGAGTAGCGAAGAAGTCCATCCAGCAAAACTAGCACCGCTCGATTCAGTCCGATCGCAATCGATTTTTACCAAGTTTTTCAAAAATATTCCACAATCCTTACCTCATCGTCTCTCTCATTGTTTATTTCAACCAAATCCAGCCTCTAAAACTCCTCCTCGCTGTCAATTTTGTAAAAAAGCTCGAAAAAACGTTTGAAGAAATTCTAGTGCAAACGCTGGCCGCCATTTTTGTTGAAGACGATCTCGGCTGGTCCGAAAAAAAATTAAAATACACTCTTAACCAGTCAGATTCTTCGTTGCTTGTGTGTGTCAAACGACCTTCACCCCTTTCTGCGGGCCTACAACGGCCTTAACATTCATTGGCTGACCTTTGAAAGCGAAAGTAAGCTTTCAACTATGATCACCCACGTCATCCCGGAATATTCCGGGATCCGCCACACAGCCTAGACCCGCCTTTACCGGAATATTCCGGGAACCGCGCCACTAGGGTTAACAACTTCAGACCAACACTTTACCACTGATGCCGATATTCAGACAACTGACCTGGGGGAAGAAAGGAGCGATGACAGGGCCTGTCACTTCGTCCTCTCTCTCCAAAGTCACCACCACATTCACCGTTGATCCACTGAAACAGAAACAAAGTGGCAGTCAGCACAGATAGTCCTGTATCCAATGGAGAGAGAGAGTGTGTGTGTGTGTGTGAGTGTGAGTGCTTGTGTGAGTGAAGTGCGAGAGGGAGAGAGTGAAGTGTGTATGTGTGAGTGAAGAGTGTGTGTGTGTGAGTGTGTGTGTGCCTGTGTATTTTGTGTGTGTTTGCATGGTGAGATTTTTGCATATTAGACTGTTTTAGTCCACCATTAAGGTAACTGTATTCCAACTTCAGGGATACATTCTGGTACATTTCAGAGGGCATAACAATGTCAGTACCTTCATGTACAAGATCCATGATATGACCACTTATGACAAACAAAAAACCAAAACAATTCCCTTCTCTATACCAAATGTCACTGTTTTTGATCAAAAGACCCCACAACAAAAAACCCCCAACCAAAGTAACAAAGAGAACCCCTCCTGTTAGCATAACACTGAGTGCTTGTTGGAAATACAGTGATGCAAACTTAAATAAACAAAAAAGAAACCAAACAAACCTGCGAATGCTCTCTTTCTCCTGGACTTCGTATGTCAGCTCGATGTTGGGGTATCGGTTGCAGAAGCGAGCCACGTCAGCCATCTGAGCTTCTGTCAGCTGCAGCAGCTCGTTCCGCTCATCGTCCTCCATCTCCATGATGTCAAAAATGGTCTCCAGGGTCTGGGGGGAAAAAACCCCCACAATACAATATATAACTGATTAAGACCAGTCTGATGTCTCTTTTCATTGAATGAGTGCATGTTTTCAGATACTTCAAAATAGATTAAAATACATATCATTTATATAATGCTGCTGTTATTTACAGATTTTCCAGACTTCTTCATCTTTCAAAGACAAACAGCAAAGAAGGCAGATCATTATGTTCAAACTGCATTACTTAACTGCTTAAATCCTCCCATGAAGGTATAAGGGACACTTTCAATATAAACATAATTCCCGATTTCAAAATCCACCCATGAAGGTATAAGGGACACTTTCAATATAAACATAATTCCCGATTTCACCAAAGTTCTCATACAATAAGCCTCTTCTTTTCCCCTCCTGCAGCACAGGGAGTGTGGCCCTCACCTTCTCCTGGCAGCGTTTGATGATGTCCTGGGAGAAGTGAGGCAGCTGTTTGAGGTAGGAGTCCTTGTTCCACAGGGCCTGGGTGATCATCTGGGCCAACTCCATGGCAGCCAGGGCGGGGCTCAGCCAGCCGTTGGAGCTCAGCACGTCCACACAGGCCTGGATCAGCCGGATTGCCTGCAGAGGTGCAGAGATTTGCTGGTGTTAGTGATGGTTTGTGGAAAGTAGGAGAGACATACACACATATATCTGGCTACCCTCCTCCCAGTCTTACTTCTGCAACATCATCAATCCAAAATCTCTTTCCCCTACTACTATTCATCCACTCTCCTCACCAACCACCCTTTGGCTCCTCTCTTCCCATGAGCTTTAACTTTCTCCAATACTCAACTCCCCCCCCCCCCCCCCCCCCCCCCCCTCCCCAACACACACTACCTTCTTTCCCAAGCCTATCATACACTAAAACATAAAACACAATCAAAAATCTTCATGCATGCTCCAAGTCACAAAACTGTAATACATACTCTCTCTCTCTCAAACACACACACACACATTTCCACCTCGACACCCTATGAACATACACTAGCCCACCACACATTACCCCTCACCACTCCTCACTATGGCTGGCCCACAGCACACTCACCTTGCTGAGGATCTCCTCCGTGTCTGACTGGAGTTCAGCAGACAGCTGCATGCGGGACAGATGGGCCTGAAGCAACAGGTTCGTCTTGGTGTGCGGGTCGTTGAACTTGGGGGCCGCTTGCTTGTTCAACAACCGGGCTGCCAGCTGATAACAGACACAGATTTGAATGGGTTTTAAAAAAAATTCAGGCTGTTTATAAACAACACAGATTTTGATATAAATAATTCTTAAAAAAAAAAAAAATTCCGTCTGTTTATAAGCCAATGATTTAACAGATATTTTTTGGATTTTTTTTTTTTGGGGGGGGTTGCTTTCATGCATTATACATGCACATAAAAATATTGTTCATTGAATTGTATATCACTTTCACTATAGATATCCTTGTGTGAGCTTTGGGCTGCTCTCCTCTGGGAGCGTGCATTACCACAAGAGCAGCATCGCCCGAATTTTTTTTTCATTTTTCCTGTCTGCATTTGTTTCCATATGAGAGTGGCTTTCTTTTACTGAATTTTGCCAGGAATAACTGTCTTGCAAAGGATTCTTTATGTGCACAGAATCAGTGTTGCACACAGGATCTCGCTTTATCGTGTCATCTGAAAGTCAAGCACCCAAACCACCATTCAAGGTCTAGTGGACGGGGAAAAAGTTCAGGCTGAAACAGAAAGCAAACCTGCACTGCTCGCTTTCAAGGCAGGTGCATTAATTAAGACCACTGTTCCACCAAACATCCATCACACAAGAATCTACAACACAAGTCTTGACTCATGGCATGTAGAAAGCATTTCAAGAATTTCCTTCCCAAATTTCACAGAAGTGCACATCATGATTATCTTTCATACAATATGAATATGAAATGACTCAGGGGTAATGAAATTGACCAGTTACTTAAAAACAAGATTTTTTGCTTGATTCAATATTTGGAGAGAAAACCAAGCACTGATTCCTGTCTCCATTCAAACTCCTAGTCTACAATGGAATCCCCCCCCCCCCAAATGTACTTGCAAAAACCAAAACAAGAAGAACACCACCCAAATTGGGGCATGTTTTTCTCGCATCCCACCTGTCTGAGAATCTCTGTCTCGCCATGTCTGATGGGCAGGTTCTCGTACTCTGCAGCATTGGCCACAATCTCCAGCAGTCCTTTGATCTTGGTCTTGTTGTTCAGGGACATGCTGAACAGCTCTGTTACACACACACGCACACACACACCATGCCTCACATCAGAAATACATATCGACAGCTACTACACTTTTAACTGTTTTGGTGTTTTTTTAAAGAATTTATTCCAAAAGACAGAAACAAGGTCATTCTGTTTTTGTTTTTTTAAGGTAGTGCAATAGAGTAAACATAAAGACTGGAAAACTGTGCTTCTGTATTTTTAAGCAAGTACAACTGAGTAACAATATGAACAACCAGAGCATATGAAATACATCACTGTTAGCTCAATGATTTATCGCTAGCACTTAAAAAGTGTTAATGGTATTTCTTTCTTTCCTTTCTCACTTCTCTGCTCTTCTCAGCTTTTTTTAAAAAAATCCTCTTCCAAAAAAACAAACTTTCTTGCTTTTCTCACCAACCTCTTCTCTATTTCTTTTCTTTTAATGATTGAACTAGCTTTACGAAACAACAAAGACAAAATTGAATAACGCACATTAACAAAAATGGTCTTTGCTAGTTCATCACATACCATACCTACATTCTTAAAGCAAATGCAAGCCAACTTCAGAACAGACAGGAGCAAAAGAAAAAATAAGAAGAAAAAAAAAGACTGCAAAGAAAGAAAGAAAGAAAGAAGGAAAATATGGAGAGGACTGAAATGACTGACCAATTGTGGTGTAGTTGATGTAGTAGTAGGCAGCGATCATTCCCAGGTTGAGGGGGGCGACATCCATGTCATCCTCCACACTGATACACTGCAACGCATACATTGACCCATTAAGTTTGTGTTTTTTTACTGAATGACATATTTTTCTTTTTCATTCCTTGGCTGAAGCTTCAAGGTTCACCAATGATGAGATTTTTGTGCGTGCAACCATTTTTACCCAACAGTAAGGTAGCCACATTCAGCCTTAGGGGGTAACTGAAAAATATTACATGTATCTCTTACTATCACAATTTTTGTCCTGTGATTACCCTTTTCTGCCTTGAAATACAAAATAAAGTGAAACACTGAAACCATTCAAAAAACAAAAACAAAAGTTAGTAAATTTAATGAAAACAATTATGCCTAAAACGGCTGCAGAATGTAATCAAATCTATAAAATAGCTTGAATAAATCTGGTTCCAACTGTCAGACTTTAAACATGTGAAAATAAGTTGCATGGACATGAGTACACAAACTAAATAAAATATTTTCTATCCTTATTTTATTTTTATTTTTAACGAAGATTTTGGTCTCTGAGAGTACGCATGCTAAATTTAATCCACCATTCAATGATTAAGTAATCATTTTCCTTCCAAAGTTTGTCAATTATTCAATGATTCCTTTGGTCAAAAGCATGATCTGCACAAGTTGCTGTTTTCTTAGATTTTGATCCTACCTTGGACTGTTCCAGGTCGTTGATGGTGTTCTCCACAAGTTCTGACAGGTGATCCGACAGGTGACGATGGGACACACCTGCACAGAACCATACCATCATGTAAGTTACCACTGCCTCGTTTCTTTTCTTTTTTTATATTTTATAACAATGTTAACAACAGCAATAAATATCTATGATTTACTAATAATATTAATAATCATGACACCACCACCACCAATAATGACTTGTGACAATAAAAGCAACAACAACAGGTAAATGATTAAACCAACACAACAGTAACAACAATGACCACAATCTAGCCTAATACATCCGACCACAGTGCTTGCCCTTTCTTGGCCCAAATAACCAAGCTAGACTACAAACGTGAAGGAAAACTGGAGAAAAAGAAGACTGCAAAGACGAACAGGAAACATTATCAAGCAAGACTAAAAAGGAAACTCTATCAATGCACTCACCCTGCAGGTTGTAGTAGTTGGGGTTCTGGGTCATGCGGCGGTAGAGGAAGGTCCAGGTGAGGTAGTCCACAGCATCCTGCTTGTTCTCAATGGTCTTGGTCACAATCTCTGCACTGAAGTGGTCGTGGAGGCAGTGGTCCAGGTGACTCTGAAACCACAACACACACAGCGATCCACTTAGCACCCGATATCCATTCCACTGCTGCTCCAGTCCTTCAAAACTCTTTAAGCTAAGATTGAAAGCTATGGTATCTCAGGGCCAACTAAGGTCTCATAAAACAGGTCGGTGACTCTGAAACCACAACACACACAACGATCCACTTAGCCCCCGATATCCATCCCGCTGCTGCTCCAGTCCTTCAAAACTCTTTAAGCTAAGATTGAAAGCTATATAAATTCCATACATTATTATTATTATTATTATTATTATCTCAGGGCCAACTAAGGTCTCATAAAACAGGTCGGTGAAACTTTTCTGAAAGGGAACCCTTTGCAACTACATACAGATTAAAACAGGGTTTAAAACTACTGCTACTCTTCTTCCTAGTGTTAACAGAAAAAAAAGTAAACATCCACACAATGGGAATCATTAGCCAGGTCTAGAAAAATTAAAAAACAAAACAAAACCAAAGACAGACGACTCACCTCCACTGGCAGGGGCTCAAACAAGAACTTCTTGAAGAACTCTTTCTTTGAACTCTGGCACATGATCACGGCTTTCCCTGCAATTTGACAACAGCAATCACATGTAGGTCAATGTCAGTACACACAAAGTTCATTATTGATAAAACATTTCAATGTAACCTCTCTCTCTCTCTATCCAATTCCTTTCTCAGTATTTTTTTTAATCAAAAGTGATCACTAGTGCTTTCACAAAGACTAAACAGTTATAGTAATCAGCACAATATGGTCAAGACAAATGTAGAAAAGATAGGATTATGCTGTGTTGTTATGCTTTGTGGAGTCAGATTGTATTGTAGCATTTTGCGCTATGTTGTAATGTAATAGATTGTCTTACTATTTTAGTCTAGCAAATTCATCTCTGGCCCAAGTTATGATTCCGGAGAAAATCTGAAGACCACACACACACTATGCTGAATCCTCTGTAACTAGCCTACTGACCTGAACGGCAAAAACCAACCTGGAAGGTTTTCATACAGGCTTATTCAAAGCACTGGAAACGAAACAGTGGCACTTACCTTCCTGGTCTTGCAGAGGTCGGTTGGCTCGTCCAATCATCTGCAGCACGTCAGTCACAGGGTAGTCCTCGTATCTGTATGATATATAACAGGGCCAAGTTAACACAACAGAAAAATACAACATGAATAAAGGACAACATGAGCATAACATACTTTAACCCTTTATACACTGACCTGGCCATGTGAACAGAAGCTTGGGGTGAAAAAAGGTGAACTTTTTTTACCATTCCTCAGCTAGAGCTACAGAATTCACCAATGGTGAGATTTTGCACATCCAACCATTTTACTATTGAGGTAGCCCCATTCTAATTTCGGGGGAAAAAAGGTGAAAGAAAAATGACATCAAGAGCATTAACTTAACAAGACAATGTCAGAAAGCACACTCGCAACACTGATTTGCCTTTACATTAACATTCCCTTCCTTGACGTGTAGCAACACACAACACTTTCAGTCACAGGGCACACAGCAAACAATGGCAGTGGAGGATGACAAGGTTGAAGAGGGAGGTAGTTCAGTAGAACTTTATTTAAATGGTAAAGCTGAAGCTGCATCAAGAACAAGATTTACTCCCCTTTTTCTCTCTTCTCCCCTTCCCCACATAGACACACAAAATCAACTCCTGCATAGAAATAAATGTGCACAAGCATGTACGCGCACACATGTGTGCGCACACACACACACTGTAACAGAAACAAATATATGACAAAAAACACTATTTGTGACTTCATTCATCCAAACACAGACACATATACAGAGTCACACACACACAGTCACACAGTCTCACACACACACAGTCTCTCTCTCTCTCTCTCTCTCTCACACACACACACACACACACACACACATGTACACCCCCACACACACAAATCTGACTCACGAGTGTGTTTTGCCATCGTAATACTGAGTATCCATGACGACGACGAGGTGGGCAGCGGCGGTCATCCCCCAGGCCAGGCCCCGGGTGGCCACGATGACCTGCACGGCCCCGGAGTTGAAGAGCTGCTCCACAATGTTGCGCTCACTCTCCGACAACCCTTCATGCAGGTAACCCACCCCACTTGCCAGGGTCTCTCTCAGGGTCTGCACAGTGATGAACACCCCAGTCTGTGTAAGTTGGCTTGTTCCTTTGATACACATACTAAGATTACTGAACTGTGTTTGCTATGTATGTTATGATGAGTATGTTATAAAATAATTTTAATAATGTATGGAATTTATATAGTGCTGAATCTTGTAAAGCAACAAATCAAAGTTATCTCTGTCCCAGTGGGACTGGCCAGCCACAGACGACACTGTACTAGATTTAACACCTGGAGCGCAACTCCATAGTCTTACGAGACTGATGGCTGCCAACAATATAGTAAGACTACTGAAGAGTGTTTGGGATGTATATTAAGATGACTTTATCATCTTTGCTACATACAGTAAGACTAGTGTATTGTGTTTTGTATGAAGTAATGTTACTAACTGTATTCTACTGCAACAATGTTGTTTACTGTCATGTCAGATAAGTACAAATCAGTGAACTTGTACCTTTGAAACAATCAAACGGTTAAAATATTCTCAAGCAAACATTTCAGTGAAGTTGTACAATTAAATCAATAGAACATTCTGAAGTGACCGTTTAGGAAAACTGTTGCCCTTACAATCAAACCATCAGACTATTCTTACAAAAAAATTTCAAGAAAGTCGTATCCTCAATAGTCACATCTTTGAAACCAACACACAAACAACAAGAAGAAAACATCCACCATTTCCACTCATCAACCAGTAAAGCCAAACAGAATGCAGAACTGTTGACTCACCATGTCTGAGATTTTTTCCAGGAATGGGGTGAGGTCATCCTCTGTCACGTGCAGAAATCGGCTCTGCACTTTATCGTCAGAGCTACCCTGCAGTTCTGCTGCAGCGTAGGTCAGAACGTCGATGGCAGTGATGCGCGTCTGTTTGCGCGAGGGCACAAACACAACCACTGGTTTGCGGGGAGAATGTCGCACTACGGCCTGGTAGGCTGGTTTTCCCATGGCGATGATGCGAGAGGCATTGTGGGAAATGTTGAAGCCCTAGCAAGAGTATTAAAAAAAAGTTGTTTACATTTGATGCCATGGGTTTATGACAAATTCATATAATATATATTTATATGGAAATATGTTTTTTTAGGAACAGTGGAAAAATTCTGCGACAAGAACAAAAAAGGCAGCTTGAACTGACAAGACAAATACAAATGATACCAATATGATTTAAGTAATGACTATGGTTTTTTCTTGAACTCTCAAGACTCCAACTAGTCCTTCATGGTATCAACTTTAAATCAGTCTATCTAGGCTTTTATTCTGTTCTATTTTGGCAGATTTTTAAACTCTAATGTTATGGTCTGACTAACTAGCAACTAATCTTCATTAAAAAATAAAAAAGAGCACTCTTGGGTTTACCCAAATATGTCACACAACACTAAACCTTCATTAAAATACCACAACTCATCCAGCGTTTCACTGCATGTGTTATGAAGAACCAATCGTCAGGAAAATCACAGAAATACTCCCATCACGAACCATGAGAGCGATTTTCATTAAACCACCCAGAACAATCCCTGCGTTTACCTGAATGTGGAGCTCCAGGGGCACAGGTCGGACGTTGGGGTGGAAGTTGAAGAAGGCGGTTGTCCCACACCCCAGCCACTGCGCCACGTCACGGGCATTGGACAGAGACGACGACAGCGCCACAATGCGAATGTTTCTCTCCAGTTGTGACGAGATGTAGCGCATGCGAGAACAGATCACCTCCAGCACAGGCTAACAAAAAAAGAAAACAACTCTTTATTTTTTATCATCATTTATCCATTTATCAATTATCAGTTATAACACAACAGCCCATTATAATCCTCTTTCCCGAAAACAGAACCAATTAGATGGTATGTCAATAAATAAGTATGTAACTGCACGTAATTTGGGGCATCCTCCAAAACAACTGAAACATCATCCAAACGTTTTGTTTGGTTTAGAATCAATGTGAACTTTCACCACAGCAAATGAAATGGAGAATTTGCTCTTTCCAAATAGAGTGCACAAAGACTTCCCCTTCCTAGCCTTAGTGTAGATATGGCCGCTGTTTCTTTGCATACTTTTTGGAAAGTCTCATGGATTTAACCTTGAGATTTTCTTATGAGGTGAGCAATAAGACATCCTCTGGGTCTTTTCACCTCACATATTCCCTTATTAAAAAGCTAGCCATCTTTTCAATCTACTTTTTACATTGCTAATCAAAAGGCCTAACCATATGAAAATGTAGACTCAACATTTTGTGATATTTCTATATCACTATACATCAGTAAAGTGAAGAACCTACAACCTAATATTAAAAATATGAAACAATACTCTGTCATTCAAAATGATCTTTTCAATGCAGTGCTCTCCTTTTCAACCAGAGCAGGAAAACATCTTTCCCATTTATTTTACACTGTTCATGGCAGAAAAAGAAAAGCTGAAAATGACCTAAAACCAACAAACAAACCACACAGAGCTCCAGTTTAATGTTAAAAAAAAGAACTCAAAACAACGTACCCCAACTTCGCCACCAATGAGGTGCAGCTCATCGACGATGAAGAGAGAGACGTTCTGGACGTTTTTCCTCTGCTTCCATCGTCGGGACAGGATGTCCCACTTCTCCGGTGTGCTGATCACAATGTTACCCTGAAATGCAATCCAGGCTCATTTTCTGCCAGAGATATCTGTCATATGTTGTTGTTTTTTACTATCTGCTTTCTGCATTGAAACAACGTAATGTGTACTCTGTGCACTCTTACAAGTATACATGCAAGCATGCACACATGTAATATACATAAGCACACAGACATGGATACATGTCCATATGAAAGCACGCACACATACATGCATACACATACACACACACACACGCAACACACACACAAAGGTGCCCACTTGTGGCAATAACATCTACTTCTATGAAGTCCTTAAGCCCCACACACATAACAGCCATATTCATTGAGCAATGCATGCTTGAAAACATGAGCACAAACTAGCACACAAACAACAGGCAAAAGCAAAGTCACAGTGCCTTCAGCAATGCAGGATGACCACAAGATCAACCAGGGAGCTTATGTCCATACACAACAGCAGTAATACTGTCATGTGGTGATAAATTTCCCTAACAAAACCTGTACATTTTCCACATCCCTTCCCCCCCCTCCCTCCCCCGTCAGCTAGAGCTCCAGGATTTACAAACCACATTTTGCATATATGTGACTGCCCACCATTAAGGCAGCAGCATTCTGACTTCAGGGATGATGTCTAAACACAACATCAGCGTGCACGCACAATACAAATTTTGTCATCATTGCTCTCAACATGCAATGGGCTACTCTTCCATAAGACGGAACAGGTTTTGATGTGTATGCAAGATGTTCTGCATGCATTTGTGCATGAAGCCTCGGTTTATAGTCTCATCCAAAGTACTTTCAGGGGAGTGGAGTTGGTACTGATGTGAATTCCAAGGGCTGCAAGTTTAAAAGCTTTCTTCAAAACTTAGTTAATACACAAAGAAGCAGACACATAAGTAGCAAAGAAGACAGAGAGCATGATTAAAGGGCAGAGACAGTAACATAGGACAAGACAGACAAAAAACTGGCTATTTCTTTTTTTCTTTTTGAGAAGCCCAACAATCCAGCACAAAAAACTATGAGAGGAGTTACCTTGGCCAGCAGTTTGAGATCAGTGCCAGTCTCTCCTGTCAGCAGAACCACCTTCTTGCCCATCTGAGCAGTGAACTTGTTGTACATCTCTGTGTACACCTGCAACACAAAGAACATTGTCTCCCACATTCGTTTTCCTCCATTTAGCAAAGACTGAGTACAATCCACAGTGAAAAGCTTTTGTTTTCAGTTTAGATGAAACTTATTGCTTTCTACCGCTGTTTTCAGGCTATAATACAGTCACTTCATTTTTCATGTTAGAACAGTCCCATCATTTCATTGATAAATGCAATAACACTGCACTTTTTCAAGCAGGCATTAAGACTCCACACAGTTTGGTTTTCAGATGACAAAAAAAAGCCACTTGAAGGTTGCCTTGTTATCAGACTGTATATATATATATATATAATTCAGTGATGGTGACTTTGTGGGTTCTGCCAGGTACAACCTGCCCAAGGCACACTGCATAAACATTTCAATGATGTTCTCCACGACTCCTCAGGGACTACAATTTATGTCAAGCCCAGTCAAGTTATACAGTCATTAAACTGTATCACTGTTTTAAAAGTTACAGTATTTAATGTCTCATGATTCTGCACTTCACCGTATAGCTGATCTGAAATCACAATACAGCTAATGTACTCCCCAGTGCATCAACATCTTTGAATCAGAATACAGTCATATCATGAAATTTTTGCTTTTAAGTTACAGTAAATCAAATCAGTACATCATAGCTTTCCATGTAAACTTTTCTCTTCACCAAATCATCATTTTCAGGTCAACTGCTTAAACATACAAAACTTGCACCTGGATTTCTTTGGGAGAGATATTGAGAAAATAATATCAATATAGCAAAATTAATCAGCAAACTGGCTTCTTATTTTTTTGACTGACCAATCTTCTTCACTAACCTGTTGTGCCAGAGCTTCCAGAGGAGCAATGTAGACACAGCGACCGTCAGTGTTCTGAGTGAACATACGCAGGATGGCAAACTCTGCACAGATGGTTTTGCCACTGCCTGTGGGCGCCCCAAGGAACACATTGTCGTCACTGTTGTAGACCGAGTTGAACACTGGAGGGAAAAACAAATTGAGTTACACATACAAGTTCAAAGCAATGATCTGAAGAAGGCTGCAATGCTGACGCCGCTGGATTTGTATGTGATATTAGTATAAGAACTCATTTGACTGGAAAACCTGCCCCAATGAATTTGAAAACATATGTGGGCAACGGGGCAGGGACAAGATAGGGAGAATAATGGGAGAACAATGGAATTGCCGGTAATAATATATTGTTCAACCCCATTCCACCATCTATGGTAAGAGTCAACCATAGACAAGACAGAAAAATGAGGTCAGATTTTACTGTCTCTCTTGGTATTATCCTGACTTAGTATAGTAACCAGGGCAGGGGTAAGCAGAGAGAGCACCAGCACTGACAATGTGCATTCAACTCAAAACTACGATACGTGAAATTAGGATTTTATCTTTAATTCACTCAAAACAGCACAGGACAAGCATGGATCTTTTCTTTCAATGACTTACAAGTTTTTATATCAAAGTATTTGTTCATCCTCTGATATTGGTCAATGCTTACAGGAGACAAACTCCATAGTTTCTGCCATCTTTATTTATTTATTTTTTTTATCAGTAACAACTAGCTTTATTTGACAGGATGTTTGAGGGTTCAATTTCTTTTAACAATTCAAGCACATGAGTTTTCACACAAAGACTAGTCCCATTAGTTGTACCTATACCTGTATATGGGCCATTCTGAGTGAATGGGACAAAGCAGCTTTGCATCATAAAACATACACACGCACTCCCTCTCACTAGATAATCATTTGACTTTTAAAATGATAAGAAAAAACCCACCACCCAACAACAAAAACCCATCAAAGCAAGCAAACTATATTGCATCCCTGTGGGACAGGCACATAGGACACTGAGCACACCAAGTGCACAGCATAAATGAACTGCCATGTCCTCCATTCCTATCTCTCTCGTTATTGTCCCACAACATGACACATCACACATTGCAGGGGTAAGCTGAGAGAGCAATACTCTCTTCCCATATAGAAACAAGATTTTTTTTTCTCTGTCTACAAACTCCATGCACCAATACTCTCCCATCTTTAGCACCATTTTGTTTTTCTCTTTTCTTTTGGTTTCTGCACAACAGCATACTGCATACTTGATCATCCTTAAATGGAGTAAAAAATTAATCTAAATATATAAGATCACAAAAAAACCCAGCTTTCTATTTAGCTTCAATGCTTAAAAAAACCCACACCTTTAAAAGTGAGTGTATAGGTGAATGTATGCAAGACAGAAAGAACCAGTACACGCATTAGTTCAGCTTTATCCACACAAATACTTTGCCCTTACTCATGCAGGCACCCCAAACACATAGTTGACGTCCGAGTGTAAACAGTTGTCTCAAGTTTTAACTTTAGCCTTAACTGAAGTTCACCTCCATTGCCAGCATGTATTCTCCAAAAAACACAAAAGCATGTTACAAACAATAGCAATCCTCCTTGGGATAACTCCCTGTCCTGTGTGACCCCATCCTCCCAGCACTGGCTCCAGTCATACCACACTGGACAGAGCGGTGAGGTCAGCAGTTACTGTCTCTCTCTATATTATCCCACCATGGTACCACAGCCATGACAGGGGTAAGCAGAGAGAGCAGCAGAGTGGATTTCCTCTGAGCCTTCACATCACACTTACTTTTGACACAACTCCCATACACTTATAACAACCACATGCCTGCAAGACTGCAAATAACCAGAAGACATCTGTACAACCCAAAGAAGTACACGTTCTGGGAAAGTCCCTTTTCTAACCCCAAATTTGGGAGAAAACATGTTCCATTATAACATGGCGTACATCTACAAGAAAAAAGCTCAGATTCTGATAATTTGTCAACCTGCTCTTGCCACATAAGAAAACTCATGGTCAAATGAAAAAGACTGCTTACATTTGACGACACACTTTACAGAGACAAGCTAGCTGAATCTCATTAGAGTGAATGTAGGACAGGCAAACATGACTGAAGGCATATGTTGCTCACAGCACAGCTGCTGCCATGTCTTCCATTTATGTCTCTCTCAATATTGTCCCACAACAGTACATGACACATTGCAGGGGTAAGCTGAGAGAGCAATGTTCTGCTTTTGCATAACTCCATTACACCAGACAACAAATAACTTGAAAAAATAAATCTTGCGTAGTTTTAGTTCATGTGGAACAGGCTGATGGGGCAGTATGCACACACACACACAAGATGCACAGCACAAACACTGCCATGTCCTCCATTTGTGTCTCTCTCATTATTGTCCCACAACAGCACATCGCACATTGCAGGGGTAAGCCGAGAGATCAATTTTTAGGTTCTGACCAATCGTTCCCATTAACCCTTACACATTTCTCTCCAGCACACCACCACAGACCTTTTTCTTTGTACATCCACCTCTTCATCTGCCTGCTCTTTCTACTCTTTGATACAACGCATTGCAAGGTAATGTATCAAGGCTCCATGATCTAGTGTTGTGACCCTTCCGTCCTACCATCTGAAGTAAAACCCTTAATAACTTTTTCAGTAACGCACCTGTTTTCATTCAACTTTCTTGCCAAGTTGATTTTCAAATCAATTCCATCACATGCACAGCCACATGATCCTGTAATATAACCACGCCATCCAAGCATTCTGGAGCAAACTATAAATAAATGAACAAATGCACTTACTTTTGTTAAACTTTTCTGCGCATGTTGATTTTCAAGCTACTCTTTCATTTGCACTGTGCACTTACCCTGGGTCTGGATGGGGTTGAAGAAGGGGAAGTGATCGCTGTACAGGGCCTCGTAGGCAGGGTTCCTCAGGGCAGACACAGGCAGAGGCTGCAGGTCCAGCAGCTCTGTCGGGGGAGGGTAGCGCTCAGGCAGGATCAGGTGACGGAACGACACAGGCAGCTGCGTTTCTGAACCTGAACACCATGTGTGTCAACGTCATAACACAAGACAGAATACCAGCAGGCTTATTGCTCAATTCAAGGTCAACACTGACTACATGTTTCCATAAAATTGACTTAATTTTTAAAAAATTATTATTAAAAGCGACAAAGCTTATATTTTGGGGGGGTGGGAAGCATATCATATTTGGCAACATTGAAGTATAGCATTTCATTTTTTTTTTTATAATACCTTTCATGTATTTTCATTCAATAATACTGAGAAGAAAAGAGAAATTTTTTTTCCATTTTCTCCTCTTATACACTTAAAACAAGTAATAAGAAAAAAAGTCAACACTGCTTTTCATGGGTGTTTTTTTAAAAGAAGTAGTCATTACATTTTTAATGTCAGAACATCATTTTTTTGTTTGAGGGAGGATTTTTATTAAAATACCGAGATAAAAACTTACAATGCCTAAAAGTTTCTCACCGATCCAGGTGTCAGAGACGACCCTGATGAAGTACTGTGGAGGCAGAGGTTCAAACACTGGCACAAAGAACTTTACCGTGTGTTCATCCTTGGCGAATTTGCTGAAAACCAACATTTTTCAAAACGGTCAAATATGAGCTTCCCTCCATGCCCCTCCCGCCACCCTCCCCTTCCCTTTCTCAAACATCTAAGTTTGACAAATGCAACAACCCACACTAGGGTATAAAATGACATATTATAAAAACACATTTTTATACAAAATCTATGTTTAGCTAGAATATTTACCTTGTCAAAAACCAAATAAGATGACCAATCATCAATAAAAACAAATGAATATTGTTATGGGTAATATCAGACATAAACCACTGAAGCAAATAAATGAATCATCACCATGATCAAGATCATGATCATAACAATAAGCCTTTATATAACAACTTCCTTCAGAAAGAATGCAGTCTTAAGAGCTTAAAAAAAATACATTATTGATTTTTTTTTTTAAATGCACATTCATAATCACTGATAACTTCAAATGTTCACATTTCTGTATGTATATATTCACCCTTTCTTTTACACAATCACATATTATTCCAAAAGAGCCCTATGTCGCTAACTGATTACAAATTTTAATCAATTACATCAACTGACAAAGAAAGCAGCAGTGACTATCTCACCTCTTGAGCAGGAAATACTCATGATGCAAAACCACTTCACTGTCCACATCCTCCACCAGAATCCAGAATGCCTACACACACACACATGTATAGCATACTGTTACACACACTGTGAGTAGTACACTCACCCACATACATCATATAACAATACACATAACAGACATGCACAAGGGAATACCTATATACATTTTCTTCTAAGCAACATTCTTCTGCACTCAGAGACAATCCAGCACACGATACCCACACACAAGTATACACTGCAGACACAGTCATTCTATCAAAACAGACAATGACAATATACAGTACTAATGCACTCCAATGTATAGACACTACATCATAAACATAGTTGCTATATATATACAAACACACACACAATTACTATGCATGTATTTACTAGTTTAATACCCAACAAAAACATGTAATAGCACATTCATTGACATCAACACAAACTGATGTCCACACATCCTTTTACTTCTTTTATCCACACATTTTCAAAACACCAACACATACACATGGGCAAAACACAAACATGACTGCGCAAACAAACACACACACACAACACCACGCACCTCAGAATTCCCATGCACTTTCTCCTCCCACTGGAAGTCAGGGGTGACGGTCAGCTCCACTCGCAGTGTGGACCGTGTGATGGGCTGAACGTGGACAGACAACTCCAGCTTTGGGAACTGGTGCACGTACTTGTGGATCGTCTTGCCCATTTTGGGCGTGCGGATCAGCTCTCCAATCTCGTTATGGTTCAGGTCGTACAGGCGTTCGAAGGGGAAGTTCTTCTTCTCAATCTTGCGCACAACCTCTTCCGGAATTCTGCGGAACTGCCTCAGGGGTGACATGGACTGCCACCTGGTGGAAAGAGGAAAGACCAACAATGTTTATTGACAGAACCACAAAGGGTGCAATCCTGCAACGTAACATTTGTCACGAAAAACCACACTGCAGCTGTGCTGTGCATCGCTATCTTGGGGCTGTATTCAGGGCAAAGAGACACTGGTGGCTGCTTGTAAAGATTTCTGAACAATACAGCCCCAACAATTTGAACTCTATCTAATGACATGAAGTAATCCATCAAAATGAAATCGAAAAAAATAACTGTAACAACAAAAAAAGAAAATCTGCAATCATAACAGAAAAACCACACAAAACAGTCAGTCAATACTGCTGACATACAAGTTCCACACACTTTCCTGATACTCACACACAGCTACACCAAAACGAGGTACCTACATGCGCTTGTTGACCATCTTGCAGAGGGCCAAAGCCTTGTCGGCCAGCTGGGCCCAGCCCCGGTACAGCACGATCTCAAAGAGAGCCCTCACCAGACGTCCCGCTGACTGGGTGATGAAGACCATGTCCACCATCAAGGCAAAGCCCTCCAGCTTCAGCTGGGAGATGTAGGCCTGCAGCAGCACGTTCACCTGCAACCACACGCATCGTCGTCACCATCGGTGTATTTTATAGTCACTGGGCAGGGTGACAGTACTACCTGAAGAAGAGTGCTTGAGTAAGTGTGTGTGTGTGAGCATGTGAGGCGTGCGTGTGTTTTCTGTGACTTGGTGCTGCACTCTGCATCTGTGTGTACCTGTAAGGAGAGGTGAGGAGGAGTGTGTGGGATGGATGATGTGTATGTGGTGCATGTCTTCGATATCTGGTGTTTTGTAAGCAAAGTTTTTGAAAGATTTAAGAGCAAGGAATGTATGTATAAGAGTATCATATTTACTGATACATACAAATTTAACCGTTTGGTGTAGAAGCCCATTTACCTGCAAATACAGACACTGCCATCATAATTTTTTAATCAGCTAACTGGGTGCCTACATACATTACACAACAATACACACTTTTCTTTTAAAAAGAAACTTGAGATTCCCAGCATGCGCTCCCTTATCAATCTATACTCCACTCTCTCTCTCACTCTCTCACACACACACACAAACATTTCATTACACGCAAAATACAATTCAAACCCCTCACCTTAGCACTGGGCTCTTCGATGCTCTCCTTGATGGGTATGGGCACTCTCTCCAGCAGTTTCAGCAGTTCTAGTTTCTCCTCCTGCAACACACACCAAGTCTTTCTTTTATTCTTTTGCTTTACAGCCTTTAATACTGCTCAGGATCATACCAGAGCCAACATCATTTGACAGACAAACCACAACTATACCATAAACAGATGTACAACTATACCATTAACAGACACACCACAACAATACCATTAACAGACATACCACAACTATACCATTAACAGACAAACCACAACTGTACCATTAACAGACAAACCACAACTGTACCATTAACAGACATACAACTGTACCATTAACAGACATACCACAACTGTACCATTAACAGACATACAACTATACCATTAACAGACATACCACAACTATACCATTAACAGACATACCTCAACTATACCACATCAAATCACAATCTAGGGCAGGCTGGAACCAGGTGGAACCCATCCAAGACAGAGCCAGACACAATCTTGTGTTAGAGTGACAATCTTGTCACTCTAACCAAGATTGTCACTCTAACCAAGATTGTCACTCTAACCATTACAGTCAATCCTGCTACTCCATTTTGCTAAGCTAAGAACATTAATGTGACACTAAACGCTTTGATTTGTTGTTTTACAAGATTCAGCACTATATAAATTCCATACATTATTATTATTTTTATTAAACTCAGATTGTCAATTTATTTTGCTCTGGAAATTATAGCAGCTCTAACTTGTCAATCAACACCTTATTCCATTTTGCTAAGCCATTTTCCTCAGTGTTTAAGTTTTACTGAATATTCTTCATTCACACAATTATACTCAATTTTGATATTCAGACACTCCTTTGCACAGTCCAATGTCTCAGTGCAGTAGCAAGTTACACTTCCACCATCATTCCTATTTCTTTTTGTTTTCTTTGTTTTTTGTTTTGTTCCAACAATCCACAGCATCACTTGCAGCCTTTTGTAACTCATTACACATTAATCGTGCCACTGTTTGCAATGTCACAGAAAAAATACACTATAAATAACCTCTCTCAAATACTCATTCTCTGCCCCAAAGTTTTTCAGAAAAATCATGCTTGGTAAAATTCAGCAAAGAGAACTATACCTAGTTGTAGCAACTGACCTCTCTGACAGCGATGTACTTGAACTCTGAGGACAGGGAGAACACGCGGAACAGCTCGATTTCACTCAAGGTAGGCTTCAGCAGCTGGTTGTACGTGGCCATGGACTCTGAAGTGCAGTAGTAATGGCTGGCAATGCGACCCAGCTCCGTCACCTGCACAATGAAGGCACCTCATGCAGCCCTTCTTCGCCAAGATTTGACACTTCATATCAGCTGTACATGCTCTCTTTACAGCTTACTACTTGATATCACTCTGACTACAAAAGATGTAACACAAGCCCACACACAAAAATAATAGTACATCTGAGAACTGATTTTTGTTTTGTTTTTATGCTAGCAGAAGGACATTTTGTGTTAAAAACATTCAGTTCAAGAATGACATGATTACAGAAAAATACAAGAGCATAGTAAGGTTTATTTGAGGCTTAACATCCTCCAGGGTCTGGGTGGTTCCCACATGGGTTGTGGGATATATTAGTGGGGAATGCAAGAGTCACTTATAGACACCATGATCACTTTACCATCAATGTATGTGAATCAAACTCTTACCATACATTCATTTCAACAAATCATCTGTTAAATTTTTAATCTGCAATCATCTACCTGAAAAGGAACTCATTCATCACAAGTTTATACATTTCACACACTGCCCTCCCTCCCCTCCTGTCCACCCTTTCAATCCGCCCTTCCTCTTCTACCAGGTAGTTATTTACCTGCAGGTGGCCAGTCTTGCGGTCATACTTGATCAAGTTGTTGCGGTCCAGTGCACAGGCCGCAGTGTGGATCAGATCTTTACGGCGCTGCTGCAGGAAGGGGTCTTCCCGGGTCTGGTCATGCGAGATGCTGTACAGCGTGGGATTCCGCAGCATACGAATGTACAGGTACGTGTAACCTGAAAAAAACGTAGTTCGTTCAACTTTCTGCACATTCAATACCAACTTGCCTGCGCCGTTTCTCATGTGTAAAATTTCATTTGATCACTTGGCTTCTAAGTAAACCAACATAACAGTTTAACCTTGAACTTGTGAATCAAAAGTGAGTCGCTATGTGCCTCTTCCAACTTGTGAATCAACAGTGAGGTCTCTATGTTCCTCTTCTAAAGCTGAACTTCCAAGGAATTTGGTAAATAAGCTATTTTCAAGTCGGACAGCAGAAGTCAGAAGGGAGAGGTTGGAGGCTGGCTTTAATTATATGCCTTTTTTTTTTTTCTTTCTTTGCTCATGCAAGTTTGTTTGAACAGAAATATGACCACCAGTTAAGAAAATCAACTGTTCACAAATTGGTTGGTTTTACCCATTTTTAAAGTGTTTTTAAAAAAAAATCTTTTCTAGTGATTAACTGGATTCCAAAACCTTCTTTCAAATAATCAACCCATCTTTAAAGAACCTTTTGTTTCTTCAATATCCAGCATGTTAACATGTACAGTTGAAAATAATACCAAAAAACCCAACCTGACATGTACTGAAGGTTAAACCAGCACCTAAGGTAATCCTGTCAAGGAAGTATCTTCTCTATACATCTCTGACAGATGTGGTGTTGACTACATGCGTATTCTACATGCTACAATGTCTCTTTGGGAAAAGTTAAACAAGAGTAAAACATTTAACATCAAAATGTCCTCTATAAGATGGTCACAGTAACTAAAGCATGGTCACCAAGTAAGGTATAACACTAACCACAACAATCATATGAAATATGTATGAAGCAGGAGCTCACCGAGCCAGTCAACAGCCTCCTTGACATTCTGTACAGTTCCCAGGACAATCTCTGCATTCAGGTTGTCGGCCAGTTTGCTGATGAACTGACTCTCAATTGGCAGCTGCACACACACACGCACAGGTTTTTTTGTTTTTGTTTTTTTAAGATAATGTACTTAACAGATTCCAAATATATCACAACTAAATTATACATACATGAACTTATCAGTTCTTGCATGAAAATATGAACATATGGAATCAGGCACACACACACACGTGATTGAATGCACACACTCGCACACACACAAACACACCTACATACTCACATAAATGCATCTGCATGCATGTGTGCATTATGTGTGAACACATAACAAGAATGAAAACGCATGCACGCACACAGACACAAAACACACACAATATCACCATCCATCACCTAGGACCAAACAGATGCCAAAACTTACCTGCTGATTCATAAGGGACAGATAATACTGCAGCTCTCCATGGTTGGTGATCATGATGCCCTCCCCTTTCGTGTCATACTGTGGACGCCCAGCACGACCCAACATCTGAAACACCACAACAACTCCTTGAAAAACATACAGTTAACTCCTCTTTTTTTTTCTCAATACTTTTTAGAATTATTCTTTCTTTAGATTTCTCTGAATGATACATGCTAGTCATAGCCAAGTAAGACTATTTATGTGCACAGATATATTAAAGGTATCACAGTTTCTTGTAAGCTTAAATATGGACAGTAATGAACACAACTATCTTAAAACCACCAGCTTAAAATCTTTGACCGACTACTACAAAACAAAAAATAAAAAAACAGCTATTTCACTTATTCACATATACATTTACACATGAACATACTTCACACAGAAACACCCAGAGAGATACATACAGACAGAAAATACACACACACACATTTGAGCAAACTTACATACCAGAATACTCACACTACACATTAAAATGATTTCACATCCAGACACATACATACACACACACACACATAGACACACCCACAGACACACATAAACACACACACGCCCACATGCCCACTCAGACCCCCCCCCCCTCCCCCAACACACACACACAGGCACCCCTACCTGCATGACATCCAGAGCGCTCAGCTCCACCCAGCGGCCTTTCTCGGGGCTGTAGATCTGGGTGCCGCGAATGATGACGGTGTGGGCAGGCAGGTTCACACCCCAGGCCAGCGTGGAGGTGGACACCAACACCTGCACGTGTCGGTCGTGGAACAAGTCCTCCACCAGCGTTCGGTCCACCCTGACGATGACAGCACACGGGTATCAAAGTACTGAATATCACTGATCAGACGAAGTGACACAGATCGCTAGAAGATTTATTTAATAGCAAAGATTGCACACACAAAAAAGACACTCTATCCCCTCCCTTCTTTCGCTAATGTACCCATTCTCTCTGATCCCATTAATGCGTGTATGCAAGAAGAACATAAATAACATTTTAATCATATTCAGTTACTTTGTTCTTCATCTATTTACTTATGTATTTATATATGTTCTGAATTTGTTTTAAAGAAATAAATATATTTCAGAACCTCTTCTGGTCAATTAAAACAACAAAAAATTAAGAATACAGCATATGACCAATCTTGAATGCTTATAAACTTGTCAGTCAAGCAAATAGTTGTATTGTTACATTTTTTGTTTGTTTAATCTTCAAGGAAAAACCAGTGATAACTTATTCTCTACAGACCACATGAAGAATTCATGCCCTAAACATCATCTAGTAGAATCCCGATGATGCTATTGCACAGTTATCACAAACAAAACTGCCCACCTTAAAATCTTACTATCATTGCAGCATGCTCAAAAGCTTTAACTGCTACTTCTGCACATCCCCTTAATTTTAGCTGATGCTCCTGTAAGGCTAAAAGCATCTTTGCACAACAGAAAAATTCCTATCATTGTCAATGAAGAATTCTAAATCTTCACTTACTAACACCATTATGCAAGTTATATTCTTCCACAGATATCATTACTTACATTTTAATTCCAACAGATACTACTACCACACAACTTCTCAAGTCCCATATCCTCAATAGCATGACTCAAATACTCACAAAAGCACAATTTCAAAATTCCAATTAACACTTCATTAGACATTAAAAGTCATACCACCACAACTTAACACAAAATTCCCCAACAAACAAAACAGCCTAACATTAAAAAAATTCCAAAACAAAACAAAAGAAAACCCAACATAATAACTTAAAAATTATACTGACATAATATCACAACTTCAAAATATCCCCCAATAACTTTCATTTTTCTATTGACACAAGAACAAAATCCCACTCACAATTACACACTTCCCACTGACACTACTTTCTGTTGACACCATCACAAATCCCCACTCACAATTACACACTTCCCACTTACACTACTGTGTAATACTGCACTCAACACTCACTTGGTCATTCCAGCGTGGTGAATGGCAAATCCATATGGTAAAAGGTCTTTCAGCTCATGGTTCTGAAATAGTATCACCATTGTTCAGTCATCATCATGCAAAGATTCCGCTCTCAAAAGCAATGCTTTAAACCTATGCACTCTTTCAGATGCTGATATCTGTGTATACAACTGTGCTTGCCTTGATTCTGGTGTAAAGTTTTAATAACATCAGCACATTAAGTTCATAGTTATGAAAAATATTGATCTGATGATGTTCTCATTAACATTTTTACAATATTATCAAACATCACAAACATGCACTAAGCATTTTCTTCAATAAAATATAACTTAAAAGAACTGACTAGTGAGAGTGTTCCTATCATCATAAAGACCTACCAACTCTGAATCTTTTCCACTAGCTCAACTCTGGGGAAAGACTGACAGCTTGTGGCTGTATTCATAACAGATCCTGCAAAACTCCAGTAAAATGGCTGAATTTAAGATCTTCTTGTCACAATTCTTTGACTGAAAAAGTGTTGACTCTTGACCTTTCATATTACACTTGAGACTCAGATCACTACAACAAAACATGATTTTAAAAAAACAATTGTTAAAAAAAAAGAGGGGGGGGGGAAGAAAAAGAAAGAAAAAAAAGCCAGCTCACCTTGACTTGCTCAGCCTCTCTGCGCAGCACCTCTGTGGATGCAGACCCTTCCCTGAGGAACAGACCCAGCGTGTCCTTCTCCAGACACATGTCACGGATGGCTCGTGCCGTTTTCCCCGTTTCTTTCCGAGAATGTACAAACACCAGCACCTTGACACAGAGAAAGAGAGAGAGGGGGCATGTCATTGAAAATGGGCTGTTCAGTAGTGTGCATCATCTATCTGTTCTTAAGGTGATAAAGTTTATGTTTGTGGTTTGTTTTTTATATGCAGAGGTATATTCAGTCACTTGCCACTGTGTGTGTGTGTGTGCATGTGTGTGCCCACGCTTGTACATGCAGGCATGATCATGAGTGTGTGTGTGTGTGTGAGTGTGTGTGTGTGAGTGTGTGTGTGTATGTACTAGGTCTATGGACATAATGCATTCAAATAAAATGTGTGAATATGTGTATAGTCTTGAGATATATGTAAGTGTCCATGTGTGTAAATGTGTCTTTCCATGTAATCATTCAATGTCTCCTTCAAACAAAATTCAACACTACTCTCAATATAAACTCATCACACAAAAATTCAAGAAAAAGAAATAACAAAACACACCCTTTATAAATTATCTATTACCATAATCTTCAAATCAGCACTCACTTGGTTTTTGCCGGCATGTTCGATGACCTTCTCGTACACAATGTCGTTCATCAACTGGAAGCGTTTCACAGCCTTCTTCTCAGTGATGCCAATGAACTGCTGTTCCAGAGGAACGGGTCGAAAACTGTTGTCGAAGAAGAAGAGGCCCTCTTTAGGATCCACTCTCAGGAAAGTGGCCACGTCTTCGTAGTTGGGCAGTGTGGCACTCAGACCCACCAAGCGGATGTCTTCTTGGGTCGTTTCTATGCTCCGAATAGCTCTGTTGATAAGCATGGACATTAGTTCAATTGATCATTCAATCATTCTGTTTAAAGTATAGATGGTCACAAGTCAAACTGTTTGAACAACACCAACCCCCCCTTCCCCCAAGGAAACCCAGTCACCTAGTTTTTCAAACTGATGTAATGACCCCATATCATAAAACAAGATTTTAAAATAATATGAAGATTTTAATGATGGCAACACTTTCATTACATCCCAAACAGAAAATATTAATATAACAGCCTTAAACCTCAAATGAGAGTTTTATTTCTTAAATGCTATAAGCATTTTTCTCTTCAGAAAATCCCATATATGGATGGAATACCACGTTTGTGTTACCATGAGAAGACATTATGCACAGAAATCTAACTTTGTGGAGAGAGAGAGAACTTGGGCAGAAACCAGAGATGACTTACCTTGCCACTAAAGCTTCCAGCACAGGACCACGGTCATCGTGCAGAAGGTGGATCTCATCCTGAATTAAACACACCACAACACAAAATTAAAAATCAATACAGCACACACACACACACACAATTATCATCATCATCATCCACATCTGGCATAATGTACACTTTAACGCATAACAAAATTGCAAGCCAGCACAAAAACCATTACAGATTACAAATCAACACAATAATTAAAAGAACATATCAGATCCCACAAGATTGTGAATCAATATGATTACAAATAAGATATGAAACATAACACAAGGTAACAAATACAAGGAAACAAATCCACAAGTCACAACAAACCAATTCCAAAATACGAACAAAAACCCTGCCCAAGCAATATTATATATTGCTGAGATTCAACATCTATGACAGTAAAAAGAAAATCAGCTGCCTACACCCATAATAGGCACCAAGGTCGAGTGGTTTAGGCGGTCAACTCGTGATCCAGAGGTCGCGGGTTCGATCCCCGCTCGGCTCGGTGTTGTGTCCTTGGGAAAGACACTTTACTCCTATTTTCCTCACTCCACCCAGGTGTACAAGTGGGTACCAGCTCTGCTGGGGAAGTATCTGGCGACAGACTAGCGTCCTGTCACAGGGGTGGTGAAAAACCATCAGTTCGCTTAACGCTACAGAAACCGGGATAAGCTCCGGCTCTATGGGCCTTCTGGCTTGAAAGAACATACTTTATACACCCATAATGCATTTTTTTAAAATCTGCTACCGTTTATGCAAATAGTGTAGTTAAAACATACTCTACTCCTTTCACCCTTATAACACACACACATGCATACACACATGCATACACATACACACATGCATACACATACACACGCACATACACCACAAAACAAAACAAAAAAGAGAAAAACTTACAAAGATCATGAGCTTGACAATCTGTGTGTAGGTCCTCTCGCCACCTTTGCGTGTGATGATGTCCCATTTTTCTGGGGTGCAGACGATGATCTGGGTCTCGTTGACCTGTTCCCGGGTCAGTTGGTGATCTCCAGTCAGCTCTGCCACCTTGATGCCATAGGACTGCAGCCTCTGCAGACATCAGGGGAAAAAAGTCACGGTCAGGCCACTGTGATGAGTGCCTTCACTAATGAGGACATGCTAAATGTTGAGGTTCGCTTGCCTTCAACTTTTGTTTTTTCACTTAACTAATGAGGACATGCTAAATGGTGAGATTAACATTCAATTTTTGTTTTTTTTAACTGCTATAGGGGGCTAATCTTCATGGCACAAAAGCCCCATCCTCCCTTCCCTGTCAGTGTCACTCACCCTTTCCAATTCTTTGTAAAAGGTGAAAAAAATCTTCTGAAGCAAGTGAATATCTCCCAGTGAAAGTGAAATTGTAAACAGTAGTTGTACATACACATCTAACTACTATGTGGACTCATAAAGATTCTCTTCAGACAGAAACGAGAGTTTCAGGTGATGTCTGAACTGGTTCATTACTTTTCCATCACAACTGACTCTGATCTAACAAAAACAAAACCCATACTGTAATAGCGAAGAAAATCAAAACCACATGATCTGTCACTGGCGCAAGACAACCGGTACTTACCAAGGTGAAGTTGCCCACCATCTCCTGCACCAAGGAGCGCATGGGGGCAACGTAGATGATCTTGAAGTCATCCGTGTTGATTGTGCCATCAGCGTTCACATGCTTGCCTATCTCATGCAGAATGCACAGCAACGCAACGTTGGTTTTACCTGCGCCCTGGAAAAGTAAACACCATACAATCAGAAGACATGAACAGCCATCAAAACAAATGCATGTCTTATTCCATGTATTTTCTTGTTTAGTCACCATGATCTATCTATTCTTGTTAAAACCATATAATCTAAAGCCTAATGCAGAAATAGTTTTCCTTACCTTCAATACTAGCGAAACAATTTCATCTGAATTATTCTATCAACAACAGCATACTGGAACACTGATGTATCTCCCAACACTACAAACACCGTAAAATTAGGGACAAGCAGAGATAATTCACTGTTCCAGTCATATCACAATACAACAAAAATCTACAATCAACAGTTTTCAAGTGAAAACCAAACAACCAGCCACTGATTCTAGAGTCGTAACCCCTCACCGTGGGAGCACAGAGCAGGAGGTTGTTGTCAGTCTCCATGGCAGCCTTGAAGAGTCGACTCTGGATCCTGTTCAGACTCTTGAAGCTGTCAAAGGCTGGCTGGGCATACTTGGGCAGTCTATCAATGGGCACCAGGGACTGAAACCACACAATACAGTCAAAATATATACAAACACTATTGAAAAGTAACATGTTTAATACGGCATCATCTAATCTTAAAGTATTATATCATTATGCACATAATTCAATCTATTCAAGGAAATTACTCTATGAACATTAGTCTACTGGGAGACAAGGTTAAATGCAAGCATCAAACCAGGCAACTAAACACACAATGAAAATTAATCACAAGAGAGGCATCTAAACAAACAAAACATAATGTACCACTGAACAGAACTGATACCAAATGAAATCACCATTTTCAGAGCAAACATTTTGCCATTAACTACACTATGAGTGTTAGACGGCTTTGTTTGATTTTAAAAGTAAATAATATCATCTAGAACTTCTTGATACTCTGCCTGGGTTGTTTTTTTGTTTGACAGTAAAACATTTTTGGGGGTTGCATAATCAGGATATTCTCTCAGAAAGGTCTGGTCATTCAAATTGAATTTTTCTGCTAATCTACAAACAAAATTCATACAACCAAATTACACACAAAATCACACAACCAACAGTCTCAAAGTTCACTTACCTCGTCATCATCAAATGGCTTAGGTTTCACAGCTGGCACATGAACTTCTTCATATCCTGAAAGCATAAAGCCAAAGTGACCAGTTTCAAAGGAAAATGTCTAAACATATATATATATATATATATATATATATATATATATATATATATACACCACTTCTAAATCAAACACAACTCATCAAAAGAAAGAGAAAATTGCGTGTGAGAGCTTGACATTCAAAATGATTTCTGTTCCAAGGGTTTGTGAAGCAAATAACTTGAGATGTGATAGCAGCTGGTATCTAAAAACAAGAAAAGTCTTTTGGCATTATATGGGGGTTTAACTGACCAAAACCATAACAGAAGATGGAAGCAGACGTCATCTGCCAGGATATATGTTGCTGACTTAGAGCATGAAAACCTCTTTCTATTACAATCAGTCTGGCCAACAGAGGAGCCATTCCAGTGAAGACTGCTAAAGTCTGACATGGTCAGACTAATACCAAACATATATCTTTGAAAAACTTTTTTTTATCTGTGCAATTATGTACCAAAATGGAGCAGACAACCAACCAAGCCAGAATTATGTACTGTGTGGTCGTCAGCATCCCAAGGTTTAGTCTTTGTAAAAACTTACGAGGCTAAAGGTCAAAGCAGCCCCATCTTTACCTGGTTCAGGATAGCGCAGTGCATGCACATTTCTTTTTCGTATACAAACTTATGGTTTCTATTTACACTAATGACTTCTCTATTTCTCTGTCCCTTCAACCTTTTACATATAACCATATATCATGTGTTATACCTCCTCATACTGGTACAAAAAAAGCTAAAAACTTATAGCCACAAAAGTACATAGATAAAGCTTGCTTTTGACTCCCTTTTCCCCCACTAACCTTTTCTCTGTTTTCGGAAGGACCCATCAGGCAGTTGGCAACGCTTGTTGGCCATGAAATGTGACGCCCTGGGCAAAGGTCAAGTCATCCAGGTCAAGGGTCTGAACTGGTCCCACTTCCTGCCAATGAAAAATCTTTTTTTTACAACATGCAGTCTTAAAAGAATAGCAATGCCTAAAACTGGATATATCTCTACATACTGCTTAAATATAGATATTTTCTCAGCTTACTAAAATATAAAACACAATCTTAACACAAAAAAATTTCCTAACTACTCATGCAGATCCCATAAACATCTAAAAACAGCTTCCTTATTCAATCATGTCTCATTAACACACATATATAAAGATGCTATACACTGCTTAAGCCAGCCTGCTCGTTCATCTATACAGATCCCACAAACTACTAAAAACAGCCTGCTCATTCCCTCATATCTGAACATACATCCATGCAGATCCAGCTGTGCAAAACTGCCTTTCTTTCACTCATGTCTGAACATACATCCATGCAGATCCAGCTGCGCAAAACTGCCTGTTCTTTCACTCATGTCTGAACATACATCCATACAGATCCAGCTGCTCAAAACAGCCTTTCTTTCACTCATGTCTGAACATACATCCATGCAGATCCAGCTGCGCAAAACTGCCTGTTCTTTCACTCATGTCTGAACATACATCCATACAGATCCCTGAAACTGCTCAAAACAGCCTGCTTATTCACTCCTGTCTGGATATACATCTATACAGATCACTCAAACTGCTGAGAACAGCCTGCTCGTTCACTCATGTCTGAACATACATCCATACAGATCCAGCTGCTCAAAACAGCCTGTTCTTTCACTCATGTCTGAACATACATCCATACAGATCCAGCTGCTCAAAACTGCCTGTTCTTTCACTCATGTCTGAACATACATCCATACAGATCCAGCTGCTCAAAACTGCCTGTTCTTTCACTCATGTCTGAACATACATCCATACAGATCCAGCTGCTCAAAACAGCCTGTTCGTTCACTCACCACATCTTCATCCACATCCATGGACTCCAGGTCAGCAGCCACACGTGACTGCCTGGCCTGCTGACGACGTGCCCGCTCTTCCGACACCAGATCATCCTGATCTGTCTCTTGGAGGGAATGCAGAATCCGCGACAGATCTGCATCACTCTCCATCTGCTCCTCAATCTTGCTGCGCTCGCTGGCTGTCTGAGCCGAGGCCAGAAGTGTGCAGAACAGAACTGTCAAAACACACACACACACAATTATATAGATTAAGAATTTAGACATCTCTTTCGCTGTTGAAAAGACTTTTTCATTTCGATCAATATCTTTCACTTTATAGTGAAAGTCACATGAATCATAATCTTAGAAGCAAGTCATTTCCACAAAACTCTTTGGAAAATGCAAGGAAAAGTACAAAACCTCACAGAGGCATGCAACAAGTAGATTCTGCTTGTGAGATAATTTATCTAAATGGCAGTTATGAAACAGTCTATTTTTACTTAATGTTACACTTGTTGCTCTTTTCAGTATTTCCTATCATAGTACACAGTCACGCTTGGGTTTTTTACATGCATTTCTGTAAGTGCACACAGAGCACACACACAATCAGACCCACATACAAACATGCTTGACACATACATACAGCCTCTCTCTCTATCTCTCTCTATCACACACACACACACACATACACACACACACACATACACACACACACACACACCAGGTAACCAAAATATGACTTACTCATCTGCCTGTGCTGTCGTAAGACCTTGATGAACTCAAACTGCGTAACGCCAAGCAGCAGGACCAGTTTGTTTTCACATTCACGATCATCACCAGCTGTCTGAAATCATGATAGAAAAAATTCAACACTTTAATAACATTGTCTGCATGGCCCTCCTCTCTCTTCCTCTTTTCATTTCAACTATCAAAATACAAAACTCATCCTTACATGTATTATGAAGACTATAAATTTGTTTTCAGTTTGAAAATACAACAAACACAGAGTTAAACAGAGGTATGAATCAAATCAGATATAAATAATTTCTTTCAAAACTAAGAGAACATTTTCTGAAAATTTACAAGAACTTCTGGGGTTTCTTTTTTAGGTTGTTTCTTTTTTTCCAGGGGGAAGGGGGATTGGTGGTGTTGGGTTTTTCTTGTTTTGTTTTATTGCTTTGGGGTTGGTTACTTTTTTTGTTGTTTTGGAGGGAAGGGGGGGGTCCTCTGCAAGTTCTTAAAAAGAAAATGAAATGTTTCTTACTCAAATAGCACCCTGAGCTAATTTCATACAAACAATTACAAACAATAATCCACATCCAGGGCTGATCTAAAAACAAACAAAATAAAACAACAAAAACCACCCTCAGCTTATATTCAACACTCAGTTTGGATTTAAGAAACACATGTTTCTTAAATGACTTTTTATTTATAGATTTGTTAAGATAAGAAGAAAAAATGTATAGCTTGTTGAGATACCATGCAAAATCTTTCATCCTCATTTGGAAAGACACATAAGTACTTACACATATGTGGGCATGCACACACACACACACACACACACACACACACACACACACACACATACCAGTTCTGGTCTTCATTACACTCAACCATGTCAGTTTTTCAAAATAAGTATGCAGCACAGTCTAAGCCTCTTCACCCAGGGCAATGATATGATTCGAATTTTGAAAATGATTACATCCCTCCCCTGGGCATTCAAAAAAATCGCCCATGAACAACACACTATCAAAAACAAGGCAAAAGATCAAGAAGTGAAACTAGTTCACGATCAAATGACACAAACAGTAGCTAAATGCATACCAAGAAACTCATCCAAAGAATATCACGACAGCACCAACTGAATGAATGAAGAAGCAAAAAAGGCTTTTAGATTCTAACACGTAAGTCAACTTACTTTCAAAATATCCAGCACCTCCCGTGCTTTGGTCTGTGCTGTTGTGGGGTCATCAGGATAGTACTTGCTCAGTTTGCGCTGGATCCAGAAGGCATCGATGTCACGAGGATGCAGACCTCCTTCAGATTTATTGCGTGCTTCTTCAGACAGCTAGAAACGCCAATAAAAAAGACTTTTATTTATAGATTTGTTAAGATAATTATTATTATTATAAAAAGAAAAGATGTATAGCTTGTTGACATACCATGCAAAATCTTTCATCCTCATTTGGAAAGACACATAAGTACTTACACATATGTGGGCATGCACTAACACACACACACACAAACACACATACCAGTTCTGGTCTTCATTACACTCAACCATGTCAGTTTTTCTGCAACTTCTTAATTCAAAACTACAAAAGCCAAACTATATATGTGACCCATTTTTACAAAAGGAGCCTTAAGGTATAATTGGGTCAAATTGAGTTGTTACATTTTCTGAAATCTACAGATCATTACCTTTCTTTTGATGTATGATACATTATTCTATCTATAAAATTGACAAATTTATGGTGTTTTGAAAGGGGTGACCCAGCGATTTCCCCAATTTTGAAAAATGGGCTTAAAGTTTTTCACCACTCTAGCTAACTAACAACCTTTTAAGCAAGGTACTTCAAATTAACGATGATGGCCAAATTAAAAAAAGGTGTTAAAACATACTATTCACAGCATTCAACATAAAAACTGTACATATGACTGTCATTGTTGTGATATTTAGCTCATAGACCCCCCCCCCTGAAAAAGGGCTAATTGAACCCTTGGCAGGGGTAATAAAAGGAGACTTGTTAGTATCTGACTAGCATATATCCAATAGAATGAACCAGTCAGCGAAAACAGTAAATCGATAAATGTTACTTGGTTACATATGAATTAAAATGTTATAATAAATAATTAAAATTAAAAATAACAACATTACCCTTTTTTTCTGTTATTCATTCGTATACACATTTTCAATTTGATTTTTTGTTTACTTTATTAATTTTTAGGTGGGTGGCTTATAAAAGGCAACAATAAAGTTATGCATTGCTTATTCAATGTTGTCATCTGGAAATAAAAATGTTGACTTTAAATTTGCTCCTCTCTCTCTCTTTTCTCTTCCTCTCTCTCCTCCCTCTCTCTCTCTCTCTCTCCGTCTCTCTCTCTCTCTCTTTTCTCTCTCTCCTCTCTTCTCGCTTTCTCTCTCTCACTCCTTCAACACACACACTCACTACAACCACATCCATCACAATACATGCAAGTGAAAGCAGAGACAAACAGACTCAATACATTGTTCTCAAAAAAAAAAAGAAAATAGATTTTCATTAGACACCATCCAGAGGGAACAGATGACAAAATACTGCATGCACACAGAGACTGCATGTAGAAAAAATCAATAGAGTACTCATTCATTTTCCTTGAATCAAAACATTCATGGCAACACACACACACACACACACACACAGATTACTTATTCATTACCCTTGAAAGAAAATGATCTTTCAAAACAGAGAAGAAAAACCACACACACACATACACACACTCAAACACAAACACACAAGTGTAGATCTGGTGGGAATGGATGACATATTTAAAAAAAGCTCCATGCACATGGAGACTGAATTGAAGCTCATGGCTGCTTATTCACTGTTGTCAAAACAAAAAGTATTGAATCTAACACACACACACACACACACACAGAGTCTGTTTCTGCAGACTTTCATTATGAACTATTATTAAAAGCTAATCAGTACTCAGTATCAGTTTTGTTATCAAATTGTTTAATTTCTAGGTTGCTTTGAGATGTTAGCCAGCAGTGTTCTGTCAAAAGATCAAACACTAAGTGAAAAATCTCAATTTTCACAATACCTCATGCACTGCTTGCTTCTTCACTATAACAATTGGCTAAACCCTTAAAATCTACATTAAATTTATAAAATGTGGATGTTGCACTTTGGTAATACCAACAAAAATTGGTACTAAAAAGGGATATTGCAAAGATATACTCTTTGATAGTATATAATGTGCCAGGTATGACCAGAAGATGTATTTTTAATAATAATAATAATAATGTATGGAATTTATATAGCGCTGAATCTTGTAAAGCAACAAATCAAAGCGCTCAGATTTCATTTCATACCACTTTAAGTCATGGCAGATTTCTCCCCGTGAAACTCGGGCCGCCCTCCCCGGGGAGAGCGGGAGAGCGCGTCGCCACAAGCGCAGCGCCACCCTTTTTTTTTTCTTTTTCATGTCTGCAACTGTATTTGTTTCCCTAACTGATAAAAGGCCTGGATACATGATAAATACTTCAACTGAAACAAAGTGACAGTTATGATATAAAGAACCCACTCACTTTGTTGTAATGATGGAAGTATTAAATATTGTCAAACATTTTACTTTGAAACTAAGCACAAAAAGGTACTGTTTGGAATAGTACTTAGTGTAATTAATTGCACACACACTCACACACACACACAGGCAGGATGAAAAGAAAGTTGTGTGAACTTAATCTTTTACCCTCAATTTTGACTTGATCATTTTCACACACACACACACACACACACACACACATTTATTCAGTTTAACAACAACACGACCACACACACAACACACACACACACAACACCACACACCACACACACACACACACACATATGAGTCAAGTAAGTTTAAAACAGTTGATTTTCTCATGTCATGCACTGACAGGTGAAATGCTAAAAGTCTCCCCAGAATTCTAGACTGTTCAAGTCTAGATCTGCAGCTTTGATCTTTATGCATACCCATGTTTATTAACATTGCAGACAGATACCAGCGCCTCGTGCGTCTCACTTGAACCCTAATACATAGATCGCTGTTCATTTCATTCAAGTTTCTCGGGCCTTCGTCCCCTCCCCGATCGTTTGATTTTTTGTCTTCACAATAAGATGCATCACAGTATTTGGTAAAAAATACATGTCGTTTTTACTGATCTGCTATTCGAAGAGTGGAAGATCAGCAAGAAATGAGCAAAAATGCCCCTTATTCTTTGCAAATTGAGAAGTTTTCCAGCCATGCTGTTCTTAAAATAGAACAGAAACGTTGTCAGCAATCTCCCTCCCAACCAATCACAGGCAAGCTGCCTGTTCGTTACTACTGGCGGTATGCTTCCTCAACTCTCATTGGTCGATCTTCTCGAGCTTTCAGTTTTTGTTTATGCCTAAATAACTCGAAACAGATTTCTGATTGGTTAGATTTCACGTAAAGAATGTGTGGAATTGAAAATACAGGTCACAACCTTTCAAATGGTATACGACATGTGTGGGGCCCAGCCAGGGGTAATGATAAAGGGATGACTGAAATCAGGGTGGTAACAATGGATGAAACTGGAAAACTGCAGAAGGGTAGGTCGATAAAAACGGTTTTAAAACACATTTTTAAATCATATCTAACCTGTTCAAATACATAGATAGGAAATTTAATGACTACAGATTCCATTTTTGATGAAAAGTCAAAATTGGTTAAATGGACCCCACCTTCCCTTTTTTGGGCCTCTCTCCTTTTCACTGTGTGCGAGTTAAGACTCATTTCGTAAAAACGGGTCACATATACATATGCTCGCTTTTTAAGGTTAGACATGATTTAACAAATGAACACATTTTTTTTAACATCAACATTCTCATCCTGATTACTAGGTGAATATATCTTCCTTGATATCTCTAACAAAACCTTTGATCAAATGCAAAAGCAACACACACACACACACACAGAGTTACAATACAGTGGACATCAATCTGGATGTTCCAGTCTATGCAAACAAAACAAATGCTTTGACATTTTACTGGCATCAACACCATATGCCTTGGACACTTTCGATCTAAAAGCAGATACTACAATCAGAAAAATAAAGGAAGCATCATGTTACACAGATAAGAAAAAATAAGAGTATTTAGAGTTACATAGTTCTAGTGAACTAGTAGTCATCATCATCATTAGCCATTACACCCAGCGGTGTGTAGGGCAGCAACAAAGCGCTTCCACTCCTGCCTATCCTGGGCCAACCTAGTCACTGATCCCCAAGAGTGCTGCATGGCTTTCATCTCACTTTCTACAGTTCTCCTCCATGATGTAGTAAATGGACTAAAAACTACAACACACAGATATTCAACAAGGGATCACAGAGGTCACTTACATTGGCGTGCAGAGTGGCATCAACGGCAGCTTCCTCCCCTTCATTCTCCTCGTCATCATCATCTTCCTGAACTTCCCCGTACACGTCAGCAGCATCCTATGGTGACATACAGATGTTTTTATGAGCTCTAAAAATTATAAATCCATGCACTCATATATTGTCAATTATACACGATGCTAAGAGCAGATCTATCAGTCTAGTAATATATTTATATACACTCTTCAAACAATTTGTGATGACATTTACATTGCCTATACACCAGGACTAGTTCAGGCCTGTGAACTAGTAGACAAACCCTCAGCAGCAATGTGTTGCTACTTAAGTACGTCTTCACGCATGTTGGAATACAATCAATCTTGTAATAGATGTACATGTCACCAGAATCCTGTTAGTTATAATGTGCGCATCATCCATACACTTACATGCAAGTCACTATTCTGCAGTTACATTCGCACTGTCAATACAGATCCTAGGACTGGACCAAAATGACAACAGGCATAAGCATCAGCAGGATCCCTGTAGAAATGAAATGTTAAGGGAACATCTCTCCCTCTCATAGGTCCTTCCCCAGTACACGCAGGCATGTTTGTTGTTACACTCATTAACTCACATGCATGCATGCACACTCACTCACTCACTCACACACACACACACCAATTTGTTACATGACTCTTTTCCCTGTCTTCTATTGTTTTTGCTATAGGTTTTTTCCCCCCGTCTAATATCAATAGTGAACAGACGTTAAATACAAGAACGAACGAACACACATTCACACACACACACACACACCATAGGCACAAAAGACAGATAAAGCACCAATCTTTTTAAAAAAATTTTTTACATCTCTCTCACTCAGAAAGACCAAAGCAAGTAACACAGGCAAGACAGTCTATATTCATTTTAAAATTACATGCTTCAATATACTGTTCAGTTTACTGCCAGAAAATGACTGATGGAACATTGGGTAGAAAAATGGAAGATAACTCACATCATCATCTGATTCTTCAAACTGGACGTTCACCCCATAGGTCTCATCAATGTTGTCAGCTGCAAAACAGAAAACAAGCATACGTATCATTAGGAAGGTGTGACACATGCATACATCCTACATCTCTTAATATTCTACATTACATTTTTACCACAAAAAACCCATAGTACTCAAATCAGGCTGAGGGACTATATTGTCCTTTTCTTCATTTCCATTTAAAACCAATGTAAACAGATGCAAAACTTGTCTTTATACTGGGAAAACTGCAGTGGTCACTAGTACTTCCTTCTCTATTCATACCATACTTTACACAGAATTTTAAGAATATACAACTCACTCACTCACTCACTCACCCACCCAACCACCCACTCACTTCTCTTTCTCTCCGCAAATCACTTTGTTTCTTATTGCTCTCTCACACTAACATCTAAACAAAAAAATACACACTTGTAGGAGCTCGGTCTTCTTGCCCCCAGTCAGTAATTTTGCGACACAAGTTGACGAGCAAGGCAAAACGTTCATCTTGGGTCGGCCCCAACATGGCTTCCACATCCTTCTTCTTGTCCTTTTCTTTCATTCGATCATTCTTCAGCACAGCCAGAACTTCATCAGCTGCACCGCACAGAATGTCTCGAGGCTGAAACAGGATCAAAATGGAAGAGAAATTATTTTTTCCCTATAGTATATAAAATAAGTTTAAACAGAATGTTACACAAGTTGTCATTACATCACAAGAGGCAGAATATGTAAGAAAACCAGCAATTTCTTCTACAACATGCAAAGCATGTTTGTTGCTTATATCATGTGAGGCACAATTAAATTCTAGCTTACCACATCATTGTTTATCACATTAAAACAGGACTCACAGCTTATCAGCACTATAATTAAAGGGGTAGGGGAGTAACTCCCAAAATTTACAACCTAAAAACACATACCATAACCCAGTAGACAAATTCAGGTCAAATAACAAAGTGTTTCTAAAGTTCCATAGTCTATAAGTTGTACAAATTTACATCAACAATTGCAATTTATCTGACATTTGTAATATTGTGCTGTAGCTCTTATTTTGAAACAAATAAAAAAATAATAGTGTAAAAACACATACAAAAACTGTGATCATTACAATTATTTATAAATACCACATATCCAAGCACTACTAAGATGAAAAATAAAAGTCTTACATCTAAAAATGTCTAATACAAAGTATTAATCTAAGTACTCTTATTCCTACCTGATCTCCAAGCGCTGCCTGGATAAAGCTGAGCAGAACTTCATAGGTCTGTCTGGTTTCCACAGTTTTGGGACGGTACATGATGCCCACCATCTCATCTATACCACTTGTCAGCAGGGTGGTCCCCTTCATCTTCACCATGTCATGCTGGGCCTCATCACGCTTTCGACGCCTGTGCACAGTTTGCAGAGCATGTATTACAGCTAACATCCCAGTTCGAATTAAGATTACACTGAAAATAAATTACCCATTTTAGAACACTTTAACTCAGTTTCTACAATAGGTTTAATTTGTTTGGGATATTTTGATATTGGACACGTTTTCCCATGATAAACATGTACAGTTTTCCTTCACTCAGACAGTTTATTAAGCTGTATCAGCATCTGTTTTAACTTCACAATTCTAAGATTGTACATATCTGGCACACTTGATAACAAAATGACTGTACACACCAGTCACAATGATAAATCATTAAAAATTAATCATTTATTCTGTGATAGTTCTCAAGACTCAAATTAGTTTATTATCTACACGTTAATCGAAACTTTATATTATTGTATTAAATAATGTGCAAAGAAAAGGTAATAAACTAAGATCCATGGATGACATTAAGAAGAGATTCTTGTCACTATAAGTATAATCTATTATTTAGTCATGAGTCCCATGACATCAATGTCTGAATACTTTTCAAGATGTTGTGTTTAATTCACAGTAAACCAAGCTACCTTAATCTTTTACTCTTGAGAGAAAAGTTGCATTCATCACAAAAAATTAATTTTAAGTATGTTGTAACTTTTGGTCAGAACTGTGCCCATTGGCTGCAGACTTAATATTACATAGCAAAAAATCATTCTGAGCAAGAGACTCGATAAGAGATGCATAAAAAAATATATATATATAATTGTGACCTGTTTTTACGAAATGAGTCTTAACTCGCACACAGTGAAAAGGAGAGAGGCCCAAAAAAGGGAAGGTGGGGTCCATTTAACCAATTTTGACTTTTCATCAAAAATGGAATCTGTAGTCATTAAATTTCCTATCTATGTACTTGAACAGGTTAGATATGATTTAAAAATGTGTTTTTAAACCGTTTTTATCGACCTACCCTTCTGCAGTTTTCCAGTTTCATCGATAGTTACCACCCTGATTTCAGTCATCCCTTTATCATTACCCCTGACTGGGCCCCACACATGTCATATACCATTCGAAAGGTTGTGACCTGTATTTTCAATTCCACACATTATTTACTTGAAATCTAACCAATCAGAAATACTGTTTGAGTTATTTAGGCGTAAACAAAAAGTGAAAGCTCGAGAAGATCGACCAATGAGAGTTGAGGAAGCATACCGCCTGTAGTAACGAACAGGCAGCTTGCCTGTGATTGGTTGGGAGGGAGATCGCTGACGACGTTTCTGTTCTATTTTAAGAACAGCATGGCCGGAAAACTTCACAATTTGCAAAGAATAATGGGCATTTCGCTCATTTCTTGCTGATCTTCCACTCTTCGAATAGCAGATCAGTAAAAACGACATGTATTTTTTACCAAATACTGTGATGCATCTTATTGTGAAGACAAAAAATCAAACGATCGGGACGAAGGCCCGAGAAACTTGAATGAAATGAACAGCGATCTATGTATTAGGGTTCAAGTGAGATGCACGAGGCGCTGGTATCTGTATGCAATGTTAATAAACATGGGTATGCATACAGATCAAAGCTGCAGATCTAGACTTGAACAGTCTAGAATTACAGTGCATGACATGAGAAAATCAACTGTTTTAAACTTACTTGATTCATGTGTGTGTGTGTGTGTGTGTGTGTGTGTGTGTGTGTGTGTGTGTGTGTGTGTGTGTGTGTGTGTGCTGTTGTTGTTAAACTGAATAAATGTGTATGTGTGTGTGTGTGTGAAAATTATCAAGTCAAAATTGAGGGTAAAAGATTAAGTTCACACAACTTTCTTTTCATCCTGCCTCTGTGTGTGTGTGTGTGTGTGTGTGTGTGTGTGTGTGTGTGTGTGTGTGTGTGTGTGTGTGTGTGTGTGTGTGTGTGCAATTAATTACACTAAGTACTATTCCAAACAGTACCTTTTTGTGCTTAGTTTCAAAGTAAAATGTTTTACAATATTTAATACTTACATCATTACAACAAAGTGAGTGAGTTCTTTATATCATAAATGTCACTTTGTTTCAGTTGAAGTATTTATCATGTATCCAGGCCTTTTATCAGTTAAAAATACATCTTCTGATCATACCTGTCACATTATATACTATCAAAGAGTATATCTTTGCAATATCCTTTTTAGTACCAATTTTTGTTGGTATTACCAAAGTGCAACATCCACATTTTATAAGTTTAATGTAGATTTCAAGGGTTTAGCCAATTGTTATTGTGAAGAAGCAAGCAGTGCATGAGGTATTGTGAAAATTGAGATTTTTCACTTAGTGTTTGATCTTTTGACAGAACACTGCTGGCTAACATCTCAAAGCAACCTAGAAATTAAACAATTTGATAACAAAACTGATACTGAGTACTGATTAACTTTTAATAATAGTTCATGATGAAAGTCTGCAGAAACAGACTTCTGTGTGTGTGTGTGTGTGTGTGTGTGTGTGTGTGTGTGTGTGTGTGTGTGTGTGTGTGTGTGTGTGTGTGATGTGTGTTTTAGATTCAATACTTTTTGTTTTGACAACAGTGAATAAGCAGCCATGAGCTTCAATTCAGTCCCCATGTGCATGGAGCTTTTTTAAATATGTCATCCATTCTGTGTGTGTGTGTGTGTTGTGTGTGTGTGTGTGTGTGTGTGTGTGTGTGTGTGTGTGTGTGTGGTTTTTCTTCTCTATTTTGAAAGATCATTTTCTTTCAAGGGTAATGAATAAGTAATCTGTGTGTGTGTGTGTGTGTGTGTGTGTGTGTGTGTGTGTGTGTGTGTGTGTGTGTGTGTGTGTGTGTGTGTTGCCTTGAATGTTTTGATTCAAGGAAAATAAATGAGTACTCCATTGATTTTTTCTACATGCAGTCTCTGTGTGCATGCAGTATTTTGTCATCTGTTCCCTCTGGATGGTGTCATACTGATAATCTGTTTTCTTTTTTTCTGAGCAATCAAATGCTATTGAGTCTGATTGTCTCTGCTTTCACTTGCATGCATTTGTGCATGGATGTGTGTGTATGTGTGCGTGTTTTGTATGAGAGGGAGAGAGAGAGAGAGAGAGAGAGAGGAGAGAGAGAGAGAGAGAAGAGAGAGAGAGAGAGTAAGAGAGAGAGAGAGAGAGAGAGAGAGAGAGAGAGAGAGAGAGAGAGAGAGAGAGAGAGAGAGAGAGAGAGAGAGAGAGCAAAATTAAAGTCAACATTTTATTTCCAGATGACAACATTGAATAAGCAATGCATAACATTATTGTTGCCTTTTATAAAGCCATCCATCTAAAAATTAATAAAGTAACAACAAAATCAAATTGAAAATGTGTATGCGAAATGAATAACAGAAAAAACCAGGTATGTAGTTATTATTATTTCAATTAATCTATTATAACATTTTAATTCATATGTAACCAAGTATCATTTATCAGATTCTACATGTTTTCAGCTGACTGAGTTCATTCTATTGGATATATGCTAGTCAGATACTAACAAGTCTCCTCATTAACCCCTGTCCAAGGTTCTTCCACTTCATGCCCTTTTTCAGGTGGGGGGGGGGGGGGCTATGAGCTAAATATCACAACGATGACAGTCAATATGTACAGTATTTTTTGTCTGATGCTGTGAAATAGTATGTTTTAACACCATATCAAATTTGGCCATCATCAGTTGAATAGAAGTACCCGTTGCTAAGGTGTTAGTTAGCTAGAGTGGTGAAAAACTTTAAAGCCGATTTTCTCAGAATGTGAAATCGCTGGGTCACCCATTTCAAACACCCATAACTTTGTCAATTTTATAGATAGAATAATGTATCATACATCAAAAGAAAGGTAATGATCTGTAGATTTCAGAAAATATACAACTCAATTTGACCCAATTATACCTTAAGACTCCTTTTGTAAAAACGGGTCACAATTATTTGTCTTGAACTTTTTTTTACAACTGAGTTTTTCCCACTCTTTCCCCACTCCTAATATTTTTCATTTACTACTAAGAAAAAAAAAAAGCACTAACTTGTTTTTTCTTTCTTCCATGAGAGGTGGCTTGGTTTTCTGTGATTTGTCCCCCATACGTGTTCCAACCAGCTTGCCCACTAGGCTCATCACCTCCCCTGTTGCTTCATCTCGAGCACGACGATCAATCAGAGATCGATCAACACTCAACACAAGATTGGAGTTCTGGAAAAAAACAAAAGGGTATATGTACATACATGTATACATTTTACAGTCATCAAGTAAAACATAATATCCTAATAGTAATAATCATTAACATTACCAATCAATTAAACTTTAAAGACCTTAGTGAAGTACTTGCAAAATGTGTTCTGAAAAGGTTCTGAAAGCTTAAGTTTCATTTTACTTATCAATATAATGATTACAATATTTCATATTGATAATAATTCCAGTTCCACACAGTATTCGAACTTTTGTCATTACACTGAATGCAGCTCTGCAGTCACGCCTATAGTCTATATATATAGAGACTATACATTTCAAATCTGAACCATACAATGATACATAAATATTCATGTCTTCTTCATCTTAGTCAAACGCTCAGACAGCAACTAGTAATTGTTGTCTGTCATCGGTGTCATGAGGGGAAATGCGTTGCACTGCCATTTGCATGGGGAAAATTATCTTTTAAGTCTTTCTAGAAAAAAGGCAGGAGAATGGACTAAGGCAGCAAAATCAGCATTTGTTGATTTGGCTATTCACAGAATGTGGGATGTCCTAGAGGATCTTCACTCCCTAATCAAACATCTCTACTAGGAGTAGGACTTACATTAGTTACAATCACAACAGAGAGACTTTACACCAAACAATTAACAGAAACTTCCATGTCCCCATTTCGTGGCATACAATATTTTCATATTTACAATTTCTTGCCTTGCTCTGGATTATGGTAAAGTTTGATGATGGTGGTGGTGGAACCAGAAGGAGAGTTTTTCACTCTTTGCTTCCTCTGTGTGTGTGTTGTGTTGTGTTGTGTTGTGTTGTGTTGTGTTGTTTGTGTGTGTTGTGTTGTGTTGTGTGTGTGTTGTGTTGTGTGTGTGTGTGTGTGTGTGTGTGTGTAAGCATATGTCAAGTGCTATGTGATGTCAATTGTCATATGTGTCTGTAAACGCTTTTTCTAGCAGTAGCATCAGGAAACTATGTATCTTGTGTTTGATTAATTATGCACTAGCATCAAATACAATAAAGGAAGACAACTTTAGACAAGTCCAATAATTTAGATGGGATGGGTTGGGGTTTTTGTTTGGGTCTGGTTTTTTGGTGGAGGGGGGGAGGTGTTTTTATTGGGGGGGGGGGGGGGGGGCAAAATTTTGGTCTGCTTGATATTCATGATACAGTCATTAAAAAATCTAAGCTTCGAGTGTGTGCGCTTGTGCATGCCCGCGCACTCTCTCTCTCTCTCTCTCTCTCTCTCTCTCTCTCTCTCTCTCTCTCTCTCTCTCTCACACACACACACACACACAGGGGGACGGGATAGCCTAGTGGTTACAACATTATGCTCACAGTCACAATCTGTTGACCCAGGTTCGATTCCCATTCAAGGGGATATTTTCCCCTGGAGTTAACATCAGTACAGACTCCACCCTCCCCAAAAGTCCTTCGGATGAGACTATCTTGCACACATGTTAAAATACTTAAATCCTGTTCCACTTTTTTGTAAGAGTAGGCCTTTGTGTGCCAGTGAGAACGAATGACAGAATTGACAAAACCCCATACAACCGGGGACTGGATGTAACAAAGCACATAAGTGTTTTTCCATTATCATCGATATAAAAGAATACAAATAAAATAAAATAAAATAAACACACACACCTTCCCCTACTTAATGGTCTGCAAACGTGCGCCATTGTGGCTTCTTTATTGCTTTTGAACGATAAATCGCTGCTTACTTCAGGCTTTTTTGTTATGCTTATTTTATATCAAAAGCCCGACTGCACATAACAGATTTTTCGACATTTGTACGTAATGTACAGCACAGATTTCGGAAAAAACAACTGATCGTGTGTTTGGTAACATTTGGTCCACAAAACCAGACACTATTATTACTAGTATTACATTTTGAGACGCATTTCAGTCAGCTTATATCATACTCACCGCTTTGTACTCATACTGCAGTGACCTAGCCGTGGCATCCGCCATGGTGGCTTCTGTCTACTACCACCTGCAGATGTAAATAATGCAAAACAAAGAATATGATCTTCCAAATGAAAGAAAAATGATAAGCGGTAGGTTAGCGTGTGGTTGCGTTCGCCTCACGTTTTTTACAACATCCGGAAGTTCGGCGTCTAATTGCCAGAAGTAGTACAATTCCAGCGAATCCAGAGGATTTGTATCCCAATGTGTATTAGCGCTGCCAAAAACAAAACAAATAAACAAAATGCATAAGTTATAGTTATGTTTATGATTGCTAAGCATGGATGCAAAGTTAATCAATATTTTATTTTGTATATGATGATAACTCTATTTCTCTTTGTTAAGAGTATTCAAAAATGTGTTTTGCAATTGTGAAGCTATTGTGATAACTAGTATGGCTGCCTAAAAGGCGAGGAACCGTAGAACCACCACACACGCAAATTTCTCATCCATTTTGCTTATTTGATTTCCCATTGATACCCAGTTGGGACGAGGAAGACCGAGTGCATTATTCTTGGTGACAATGGAGAACGCACAACAACAACATAAGATTCGATGGCACTGCTAGATTTTAATGAAATATTAAACGATCAGTTAAATGCAAAGTTGGGGTGGAAGGGGGGTTAAAAAAATCAGTCTTTTAGAGCTGATTTTCCGTATTAGTATTATAATGTGATTCCATAGGCACCGAACGATGCGCGTGTGAATTAGTACGAAACTGTGGTTGATTCTTCATGTTCGGTCTGTGTTGTGTGATTGTCAATGATGAAGTCACACTAGAAAAATCTGATTGATCTACAAGTCCACTGCCAGACTAAGAAGTGCGTCGATGTTTGCCTGTAGATATGATTACAGGTATCTACACGCATGTGCTGCCAATAACTTATTGTCCAGATGGATGGCGCAGGTAATTTGATTAGCTTATCGATCGGATTAGGTTTGTTATGAAGCTCTAGACTAGAGAAATGGCACTGCTGATTGCGCTGAGCGTGCAGTGTTTGGCTTATCCTGTCATCTGTGTTAGTGTGTAGTGATGATGTCTGTCGCAGCAGACACTGCACAGTCGAGATGCAGTGTCATCGAAAGGATCAGAATAAAGGCGAAGCTTTGGCAAACGTTCTGAATCACCATTGGCATTGCTTAGTACAGAGCACATGTATGCATTCATTCACAAAATCTTGAAAATGCCATGATTAGTATTGTGTAGTATTAGCCTATTAGATGTTGTTGTTTATACTAATTATAGTGTCTGTAGAAATCATGTAAAGTGTAAGCAATCAACTTCAAGGAAAAGATCCCCCTCCCTGAATACCCACTCCCATTTCCTTTTTCAGTTTTGTTTACTCCAGTCTGTAGGTCAGTATTTATCAATGTCATTATCATTTATGACAAGCTCCCTTGTCATATCCATATTTCTGTATGCCTGTGAATCATGGACCCTGACTGCAGATTTGGAGAGAAGAGTACAGGCGGTGGAGATGAGATGCTTTCGGAGACTCCTTGGCATCTCCTACAAAGACCACATAAGCAACGAAAGCGTGCATAACAGAATCCAGCAAACCATTGGACCCTATGAGAACCTTCTAACAATCGTGAAAAAGCATAAACTTAAATGGTATGGGCATGTCACAAGATCCAAAGGACTTGCAAAGACAATTTTACAAGGCACTGTCCAAGGAGGAAGAAGAAGAGGCAGGCCAAGGAAGAGCTGGGAGGATAACATCAGCGAATGGACAGGCCTAGAACTCAACAAAACCCTGAGAAAGGCAGAACAGAGAGAGAAATGGAGGGAACTGGTTGTTGAGTCTTTGGGGTGCCCCCACGGTCGTCAGACTAAGGGACAGATAAATAGATAGATAGATTATCATTTATGTGAATTTTGATTGCTTGATTATAACTTATATTAGTTATAAGTAATCATCTTGATTTATGATATATTGACATAACTTATAACTCAAGACAGGGAAAAATTTAAATGCTTATAAAGAGATATATAACAAAATCTGATTTATTGGAAACAATCCGTCTTTCCTTACATCACTACCACAAGTTTCTGATTTTTGAAAGTGTTTGTCAGTGTGTGTGCATGCGTGCGCACGTGTGTGTGTGTGCGTATGTGTGTGTTCATGTGCATATTTGTGTGTGTGCTATTGTAGAATTATCAATATTTATGTTACATAGCATTAATTGGCTAAATATTGTAGATCTGGTGCAGCAGGTGGTCAGAAGCCTGAGAAGGCTTCTTGCTTTTCTTAACCGACTTAAGTGAGTTGAGGTAGCTTGGCTGTGAATAGTAATATTTTGAATTTCCATTGTCTGATATTGCTAAAATGACTGCAAAGCAAGTTGGTGTTTCTCAGGCTTAGGATGTTAGGTAGGCATTTTTACTCAAGGTCCTTTTTTTTGGAGGAGGGGTGGGGGAGGACTAGAGCCCTAGTTTTGTTTTAAAATTTGCAATTTAACAAAAGTAAAGATGTCTTTTAAGTTATATATATATGCCAGTGATAATGAATATGGCCCTATGGGGATAGACTCTTGAATACAACACAGCAGTCTTATTTAGCTATTACTTTGAATTGGACAAAAAGGAAAGGAGCCAGTAAATAGAGTAGGACACACATACACAGTCAACATTTTGAAGTTTACTTTACATGGACTTATCATTTTGTTATGATTTTTAACATGACTTGTCTTAAGTTGGGGATGGATGGATGGATGGGGTGTCAACTGAGTGATGAGAGTGTTGTGCTCACAACCTGACAGCCAGGGATTGAGCCCTGGTTTGTAGTCTAAATGTGGCTGTCTTAATGGTGGTGAAAAAACAGTCGCATACAGTATCATACACTAAAATCTCACCATCGGTAAACTTTGGAGCTCTTGCAAAGTAATGGTGGGGAAAAAACACCACCCCCCACCCCCCTTAACCCCAACCAAAACGACTAGATATTTCCAGGACAAATTCTGTTATTTTCTGCCTGAACAGCTGTGTCAGAGGATTGCAGTGACAGCAGTCCTGTGCGTCTAGTGGGTGTGTTCCTTCTTTCTGATGGTACTGGAGAGCCATTGTTCTCATTGGGAGCTGTAGTCATACCCCCTGGAAATGCTGACAAACTATCGGTGGCCAAACTGAGGCAGATCATCGTGGAACAGATACCAACCTGCCCACCCAGCTTCAAATTCTACTCACCTCAGAGGTAGTGTATACATGTATACCAAACCATTTTGTTTCTAAGTGAACAGTTCTCCATACATGTGGTGTTTGAAAGTTTGAGGCAACAGGGTGATCTTAGTAACATAGTCAGCTAGTTGCTCTCTTCTTAAAAAAACAACAGTGCTCTCTAGGGGTGTATATTTATGAATGGTGGGTTTGTGTTTGCTTGGGTGGTGGTTTTGGGTTTCTGTTGTTTGTTCTTGGCTTTTTTAGGCTGAAGTACTTATTTTTGAAAGCCTTTTTTTTTTTTTTAATGTATATCCTCATTGGTTTTCTGTTTATGAACTATGTCACTGTGTGTGTTTAGCTCTATTTTTTATCTTATTCTTTCATTTTGAGGATAAAAGATTTTAAGCACACATAAACATCCTGTTCCTGTGTGCCTATGATTTTGTCAATCTTGTCATCCGTTCCCACCAGCACAAATTCCCTACTCTTCCAAAGGGTGGAACAGGCTTTAAATATTGTGTGTACAAGAAATTTTGCATGCATTCGCACATGGGACCTTGGCTTATAGTTTCATCCGAAGGACTTTTGGGGGAGTGGAGTCGGCACTGATGTTAACTTAAGAGAAAAAAATCCCCTTGAATGGGCATCGCAGTAGTGGTTTGAACCTGGACTCGAACTGACATCAACACTGTTTTTTGTCACATTGTGCATGTTCATGTGTGTGTGTGCATGTGTGTGTGCATGCGTGTGAGACTGAGAGTGAGTGAATGTGTTTGTGTGCACATAAATGTGTGTGTGCAGTCAGTGAGTCATTGGGTAGTAATCTGTTAGTGTTACTTTGTTTGTGTAATGCACATTTGCCTAGTTTGGTCAGCTCATGGGAGCTCAGGTTATTCACTGAGCTTGGAAAACCAGCATCAGTAAAAGCTGATTTGGAGCATGGAAGTTAAAAGGAGCTAGTATTTAAGTCAGAAAAACATTTTTTTAAACATGCTTTTTTGACAAATGTGATTCACAGGGTTGTTAATGTTACTCAAGGCATGTTTTTTGATAAATTTATGAGAGCTAGTTAAGAGTTTGGAGGTAGTATTATCTGGGTTAGCTGACTGAACCATTATTTGCTTTGAAAGGAATGAAATTTTGTGTAATTTGTGAAAGACAGTGTGAACTTCACAAGTGATCTTTTCTTCAGATGGCCAATTTCAAGTGGACAGGAAGACATTGTGGATCTGCAAACTCTTCTGACAGCTGATGGAACTGTTTACATTCAGCAGATTCATGGTAATGAAATGCATATGGGTTGGGTGCTCTGACATTTACAAAACATCTCCATAGTAACATTTATTAGGTGGCAGCAGCCTGCTTGCATAACCAGACTATATAAATAGCCGACACTGGATCAGGGGCTGTCCCCTTAAGAGAAAGCATGAAAATTATAGTAACTGAGTAATCAATCACCACAAAGAAATAACTATAGAAAGGTTAGGGGAGGGGGTCACGGCACGCAAATCCAACATAACTCAGTCCTGGGCTCAATGCTAAAATTAGCACCCCCTTCCTTTCACCAAGTGCAAGTGTGGTCAGTTTTTACCATATTTAGCACCAGCTGGCCACTGTTGGGCTGGGATGGGATGAAATGGATAGCAGCTGAGAGCAGCTAAAAGGGGGGGGAACTGACAGCTGTGGGGTAGGAACTGAAACAAATCAGAAACTGAAATGAGACATGGACTGATAGGACCACAGAAACTGATAGATTGTCATTTTCTTATAATGATTGCAAAAAAAAACAAAACAAAAAAGAAAATGATCACAGCTCCATGGAGTTCCTTTCAAACTAAGACATTGCATTTTGGTTTGTTGTACAATGGGAATCCCATTTTCAACAAGCCTCAAGAGATACAAATGTGTATTTTGTTTGTCAGTAACTTAAAGCAGCACTGTTCATTGTGGTATCATGAAGTGGGGGACACTTAATTTAAAGCCACAATCTGATCTCTGGGCATCTGGTACACTTGAAAGTTGATGTGATGTTGGGAAGTTGCCAAGCTGTAAAAAGAGAAGAAAAAAAGCCCCAACCAAATCATGTTGTCCTGATACAGTGCCTTTGTCATTTACTTTATATGCAACACAATTGCTAGTTACTAATTAGAAGTTCAGATTAAAACTGTGTGATCTATTTTTTAGTGATGTGTCTTAATATTGGTATTGTTATGTGTGTGATGTTATAAATCCTGATGTTAACTGCTCAAAATGTAAATTGTTCTATGACTCCTGATGGTGACGGAAGCAATGGCAGCAGGATTTTTTTATTATTTGAGGAAGACTGAAATCCATGTCTTGTTAGTGAAGCAGTACCTTATTTCTAACCATGTGTTGGAAGAAAAAATGTTTTACTTGCTGGTGCTCAATTTAGTAAGAGTAATGCTACTGAAACAGTTTTTCCAAAAAAAAGGTATTTCTTGGGTATTTGTTTGAAAGGAAAATGAAACAAAGACTACAGACTTTTTATATTCTTACTTTTATAACTGTGAACACTTTCATTGCGCTATTTGATGAGCACAAGTTTGTGATTATAAAACTTACTCTTTTTCCAAAAAAAAAGAAGGGATATGTTATTTGTGAGAGGTGAAAATTCATCCAGGTTGTTTCTGCCTTTTTCTAGATAAGCATTTCAACATTTGGGAAATGTTGTTAAACATTGATCAAATGCGCTGTTGTTTATTTTCAGAAAAGCCAAAAATTGGGATCAAGACGAACACTGGAATACCACTGGGCTTTGTGTTCACTGACACAGGGAAAAGCTTGGCAGATTTTAGAATCCAGATCAACACAGAAGTGAGGAATTGTTGTCTCCTATTCTGTATCACTCAGTTGTATCACTTGGTTACAGGATGAAACTGATCGTTAATGATATGTATTGTTACCATAAGCTCAACCTGCTGCACCTACCTCATAACCCCCCCCCCCTCTCTCTCTCTCTCTCTCTCTCTCTCTCTCTCTCTCTTCTCTCTCTCTCTCCTCTCCCCCCCTTCCTCTCTCTCCCTCTCTCTCTCTCTCCAGAAAAATAGGGTTGTGTAAACAAAGAAAAGGAGGTAAACAGAATCACTATAGATGAATGGTTGAAACATTTTTTTAATGTTTTTCACGGGGATAGTGAAGAGTTAGAAAGGGACTTCAACACTGATACGGAACTCTCAGAGGAAACGGATCATGTTTTAAATATAGAAATATCAGAAGCAGAAGTTATTCAGGCAGTGAACAAACTTAAAGATAGAAAAGCCAGTGGAATAGATGATATCTTAGCTGAAATGTTAAAATGTGGTGGTAATAATGTTATTATATTTGTAACAAAATTATTTCATGTTGTCTTTGATCAAGGAGTTTACCCACGGGGTGTGGTCAAAGGCCATAATAATACCATTACATAAAAAAGGAAATTCAAATGATGTAGATAACTACAGAGGAATCTCTCTCCTAAGCACAATATCTAAATGTTATACTTCAATATTGAACAGGCGACTATACACTTGGTTAGAAAGTCTAATATCAAAGAATGAAAACAAAAAGCCTTTCATTGTAATAGAAGTAACCTTAACGTATGGAACAATGTTCTCCTCTTTTTTGTATGTACAATAATCTTGTTTCCGATAAAACTAGCCAAGCAAAAATTAAGCAAAACTAAATTTAATTTGCACCTTATGTATACTGAAAACACATGAATATGTATTGAATGTTGATTACTGTGTGTTATGTACTGCGTTATGTGGTGATGCTTTCCCAAATCAACTTTGCATTGTATTGTGGCCCAAGGCCGATGTGCAATTAAACCATTTCAGAGTTCTCTCTCTCTCTCACCGCCCCCTCCACAAATCATTAATTTTTTTAATTAAACAAAGCACATCGCTGTTTTTCATCTCCCCTTTGTTGCTTTCTGACAGGTGAGAAAAAGTGGTGGTATAGATTTGCAAACTGTGATCATGCTGGGGTAACAGGTGTTGTAGAGATAATAAAACTAACATTTCTGTGTGCAGGTTTCCTTTTTCCAAAGCATTGCTGAGTCCTACCAGTTTTTAGATGGCAATAGCTGGCCCGTGTCCAGGCATCTGGAGAAAGACATCACTATTCTGGAGGCCACTGTCCACTCCTGTCTCATGGTGTACACTGACCTCTGCCAGAAAAATAAAGATGCAGTGGAAAAGATCGAGAAAGGACAGTCGCCACCTGTCACAGAACCTCCCAGGAAGAGATTGAAGGGGTGTGTAGTTTGCTGCTCTGCTATAGTTATAAATTAGTTATAAAAGTAAAAGTTATTGATCAGGTTTTTTTTGGGGGGATAGTGGCATAAAACAGTGACTTATGTTGTGTTTTGAAGTGGATGATTGACTTTTAATCAAAGGTTCTTCATAGGAACCTAAAAAATTATATTAACTTAAGTTGTTTTTTTTTTTACATTTGTAAGATTTGTTACTTAGAACGGCAGCTAAGTGCATTTTTTTGTTTACGATGTAACAAATGGACATACACTGAACCTTTTATGATATATATATATATCTGTTTTTTGGAAACCTTTTTTTAAATATTGAAAGACCAAAGACTGTTGCAAAAAAGTAGCTATACACAATGCGATTACCAAAGATCCAAAAAGAAAAGAAAAGATGAAAAAAACTTTGGATTTCAGTTTTCTATATATTTTTGTGTTAATATTCATTTTTCATACAATGAAAAGTTTATTCTTAAACCTTACAATCGTCATCATACTGTGATTACAGCCTGAAGCAGCTGTCGTTCCGAAGCGGCAAGGACATAGATCGCCAGAGGAATGCAGGATCGGCTCTTGCTTCTGCTTGCAGCGTGGTCAGCGCTGCCAGTACTCCCAGCAGTGCTGCCGCTGACCAGGGCAGTCCACAGAGGGACAAGAAGCAGCTGTTGATCAGCTACGTGAGGGCTGAAGCTGCAGATTATGCTCTCCACTTGAAAATCAAGCTGGCCGATTTGGGATTCAGTGTGTATTTGGTAAGTATGAGGCTGTTATTTTGTTAGAAGCTTGTTGAAGTTGATGAAGGAAAGTTTTGAAAAGTTGTGGTTCTCTCTGCTCCTTCATTCTGCTCCAAGCCTCACCCCCTGGGGAAAAATTAATTAAAAAATAACTGGTATGGTAAGGAGCTGTGCAGTTTGTTAGGTATAATTTTTGTTAGAATTGAGATATCATAATGGAATGTGTATGCTTGAGTTTGGAGTTAATTATTACATGTAAGTAAAAAGTTGTGAAAGGTCACAAAATTTGATGATAATGATATGTAAATAAGTTATTCAGAGACTGGCAGCCAGCATTGTTGAACAGTTCATGAAAGGAACATACAGTCATGAAATAGCCCTTACACTTAGTACAATGAAAAGTTTATTCTTAAACCTTACAATCATCATCATGAACAATTTGTTTTGAAGATCTTGCAGTTTTAAAACAAGCTTGCGATCATAATATGGAAAGCTTATTCAAAGACCCTGGAGGTAGGATATGATCAATATGAAAATCTTCTTCTCAGATCTGTTGTTTACAGCATTTTGTTTTGTTTAAAGGATGTCCATGAGATCAGTGTTGGGGTGGACTGGCAGGACTCCTTGAACTTTGCCGTCAGTAACTGTGAGGTGTTCATCCCCTTAGTGACCCCCAGGTATGGAGAGACCCTGTGGACCAACCGTGAGGTAAGAGTTGTATCACTGACTTGCGTGCTGTATGCATAAGTAAAACAGCAGGTGTATTGATAAATTAGGGCTTTACTTTTCTGAGGAAGTGTTTCTCTTTGTCCCCATATGTCTAAGCTGTAAGCTACCTGGAGAGGAGTGAGTTCCACCAGTTTCAGCTTACTGATGACACACAGCCTGAAAAATTCAGTGCAGGGCCTCAGTAAGGACTGGAAGAGTTGAAAGAGAAATCAAGTCAAAAGTCGGGCCATGCTAGCTGATGAGTAGCATAAGCATTGTTGGTTGTGAATAAATGACAAGTCACTGTATCATATATCAGAATTTTGTTTTTGTAATTGATTGAGTGATCGGTAATTAAAATGAAAATGAAGGAAATATTTGAGGGATTGGTAACTAAATGGAAGAATATTCAACCATACAGCACTGCTACCAAACATTGTACTGAACTAAAAATTCTAGCAGCATGTAACCTTGCATAACCTTGCAATACTTGCTCTAAACACTGTATTTTGTTTCTCTCCAGGTGAAACTGGCAGATGTGCTGGGCAAGTACATTTTACCGGTGAACTTTCTGTCTGACTGGCCCCCGCGGTGCCTGGCCATTCAGTTTGCTACCACACAGTACGTCTCCTCAGGCCATCACCATAGCGTGGCCCTGGTCAATGGTGCTTCTGCAGGTATGCTCTGTGTGTGTGCGTGCATGTGTGTGTGTGTGTTTGTATGTGAGAAAGAGAGAGAGTGTGTGTGTTGTGTGCATGCGTGTGTGTACAGGTGTGTGCTATCATGCACCGAGACCAATTTCCCTTCTAGTTTGCTTATTACATTTGTGATAGGCGAGAAACATGCTTCCTTAGTGTTATTTCTTTTTTGTCCAGTTAAATCTGACACAACAGAAAACCATTACATAGGCACTTTTTTTTTTTTAAACCAGCATAATAAAGCACATTCAAAAACCAACTTTTCATAATTTTCCAATTTGAGCGCAAGAAAAAATTCTGCTACAGATTTTGTCAAGGAAACTGCAAGCTGTTTCAGGCTGTGAGGCAATTATCACTCCTCATATTTTGTAGTCTAATGACACTTTTTCCTTCATCTAGAGTAACATTAGCACATAACCCATAGCTGTCAGTTTCCCCCACTTTCAGCTACCCTCAGCTGCTATCTGTTCCATCCCATCCCAGCCCAGCTGGGGCCAGCTGGCGCTAATTACAGCAGGAACTGACTTCACTTGGACTAAGGAAGGGGCACACTAATTTTAGCGCTGGACCATGGACCCTAGACTGAATTGTTGCTGGATCTGCGTGCTGTGATCCGAAACGTAGGATGCAGCTAAGTTTGATTTATTACCAGCAAATGAATAGACATGTGAGGGTGGTTAAAGATACTGTCAAGACAAATTTTTTGTCCCTGTTTTGGTTATAGCATGTTAAATCATCCTGCAGACTGTGTCACCTTGAGAAACTGCAACTGTTTCAGGCAGTAAGGCCTCCAGACAGGCAGCAGCCTGGACAGATGGGGACGTGACCATGACGGCGGCAGAGATCAGCCAGCGTCTGAAAGCGCTGAACAAGACAGGCGCCACTCTCCTGTCCATCCCATCCCTCGTCAGAATGGTCAGTATGCGCCGTGTGGTCAACACCATGTCATAGTACCTTTTTGGAAGGGAATAGGCTTCTTTTTTTTTTGTTAACTGTTTTTAATGGACATCTTTACATATAAATTAAAAGGTAAAGATGTCCCATAATGTATTCAGTTGTTGGGGAGCGAGGTGTCGGAGACCTCAGGTTCTCCAGGGGCCAGCATATTGAGGATGGTGCCCATCTCCTCTCCTTTACTGCTTTACCTTCCCTGACCCTAAAGAGGGCAGGTACCCATTTACAGCTGGGTGAACTGGGGGACTGTACTGAAACCAAGGCATGAAAATGGTCACCCATCCACTTGGAGTACAAAACTTTTTTTTTTTAAATGGAAAAGCAGGAGTAGGTGCGAGAGTTTCCAGTACATGTTCTGTTACTATATTGAAAGTTTTCCTGAAAGCTTTGCTCTATTATTTTAATTTTCCAACACCCCTCTAAAAAAAAGAAATAATAAATAAAAAGAATCTTGGGGATCCTGTCACATTTTTTGAAATTCATTTTACCTCAGAGGAAGGAGGAAAAAATTGGTTTTCCACACCCTGTAAAACAAAAGACGTACAAGCCTTTCACATTTTTCTGATAAAAGATTTTTGCGCATAACTTTCCTTATATTTTAAGGAATTCATTGTTTTGGGTATTTTTCAGATCAGATCCTGCGACTTTTTGCTGAGAAAATTGTTTTGATTCCTGGTTATACATTGGTCATGCGGTTTTTGTTTCAGAAAACCCTGCGGAAGACGTTTGTAGGGAAGCTGCCTGCCGTGAAGAGTTTTCCGTCAGAGGCAGAAGGGGACATCCCTCCATCCAGCAATGGCCAGCCACTCATCGTCATCTGCCTGCACCCTGCACAGGCTGCTTTTGTGAGTCAGTGTGGTGTGTTGTATGCTGGCGGGTGAGGAGAACTTAATAGAGCGTAGATGTATCACAGTGAAGTACTGTGTAGATGTTGTAATTGATTTGTATTTTTGAGTGAATGTGTGGGTGGGTAGGTGTTTTTATTATTATTATTCTTTTATATCGAGGATAATGGAATAAGCGCTCATGTGCTTTTTTACATCCAGTCCCCGTGTGTATGCGTTTTTGTAAATTTTGTCATCTGTTCCCCGCACACAATGGCCTACTCTTACAAAGGAAGGATTTAACGGTGCGCAGATGTCCTGCGTGGTTAACTCCAGGGGAAAATATCCCTTGAACAGGAATCAACCGGTCGTCAGATTGTGAGCACAATGTTCTAACCACTAGGCTATCCCGTCCAGGTGTGTGTGTGTGTGTGTATGTGAGAGAGAGAGAGAGAGAGAGTGTGTGTGTGTGTGTGTGTGTGTGTGTGTGTGTGTGTGTGTGTGTGTGTGTGTGTGTGTGTGAGAGGAGAGAGAAAGAGAGAGTGTGTGTATGTGTGTGTGGGGTGTGCATGCTTGCAAATACATGGTATTCATTTTTAAATGTAGGTTTTTAAATTCTGTTTTCCCCCAGTGCTGCGGTCATGCATTTAGGTGTGGATAATTTTAAAATGCAGTATCATTCATTCATCATCACGAATTGAAGAAGAGTACCTGTGACAGTATGTAATAAGTATAAAGCAAGAGAACTAGGAATGAAAAAAACAAAATCATGTTCACACACGCTCTCCTCTCCGCAAAAAACGAAGAAAAACAAAAGAGAATGAAAAGATGGAATGTTGTGATTACAGGGTCAAGAAGTGAAGGAGTGGCTGGAGAACAAGTGTCTCATTGTCTGGCTGTCCAGTGACGATGACTGCCCCTCAACAGACACATCCACCCTCTCTCTCACTGAACTGCGTAAGTGTTCTCCTGTGTTTAGGGGGTAAGCTAGTGTTTTTGAGGGAGTAGTAGTGGAGGAAAACAAGTGTAGGTAACCACTTACATGGTAGTGTTTTCTGTGTTTCTAAGTAAAATGCACACAGTGTTTTTAAGAAAAATTCATTTACGCTGACATTTACCCTGTGGTAGTGGTGCTGTACATGAATTTTGTTTCATTCAGCTTTGATGTTGATGTCCACGTAACAGCTCCTTGACTTCGTGTTTCCCCATTTTAATTTTGGTGTTTTCACCCCTTGGAAGTGTAAAGGGACTCTTGTTGCCTCCCCTTACAGATGCTGCAGTTTATAGTGTTTTAAGGGTGGACACTACAGCCAAGTGGTTAAGACCGTTCAACTTCAATCCCATGGGCCCATAAAGTCATGGGTTTGAATCTCGGCGGCATCTGATGAATTAAGGGTGGGGATTTTTATGATCTCCCAGGTCAACTTCAAGTGCAGACCTGCCAGTGGCTTAATTTTCTGTGTGTATATACACATGCAGACGAAAAAATATGCACTTTAAAGATCCCATAATTCATGTCGGCATTTGGTAGGTTACGAAGACATGAACATACGACAGCATACATCCCTGAATTAAGATTTTGGCTACCTTCATGGTGGAGAAAAACAGTCACATGCGGAACAAAAACAAAAAAAAAGAATATGTTGTGTGTTTGCGTTCAGCGGAAGAGGAAGTCCAGGCCAATGGTGAGGACACGGCAGCTGTGAACGGAAGCGAAAATGGAGATCAGATCGCCCCCTTCCAGAGTGTGGCTGACAGGGCCGCTGTGGTGGTGGTCATCCTCTCCCAGGATTTTGCGCATTCCCACACTTGCAAACAGCAGGTGAGAAGAGAGATCCTTTTTGTTTGGGTTGACAGGGTAGTAGTGTTTTTGTAGTGTGTTTTCAGCGCTGATACGATTTCAGATGATCAGTTTTGTAAAAGACGAGAAGAATGAAGAATAGGGAGTAATGCTGAAAAACAATGTCAAACAGAAAAATTTTGGGGGTGGGGGCGAGGGGACAATAAATTTCTATATTTGAAGTTGTTATTGAAAAAAAAACCTTCAAACATTCATCTCTGAAAAGATCTTTAGAACCATGCCATATTTCCAGCAAATTGAGCAAAGGACAAAGAAGATGACTTTGAAGAAAAAAGTAGAACTTAACCATGTAGTTGTGTGTTTCAGTTATTCTACTGTGAGCAGAGGAAGCCTCTGATACCTGTAACCATGTGGTTGTGTGTTTCAGTTATTCTACTGTGAGCAGAGGAAACCTCTGATACCTGTGCACTATGAAGATTTCACCATGCCGGGATGGCTCAGTATGCTGATTGGCTCAGAGTCAACAGAGGTAATCCTTACAGTTTGCTGCTGGCAGCTTTTGTTTTTTTCTTTCTTGTGTGTGTGTGTGTGTGTGTGTGTGTGTGTGTGGTGTGTGTGTGTGTGTGTGTGTGTGTGTGTGTGTGTGTGTGTGAGTGAGTGAGTAAGTGAGTGAGTGAAAGTCTGGTATGTGGGTGTTTCTAATTGAGGAAGCATATGTGTTGGAATGTCTGTGGGTGTGAGGATGGGACAAACTTGTAATTTTTGTTATTTTGTAATTTCATAATGAAAACATTGTTTGTTGATAATTTTTTCTGACAGTGTCATGCTCTACAATTTTACATAGAGCAAAATATCAGTGCCATACAAGTACTGTTATTTTTATGCAGAAATTCAGATTTTGTCCTCATTTTCCAGAACTTTTTAAGCTACACTGAATCCAGGACATAGCGTAGTGATAGTATCAGTTATTAGCGCTCACTTTTTTTTTTTTTTATCAAGCTCTCAGATGTAAGTAGTAGTAGTCAGAATCAGAGTTTGAAACTGAATTTGTGTTGTTTTGTAACCATTGATGGACTTCTGCTTGTCATTTATGAATGCTTATTAATGCCAAGTGTATGATTTTTGTGTGTCAAAGAGTATAAGAATCATGACTTTCCTGATTTTTGTTGGTGGCGGTTTTAATTCTTTTTACGCATTTTTCTTTTCTGCTTTTTTTTTTTTCTTTTTTACAAAACATATTATTCTGTTTTGGGGTGTGTTTTTTCAGACGAGCAACATCAAGCAGGACAATTACCAGCAGACTCTTCTGCCCCGTCTGCAACGAGTGATCCATTCAGCCACACGCAACAACTTGGAACAGCTGGGCAACGAGGCTAAACTCAGCCATGCGGTATGTAGTGATGGATTGAATCTGTTCTTTTCCTTGAATCTGTTCTTTTCCTTGTGTCTTTCTGTCTGTCTTTGTCTCTGTCTCTTTGCCTTTCTTAAGTATCTCTCCTTCCCTCTCTTCTCTCTATGTTTTTGTACGACCTTATCCTTTGTGTCCTTCCCACCCTCCCCCTCTCTCTCTCTTTCTGTATGTCTGTCTCTCTCTCGACTTCTCAACTTCTTTTCTTGTTGTTGCTTTCTTATCTTTTGTTAATCCCAATGCTACTTTTCATGTTGATCTTATTGTGATTTAGCCACACACATAGAATCACATTCGTTTTCATTCTTTAGGCTCCTAACTCGTGTCACTGCCTAGGATTCATCAGTGCCTATAAGAAATGTGCATGGCATTGCCATAGAGTGCCTGCTTGCTCTATGTGTTTAGCTAGTGCTGGCAGGGGCTCTACGCAAACACCATGTACATTTGTCATACATAGGTGCTGGGCAGTAACGTGAATTGAACAGCCACAAACGACAAAAATGTTTAGCTTGTAGACTGAGAAGATCTTGCTGTGTATGGATGAAGGTTAATGCTGTTGTACACCTGTACCAGGTGGAGTACATCAGAAAGACGGCACAGACGGACAGCTGTGTGTACATCGCAGGCAGCACTACCTTCAACAATCCCAAGTCCAAGGAGATCTGCAGGTCAGTGCTTTTGTAGAGTGAGAGTGTTGGGTTGAGAATGATTGAAAGGGACTATGGGGTCTGTAAGGCCTGTATGAGCCATTTTAAAAAATGTCTGCAAGTTTTGCACAAGTGCATACGCTTTCATATATGCATATAGGTAAGTATGTCTACTCATACTAGCACATGCTCACACTCGCACACAAATATTCAAATGACTATATGTATGCTCTCATACACAAATATTCAGAACACTCATTCATTTATATTAATGTTATTCATACAGTTATTTGAGTGGAGAACTGAAATTACTTTCAGATTCTAAATTTATTGTACAGTAATTATACGGACATATTTTGTCCACAGTGCTGTCAGTCCCAAAAAAAAATCATTTATTGTGTTGAATTGAACAGATGTTTTATTGCATCGAAAAGAAAGGGATGAGAGAGAGAAAGGTTTGCTTGCTGTGCATCATATTACTGGAAACATAATTTTTACCATATACAAATTACTACTCTTGAGTGTGTGTGTTTGTATGTGTGTGTGTTTGGGTGGGTGGGGTGGGGGGTGGGGGATCTTTAAGGCCACAGTTTAAAAAAGAAAATGCACTAAAATGAGTGAAGTAAAAGTTTTATTTTGCAATAAGAACAGCTTGAAGAAGATAATGTGTGAAAGTGAAGAAAATTTTCATTAAAAAGAAAAGAGCTGCAAGTAACAGAATATAAATATTGTTTGGGAATCCACCAAGTCTACATTTATCAAAAATTACTCAGTTTGAAATGGATCATAAAATTAAATTTTGTTGTATTCTTGTAGGTTACTCAGCAGTTTTGCTTTGTGTGTTTCAGGGCTATAGGCAAGCACTTGGCCGGGCTGGAGGGCCTCAGCATGGCCACAGGAGGGTTCTACGGTGTTGGTGAGACAGTCAGCCATGCCTTCTATGAGGAGACTCAGCGACTCATGAAGTGGCAGGATGTTTGGCACATCTTGCCAGATAGAGATGCCAAGGTCTGTGAACTGTGCTTGTCGGTGAAAGTGTTGTGGAAGTTCTCGGTGTATGAGAGAGTACATGTTGTGTGGTCAGAGATTTCTGCACAGCATTTTGTGTGCAGTATGTTTGGCAGCACTGTAAAGAAAGTAAATTCCAGTTTTAAATTTCTATTTGCTGTCAAAACTTAAGCTTATCTTTAATAGGAAATGTAGTCCTTTTTTGTGTCTTTCCCATGCCGAAGTCGGATGCAATAGGCCCAACTTGTCAGGCGCTTAACAGCTGCATAATGCATTTTCTTTCAAATGACAGATGACAATTGTTGCTATCTGAGTGTTTGACGATGGAGAAGAAGAGAAATTTTGACATTATTGGTTTATTCCTCATCAGCATTACACAAATGTATGGAATAATGAAGTTCACACTCATTTCTAAGGCTTGATGTTGTTTACTAGATAAGAAAATTGAGTAGTGGGTTTTCTGGCTCTACCAGATGAATATGAAAAGAAAACCACTTTCCTGCAGTTTTGTGGCTGCCCTCACCTGCTGCCAGCATGAATCTGAGAACAATGCCAAAGAGTCATCCAGCTGACACACAAAGTGCTAGGCAGGAAACTTTCCATTCCATCCTAATTCACCTTTGTGAACAGATGTACAATGAAGATTCATTCATTTCCATGGCAGTATCTGATGAGGTGTTCAGAGAGACTCTTGAAATAGTGTGAATAGCTTTGAGAATGGCCACTAGACTTTGGAGGAAGAAATGTTTAATAATAGATAACTGTGGGGGTTGTGTTGCCTACAGAATCTGAAAAGAAATCTGTCATTTCTGTTTTATTAATCTTACTCATTTGACGCACTCTCCTCGGGGAGAACAGCCCAAATTTCACACAGAGAAATCTGCCAGGACTTAAATTGGTATACAATACAATACACACATATGTATGTATACACACACACACACACACAGACTAGCATTGAATGACACTCAGAACACAGGCATGACAACTGCCAACATTTACACACACATGACATATATATACACTGTGATATTTAGAAGAGTAGTAACCTAGCAGAACAGTCAGATTGTCTGTACACATGTGACCAGTGCAGTTTTGTGATGTGTATGTTCATTGTAGGATTGGAAAAAGCAAGCCAGCCAGAATTCTGACGGAACATTTGCTGTGCCCTCCTTTGGCAAAACCTTGTTCTGTGGGGACAGTGTGCGTCAGAGAGAGTCCATTGTTGGCCGCTGCTTTGAAGTCTGCATCTTGATAGAAGGTAAGGAGACAAAACCTCAGTGACCTGTAACAAAGAAAAAAATCAGAATATTTCCCCACACTAATTTAGCAACACGGTGCCTGTCCCAGGTTGACCCTTATGGTTGGCCAGGGCATTGCTACACGGAACAACAGTAGAGTTGGTTTTATACTGTTTTAATCTGTATATACCTGCACTGTTTTAATCTGAGATTTAAAATTGGACGAGGTGACAGCCCTGATATGGCCTCTGTGGTCAGCGGGGCTATAAACAACAGGATTGGATTGGATTGTAGCTTTTTGTTTATTTATCGTTTTGTTCTTGGTTGGTGTATTTTTCATGCAGTGTGAGCTATTCCCCGTTACGTCTCCTGACTGCTCTAGCCTCCACAGGGCTCAGAGCTTGCAAATCCAGCATGACTTTGTCAACGGCTCAGTGCTAAAATCAGCCCCTTCCTTTAACCGAGTCCAAGTGCGGTCAGTTTCTGCTATAATTAGTGCCAGTTGGGATGGAATGGATAGCAGCTGAGAGGAGCTGAAAGTGGGGGAAAACTGACTGGTATGGGCTTGCTGTGTTAAAAAGTCCTAGGTTTACCTGCAGTCCACAAGTAGCTTTAGCTGCCATGAGTCCTCCTCCAACCAGAGAAGACTGTTGTTGGTAGGGAAATCTTTTTCTAAGATGTGATACTTTTTATTGTGGGTCATATCAGCTGTAAAAAAAACAACAATTTAAAAAGACTACCGCTGGGTACTTTTTGTTATGAAAACTATGCTCCTTGCTGATTTACCTTGAGGGCATACAGTATTGCCTGGTGGTGTAGAACACTCTGTTAACTACTTCTGATGACTCCATTCTGATCTGTTAACTACTTCTGATGACTCCATTCTGATCACAGGGATGGCTTGTTTGTGATGACGTACTGAGCACTCTGATAACAGAAATACAAGTCTTACAATTGATGTAAGAAAAGTAAAGTTCTGTTTGCAACATGCAGTAGCACACATAGTTGAAGTATCTATTTTTATTATTTTTTTTATTCTTTTATATTGAGGATAACAGAATAAGCACTTATGTGCTTTTTTACACCCAGTCCCCATGTGTATGCGGGGTTGTAAATTTTGTCATCTGCTCCCATTGGCACACTATGGCCTACTCTTACAATAAGTGGGACAGGATTTAACCTGTGCGCATGATATTCTTCCTGCATTCGCACACGGGGCCTCAGTTTATAGTCTCATCTGAGGCTTCTCCTTGACGAGATTCTGCAATTAACATACTGAAAATAGAAAATAAGTGACAAAAGGAATATCGTTCTCCCTGTTCGTACACAGGTATAGTTAACTTCTTGTAGGATCTGTTTCTGTGAATGCTTCTGAGTACATCTCTTTGTTGTTGTTGTTGTTTTCTTTTTTAACACAGTATTTATTTTTGCTTCTGAATACATGTCTTTGTTGTTTTGGGGTTGTTTTTTTTAACACAGTATCATTTTTGTGTTGTTTGGCACTAATGCTCATTTTTAGTTGAGATTTCTTCTGCACTTTGGAGAAAAGTATATTTTGACAGACATATAAGAACAGGTCACTTGGCCTGTGAGGCTATAACCCACAGATGGAGAATTCATCTTGCATGTATCAGAGCATTCTTTTTTGCAGCTGACTCCTCCAGGGTACAGACCTGATGGACCAGCCAAGGGCGAAGTGTGCTGTCTTTTTCTTTTGATCCTGTTACTGTACACAAACATGGAAGATCTATAAAGAAACTTAAGTGATTTGGAAGAAATGCCATGAAGAAAAGAATGGAAGAAAGAAGCCAAGCCTACTCACATCTTAGCGGGTGTCCCTGATTCAGGCTGGCTGAAAAGAAGCTGAGATGGAATTTCTTGTTAGTGACTACTCAGCTTGAGACTCTTTAAAAAAAAAAATAATAAAAAAATTACAGGCTGGCAGATCATTAATATAAGAATGATTAGCTATCATGAGAATAGCAGACAGTGCAATATGTGGTGCAATATATAATGTAGAAAAGTTTTCAATATTTGATATATGTTGAGTTGCTGTTTGCTATACTATACTGTACATTCTTGTAAAGTACAGTTGGTTTAAATGAAATGGTGGACAGGGGGGCCCTGGGCATCCCATGGAGCAGAGGAGTTTGTGTGGAACGATCGTACTGTCATCCCTCTCCTCTGCACAGGGGGCGCTGCTTGTGGCAAGTTCTCTGTACCGCAGAAAATGTTCGAGGTAAGTTTGATTTCACTGATCCGGTGGGTTGGCCAATTTTTTTTTTCCATTTGTGTATGATTTTAACTGCAAAGACCGTTCTACCTGTATGAAAAAATGTATCTTTTAGAATAGATGAATACATTTCCACTTATAGACAGATATGAATATGTTATTATTTCAAAACAGGGAAACTCATGTAGATTATAAAGTAAAGCATTTGAAAAATTTTTTTAGCATTAATGAATAAAAGGTGCAACTGCAAATTTACCACATTTGACATATGTGGTGGTTTTAAAACTTGTTTAAATGCCTTTATTTTGTGTTCTGTTTGTTTTGAAGTGTTGACAAAGAGTGTTTTGGGGAATGTGATAATTTAAGCGTATAATGACTGTTAATTTTTAGCAGTCTTGTTTCTTTGTGATCCCTGTATGAAAATAATCATATTGTTCTCAAACAGGTCTAGTCCCTTTTGGTTTAATGTCAGCATATGTTTGTAATTGTTGTTTTTTTATTAACCAATTTAAATAACAATTCTAGGAGATTTGGGGATGCGGACAACTAGCCACTCTGCACAGCTAGAATGTCAACTGCCAGTTAAAGTGTCAGTTTTTGTGTGTGAGGCAAATGAAACTGAGAAACTTGAACGCTAGTTCTGTTCTCGAACAACTCAGCTATGAAAGCACCAGATTCTAAAGAAACCTTGGTGTTGGCGGGTTGTATTGTTTAAATCTTTTTCTTAAAACCTCAGAGTAAGGGTTTAACATTGTAATACTCATGAGTCAACTCACTAATATTATAATCTATAGTGCTATAGAAGAAGAAAATAAAGTAACAGTGACTCAGGTTTGTGGATCACCATTTGTACATGTGTGCAAGAAAGGATTTTCCATCTCGTAGCTCTGCTAGCAGAAAAAGGTAGCTTAGTTCTTTGTCAAGTGGGGTCAGTCACGTCTTTTATAAAAATGAGTCAAGTTAAAAATGATTTTTACTTTATTCAATATGTTTATAAAGTTTATCCCCCTTGAGAATGTTTGCTTATTTTTAGATTAATGGCATATGATTACAGCAAGTGAAAAATTCCACCGTGAAACATTTAACAACTGTTAACAAAGGATTGTAATGACTTGTTTGTTCCAGACACCTCAGGGTGTATCCACTCAGGACTGGAAGGCGCTCGCTGACCCTGATCTGACACCAGATAAAGTGGGGGAGTGCGTGGCACACATTGTGTCCAGCCTGTTTGACCATCTGTCAGCTAGCAAGCAGCAAGCCGCTGACAGCACGCCCAGCCCATCTTCTCCTGCCCTTGCCCCGCCCAACCCCCCTCTGTCAGCTCCGAAAGCCTCACCCCCCACTCCTGCACGAGTCAAGTCTGCATTGAATAAGATGAAAACGGTCATCTTGAGATGAGGGAGGGATATCAGGTTGTTGGCAGTGAGGAGGTTTTGAGAGAGCCGTCATAGTACTGGGATCTACAGCAGTAATCTGGCATCCCATGTCTGTGGTTTTGCAGGAACTGTTCATGAAAAACAGTTGTACTGACATTTGAATCAGTGATGTTTGTGTCTATTCCTCTAATGTGTCGTAGCTCGGAAAGACAGGATGGAAAAGAGTCAGACAGATCCATCCATCCATCCACAATGCTTGTGTTACCACCATGTCACAGCACTCGTTTTTGCTGTCACAGTTGTATGAATCGTTGTGGATGAAAGCTGTTTGGGTTTTTTTCTTGTTCCATTTCAACAGTTTTTTTGGCTAGCGCAGATTGTAAATGGCATGGGGTTGTTACCTGTACATAATGCAGATCCTGAATGTCATATGGTTGTTATTTCTATATGCTATGACTTTTTGCACTTTGCACACCTGGAGATGAGCTATATACCTTTTTTTGTATTTCTTCTTTGTCTGATGCAGCCATATTTCTTGAAGCAGTGTCTGTTTTTACATTGATGATCCCTGTAACTACCTTCCAATTTCATATTGTATTTTATTGTCGAAAATGTTCCAATATTTTTTATAACAACTTTGTGCTTTTAAGCATGTGGAGGAAAAATGGTCTACCTTTGACTGTTGAGTCAACGAAATATCTTCCAGAGTATGCATTGTTTTTGAAGAAAAGATGACAACCGCTACCGCCAGTATTCAGGCCAATCAAAGTGATCACAATTGTAAATATGATGTGGTAGTGTGGAAATGAAATGTGTGCAGACTTCAGTCTGTGTGTAGTACATGACTGCATCAGGATTTTCATATTTACACATGCTGTTGGGATTTGTGTCCAACAGTGTGGGGTTTTTGGCGGAAGCAATGTTACTTTTCAAGATATTTTCTTCTTTGGCTTTTTTTCTAGATTGTGCTATAAAGTTCTATATCTCTTTTGTGTAAATAGGCATTTTCAGTTGTTCTCAAAGTTGGTTTTTTGTATTCGTTATCAGTGAAACTTTTTTTACCTCCTTTTTCTTTTCTTTTTTGTAAATCACTTGTTTTCCCCATTTCTTCTTATTGGTCTTCCTTTGTGAATCAGAAATATATGTAAAAAGACTTTTCTTGGGCTGCCATATGAACAAAAAGGAAAATTTACCATCTGTATCTTTAGTTTTTCATTCTATAGTAATATGTATTTCCTATCCTGTATTGAGTCTTGTTTCATATTTACTATGTGTAAGCTTTGAGTGTGTGTGAATGAAGAGTGTTTGCACGTATTTCTGTATTGTCTGTGGAGAGAGTGTTTGTTGCAGCTGAACTGTAACCAATTTTGGGTGCATAGGTGATTTCTGATGTACAAATACTGGCCATGTCCGACATGCATTTCTGAGCTTGAATCGTTTGATATGTACAATTTGTGAATTGGGTGTGGAAGCTGTGGGTTTGTTTTTTTTAAACCTTTTATATTATTTTCAAAAACTAAAAGAAGTATTTTTTATTTCATGTTTTTATTATTACTACTTGTTTGTATGCATTGAGTCCAGGGTACTGAAAAAAACATTGTAGCTCTGTATAATTTTAGTAGTTTCAGAATCTCACAAATGGGAGTCATTCCTCCAGAAAGAGAAAGAAATGAAGTTAGCTATTGCGTCGAGGCAAGTAGGGCACCTTTTATTTCATAACTGTTCTGGGCGAAATAATAGAACTTCAAAAATATTTACTGTGACAGTCTCATTTGAATGATAAATGCTTTGCGCTAGAACAGAAATCTGGGTTTTTCCAATGTTGAAAACGATCAACATGAGAAGTGCATGCTTATGACACACATTGTTACTATTTGAGCAACTGAGTGTGGCATCATGGCTGAATTTTCAGTTGTATTCGATCTCTGTGTGGCAGGTAGACGTTGAAAATTTGATGCCTTATTCTCTGCATGCTTACTTTTTAATAATAATAAAGTAGTACATGAAATTTATATAGCGCTGTATCTTATGAGAACAAAACAAACCGTTTTAAAAAACGACTTTTTACTTTGTATTTTTGGGGTTTTGTCATTGTTGTTGTTGGTGGTGGTGGTGGTGGTGGTTTCATTTTTAACCTCTTTATTTTTTAATATTTTGTTGTTGTTATTGGTTTTTACGAACAGATGGAGAATTTTGGTGAGTATTGACAGTCATTGGTCAGTGAGGTTATTGTGGTTAAAATATATGTATATATTTTTATGAGTTATGCTCATGGCAGGTAGAGAACTAGTCGTGTGAGGCAAAAGAATTGTAGAAACTTATTTTGTTTTCAGTTGGAAAATAAAAGGAAAATTTCCAAGTGTCAGATTTTTATAAAGACTTGAGTCCCTGAATTTTTTCTTGTTGTTGGAATAATGGCAATGTTGCCATTGCTTGTGTTCTACTACAACAGCTGATGGATTTTGTGATAAAGCTTTTTGCTTTCTTTTCACTACATTTTAAACAGTTGGTAGCTGAAGATAGAATTAAGCTGATGTATTAACTTTTATCTTTTCAAGAAATAAACTTTAAAAACAAAAAAGAGCCCAGAATTTTACTGGTTAAAGGCATTCCCATGGCATGGATATACATACCTAGTTACTCAGTGGTTCTCTTCTCTTTTTGGTTTTATTTATTTGGTTCTTTGGGGGTACAAAGTACATGTTCCTGATGCAGAGTGTAGTCATTCTGTTTTAACTTCTTTTTGTACAAGAAACAAAATTTATAAAATAAGATTTTAAAAAAGCAATTGCCATAAAACACGCCAGCTGACAATGATTTGCCCAAACTATCCCATGTATGTGATCCACCCAGATTGTTCATTTTATGGTGGATTACTTTTTGTTCTTTTTCTTTAAAAAAAAAATTTTTTTTAATTTGTGACTGCCATTATTTTGACACATGTGACGCAAGGAAAAGTGCTTTCAGCTAAGGTATAAGGCTTGGTCACATAAGATCTGACAATTGTGATCCTAGCTTTGGTGATTTTTTAAAAAGTTCCCTAAAGGTGGAACGCAGCTACCAAAATGGTGGGCAAAAATTTTGCATACGCAAAAATCTCACCATTGGTGAACTTCGGAGCTCTAGCTGAGTAACAGGAAGAACAAAATGAAGAAATGCACACCGAGAGATGTATGGCAGATTGCATTTGTGATTTAAACTTGATTGTAGAGTCTCTGTCTCTGTCTCTTCTCTCTCTCTCTCTCTCTCTCTCTCTCTCTCTCTCTTTGACAATCTTGCACTCTCTAGTGGTCACGTCTTTTTTTTTCTCCTTTTTTTTAATCATTACAATTATTTGTAATGTTGATGGAAAGAACAGTTGGACGTGGAAAAAAAGAAGAAATTATTTTCAAACTGTCACACTTGTGGATTGTCTGTTTTTATGATTCTTGGAAAGAAGAATTACCGAGAAACAGACAAGAGTTTTGATTGATAATCGCTAACGATTTTTTATCAGTTTTTACGCATAATTTCTTTTAATCAGTTTTTACCTCTTTTTTTTTGTTGTTCTCTTTTGCTCACAAAGTTGATTTTTTAGTACGCACAACAGGAATTCATTTGTCAAGCAACCACGCATTTGAGTCCCATTTACTGTCTCGATCTATGGAACACTATTCTTTGCCATGATGTGACCTACCTTCCCTTGTGTTGGGTTGAGGTACAAGTTGATGTTTTTTGTGTGCAATTTATTTTCAGCCAGTTATATTATCTTTCACCTATACTTGCACTTAGAAGTCTCGAGTATTTGAGAAATTGGTTTGTATAAGTTCATTTATATTGAGATTATCTGTACATGTAACGCTTTTTATTTTCAAATTTTGTGTTCATATTTTGGGAAAGTCCCTCAAAAAAGGTTTTCTTTTTGCTTGTGTAATTGTTTGGTGGAGAAAGCATAATATATACTGCAGAGAAAAATAGTGTGCACATTCAGATTCTGAATTAAATAAAAGAGCCCAAAACAGAGAATTTTTTTAAAAAGCACAAAGAGCGATACTACACAGCGATTTTAGTTGTTCAATGAAAAGAACTCTGTATACCTCATACAGTGTTAAATGATTTTTTTTCATTCTATGTCATTAGTATCCAAGACGGTTCAGATGTTTCTGACTCCATCATATTTTACATGCACGGAGGCTTTTGGAGTATTCTCCTTGAGTGTTTTGTGTGTGTTTCAGCGTCATACTACTGAAGCATTAATCCAAGTTAATGGTTGTGTTCAAGTTTTCAGAGAGTCATTGAGCTTGTTTAGCACCACTTTGCCTTCAGGGAATGATGGTGATGTGATGCCCATGACTATGATATGGCCCACCCCATGTCAGGTCCTTCTTTCTTTCTTTTTAAGAAAGCTGGACAATTTTTCAAAATTTTGTCTGCTTTTTTTTCATTTGCCATAGTTTCTACTCCCCCCCCCCCCCTTTTTTTTTCTTTTACTTTCCTCCTTTCTCCCTTTTTAAGAGTTTTAAGTATATGTTGTCCACACAGTGTTTGTGGTTCTTTTTGGGTCTTTTCTTTCGTGTTAAGGTACTTCACACACCTTCAAAATGGGTTTTATTATTTAGGGAATTTACACACCTTCAAAATAAGACTCTCTTTTGTTTATCATTCCTGACATACTTGTAGTACAGTCCCTGTTTATTATACGGAAAGACTGGTGTCTTTCGTTGGTGAAGTATCAGTACAAATAATTTTGGTGAACAAGGTTGAGGTGACAGTAGAAAGCAGGGCTTGTCTGACATGCTGAAGAGTTCATAAGCAATGTAAATTCTTTATTGACTAAAGAGTGAAAGCTTTTATGTAAACAACTGAATATCATTTAGGAAACATGGGTACTTTTTGTGCTATAAAGAGTAGTTGGGTTTTTTTTCCTGCTTTGAAGCACTTCTATGTGTAACGAAACAGACTTCTCTAACAGGGTCGATTGTGTTCATTTCTCAGTTTAAAAGTTGTTTATGGACTTACTGGATTATCAATATGTAATCTGTGTATGGAATAGGCTGCTTTCTCTGTTATGTTGCAGGCATGCTTACATGGAGTGTGTTCGGTGTTGCAAAAGGGTTGGGGGGTTGTTGTTTTTTTTGTTTGTTTTTAGCAGTTTGCATTTTATTATGTTGTAATTTTTTTTCCAAAGATATCTTGCCATCTTTGGAAAATCGTTTTATTTTGTCTCTTGACTGGTTTATGTGTTTTGATGCATATTTTATGCAAACATTTTTGTTGTTGGTTTGTTTTATTTAATCTAATCCTCACTATAATATACTTTACCTAATAAACCCCAGGTAAGCAATATAGAACATGGTTGCCTAGTGGATTGATAACCAATAATTTTTCTGCTAAACAGTCCCCCGGATCCCATCTGTAAATTTGTATCTGCCCTGTGTAGGACAAGGAAGAGGGAAAGTAATAATGATAGTAATAATAATGATAATATTGTATGGAATTTATATAGCACTGAATCTTGTAAAGTAAACGAATCAAAGCACTTGCATTCAAATCATTCACGCGCATGGAACAGCATAAGGTAGTGAGAGAGAAGAAATAGGCACGCACCACTCTGACTGATGCTCGCCTGGGAGAAGCTACCTCTTAACACCTTCATGATGATGGCTCGAGTTTTGGGACAACATTTACTGCAGTGAATTTTCTGAAGGTCTGTAGGAAAATACATGTTTTGATGTTATGATAGTAAGAATAATAGTAAGAATAGTTGTGAGGAAAACTCCACATCTATTCTACCTCACTATCCCACACAGAATTTTATTGAGTTTGAACATGGTACCGACTCATGTTTGCTCAGAACTTGGTCTTTGCTTCATCTCTAGTCACCCAAAATATCCACAAACGTATAGGCTTATTCTTACACATTCACTACACACTTTTGTACAGAAAAATATTCATTTATGGTGAAAAGTTGTGCTGAAATGCTCATATGAAAAACGCAATATTTGGCATTATCACGTTTGATGTACATTCTATCCAAGTGAGCTTTTCCTTGACCTGAGGGTGGTTACAGATTTAGGGTGCTTTTAGTTGTTCAGTTCTATTCAGATATTTCAGGTCAGATCTTGCCATATATATGCCACCAATTGTAAGGCCAATGCCACAATTCCATGAGTAATTGATGATACAGTAAAACTGATTGGAATTTTTCCTGAGCCTTTTTGGAGAGCTTTTTAAAAAAAAATGTTTATTGCTCTTTTGTGGGTTTTTTAGTGGTAAATACTCAGGTTTATATAACACTAGATTAGACACACCATATATCCTTCTAGTCATAGTAATAGCTGTAGCTTTTTTCTTTTTCTTTTTATAAATTGATGCTATTAATATCAACCATCATTGATATTGTTGTTTTTGTAGTTATTGACTACACTTGAAATGTTTTAGAAATGAATGGACATGCTACCCATCTAGAGGGTGTAACAGTTCAATGATAGTTCAAACCATGAGGCAAAGCCTCAATGTCAGACATACACTGTCTACACCTTGTCAGTGAGAAATAGACAGGGAGGACTACAGACTGCGGAAGCATGTTCTGTTCTTAAGTCTGCCTTACCAAAATATGGGCTCCCTACAAGCTGACCAGCGGACATTCTCGGTGGAAGAATGGGGGTATGTACAGTCTTTGCTGAAGCCAGTCTGTTTCGGCTTATATGTTACTAGCTCATGAACAATTCCAGCTGATATATTTAGCTTGTGTACAGTTGATATCAAGCTGTCACATTAAAGCAGACTCGGAATTTCTTATTCTCAAATACAGTTCAGAAAATTTCGGAATTCAGCAGATTGGCTGTGTCCATCTTGGGGACTGGCTGGCAGGATTGAGATACTTTGGGCTAACTTTTACTGTATCTGTTGATCTTGCCATGATGAGATGTTCAGTTGCTCTTTGACAATCAAACGATGACAGGCTTACAATTTTGTTTTTGTACAGATTTTCACTTATGTTGCTTCCAGTGCGAAACTGCTGTAATCAGAGTGTTCATGTAGAAGATGATGGCGACACAGCTCAATCATGCTCAACAAGTTCCACCAGCATTATAAAGTTTGCTTTTGATTTATGTTATGTATTGGTAGTGATATAATTAGATATATATATATATATATATATACTTTTGACTAAATGCTATTAATGTTTTGTTTTTGTCAGTTTATTTCACTCAGATGGAAAGTAAATATTTCAGGGAGGAGCTTTTTTTAAAAAAAAGAAATTATTTTAACGCATGTATCTTATCCATATTTTTTTTCTTGAAGTTCTATTAGACTTTAAGTGATGATAATCATTTTTTCATATGCTAAAAATCACCTGTATATATACTGTAGCATAAAAAGGGAAACAAAACCAAATAACAAAACTAAACCAAATGTGCAGAGTACTGGTATATCTAAAGAAAAAAATGCATACCCCCATGACGTTTTGATTAGCTGAAGTTTCTACACAAAAGGATTTACAGAAAAGAAATAATAAAATTGAAACACTGAAAGATACAGTTTGGGTTTTGTCCACAGGCAAATGAAGCATGTTTGATGTATCATTTTGGGATTGTGGGTTATCAGTGTGCATGTATATACAAATGCTAGAATGCATTGCTTTATTAAATATTGTGACTACAATCAGTAGGTCAGCTTGATGACTCTGGTATGTTCTACTGGAATTAGTACATAGTTTTTTGAAGCTGTTCTTTGGTGCTTTGTAATTACCATCTTCAGAATTTTGTGAGCGTTTTGGGAATTTCATTTAATTAATAATTACGTTTTATCAGCATTTTCATTTTATTCTAGGACCATTCCAAGTTATTTGAATGTTTTAATACATTTATTTATTTTATTTGTATTTGATGCTTGTTTACATGCTTTTTGTGGGTTCAAAAAGATAAAAGGTATATATATCTAAATATTTCTTGACTTTCCATTTTTTTCTTTTATTCATTTGCAAAATTTTTATAACGTTTTGAAAAAAAAACACGTGAAGGTCATTCCTGTCAATGTTTATCTAAATCTTGGTGCTGTGATTGTGCTCTGAGCATCCCAGGAGTTGTGTATGAGGTTTTTGGTGTTGTGGGTGTTGGTTATAAATATTAAACCCTGAATGATGTGAGCTGTTTGAAGGGGTTGGATTATTATCATTGCTATTATTTTTATTTTTTATTATTTTGAAGAGATGGGGGTATTTTGGTGCTGACTGATGTATATTTCTGCATGATGAAACTGGTGCATAATTCTATTTGCTTGTCTGTAAATTTTATTGCTATAAAAGACGATATTTCGTACCATGTACTTTTAACATGCAGTTCATTTTATGCATGTTTTGTAAAGTAGAAGTAGCTTTTGTCGTTTTAGTGCTTTAGATAATCAGTTGTTGAATTAGTTGTTGTTTTTGTTAAGAAAGGAACTTTTAAAGGTCAGAAAGGTGGTTGTCTTGTGTGAGGTTGCTCTGGAGTGTGTCTTACCCATGCATGGCAATAGAAACCATTCAGCTCTTCAAGGTCCTACCTTGTTGTGTCTTTGTTGTCATTGTTGTTATTTTGCAATAAATGGGGCAAACATGTTGCCTTTTTGATGTTATTCTGAAGGAGAGGAGCACTTTTCCCCTAGAAAATATTCATTATGTAAACTAGAATGTTGTTCGTTTCTGATTTTCTGTTCCTCTCGAAGTGGAGAAAGGTTACAATATATATAATTGTGAAGGAGTAAGCAAGTATAATCAGGTGTTTTGCACTTTGTAATTGTGCATTCAGATTTTTAAAAATTGTTTTAGAACTTTGTAGAGCTTTGACAGGGAAGTATGATGCTTCACTCTGTGAGAATGATGTTATTTTGAATCTGACTTTGGTTTCAATGGGTAAAAATGATTCAGAATTGAACCATGTGACTGATGTTGGAGATTTGACCCCAAAGTGTCCACAGCAATTTTCCTGGGGTGAATGTGACTTTAATTCATGTAAGTCAACCTTTGTTCCATCCAGCACAAGTTTGTGTTCTTTTCACCTGGTAATTGGTTGCACTTCTTGACCAAATTTAGCAAATATTTTAGTGGATCATTGAAAATTGCTTTAAATCCTTTTGAAAGATGTATTAGTATATTTTTATTGTTTGGCTGTAATACCCAAACCTTTTCCCACCGCATAAGGTTGTGGATGCAACCTTCATTCATTCTGCTTCATTCTTGCCCGACCTTTTTTTCAGTTAAATTCTTTTCTATGTTTTATAATTGTTTGTAATCAAGTTTGTCTTTTAAAAAAATCGGAACCTCGGAGAGAAGTTGACTGTTGAGACTTACTGCAAAGCTGAGGAAGAGAGTGTTCTTCATCCTCAGGACTGACTGATAATATACGCAAGGTAGGAGGAAATGCCGGAGAAGTTGGAAAGGAATGAAAAGGGCCTGCATCATCAAATGTTTGTTTGTAGTCTCCAGTTCTTCCTCATCATAGGTTTCAGTTTTCCTCTCTCATAAAATTCTTTACAGGGGGCAGGATGGCCTAGTGGTTAGAGCATTGCGCTTGTGATTTGATGGCCAGGGATTAAGCCACTAGTGAATCTGATACACCTGTTTGAGATTTTTTTTTTAACATTGACTCCATTCCCCTGACAGTTTTTTTTAATTTTTTTATTTTATTCTTTTATATCGAGGATAATGGAATAAACACTTATGTGCTTTCTTACATTCAGTCCCCGTGTGTATGCGGTTTTGGAAATTGTCATCTGTTCCCACAGGCACGCAATGGCCTACTCTTACGAAAAGCGGAACAGGATTTTAACGTGTGCGCAAGATGTTCTGCGTGCGTTCGCACACGGGGCCTCTGTTTATAGTCTCATCCGAAGGACTTTTGGGGAAAGTGGAGTCTGCACTGATGTTAACTCCAGGGGAAAATATCCCCTTGAACAGGAATCGAACCCGGGTTGTCAGATTGCGAGCGCAATGTTCTAACCACTAGGCTATCCCATCCCCCCAGTTCTTCAGATGAGACTATAAACCAAGGTCCGTGTGTGAACATGCGCAAAACATCTTACACAGATGTTAAAACCTGTTCTGCCTTTCAGAAGAGTGGATGATAAAAAATGTATTAAACATGCACACACTGGTGTCATGTTTGAACATTCTTCCCCAAGTCAAAATGTGGCTACCTTGATGGTGGACAAAAACAGTCACACCATCATCAGTGAACCTCGGAGCTCTAGCCAAAGAATGAACAAATTTTCTTCACCCGATGTAAGAAAACAGTACTTCTGGCAAAGACTAAAGACAGGCCTCAAAGAACTGCAGTTAAAGGGAAACACTTTTTCAGATTTGATTTTGTTTGGGGTTGCAGTTTTTTGTTCATGTCATTAAGTCTTGTGTATGTGTTTCTTCAAGAGTTGGGCCAGTGTAATGGGGCTATTATGCGATCAAACCACCTCAGCGATTGCTTTATGAGTAAATGTTTTTCAGCAAGTAGTAGACTATAGTAGGTGGTGTTAATAGTTAAACACATCTGTATGTGTTTTGTGCATATGTAAATGATTGGTTTTGGGGGGTTTTCTTTCACCGGTGAAGCCATTTCTGAACTGACTACTAAAACGTTTTCGGCGCCAAGATTTGTGTATTTAGTTTTGGATTGATCTTGAGGCAACAGGTTCTGTCAAAGTTTGTCTATGTGCTGATATGCAGCATGGGACATACCATTCTTTTTTTTTCTGGTCATAAAATTTGTCCCATTGTTAGTATCAATGTGATATTTACATTAGGTTGAACTATTGACATTGTACATGTAGTTTATCCAGTTTACCCTATGTTAAGAAAAAAGTTTTTGTTCAGACATTAAAAAAAAAAAAGGGAATTGAGGATGGCCTCCAGTTTGATTTTTGTGTCATGTTTCTGTGTATGGAGAGTGTGTGTGTGCATGCGCGTGTGTGAGTGAGAGAGAGTGTGTGTGTGTGTGAGAGAGAGATTGGATGAGCATGTTTGTGTGTGTAATGAGCACATTGTGTGTGTATGAGCACGTGTGTGAGGGAGAAAGAGTGGATGAGCATGTTTGTGTGTGTAATAAGCACATTGTGTGTGTATGAGCATGTGTGTATATGGATGCATGGTTTGTGCAGGTATGCGTGTGTGCGCATGGGTGTGAGAGGTTTCTTATATACTTCACTAGATAAATATTTTAAGTATCTGTTGAAACTATCCATTTTAACATCAACCTTGACTCAAGTTTTTCAAGTTCCTTAATACAAGCACTCGCATTAACGCTCATTTCTTGACACTTTTAGGAATGATTGATAAAATCAAACACACAAAAAAGAAGGAAGGTGGCAAGATGGTTAAGATGTTCACCTGCCGAACAAGTAAACCATGAGGTCCTGGGTTCGATTCCTAGCCTTGCCCTTTCTTCCCAGTTTGATGAGAAAATCAAACTGAATGTCGAAGTTCTTTGGATGATACTATAAATCGAAGCCCTGTGCGTGAATGCATGCAGAACACCTTGGGCACATGTTAACAATGTCTTTCAAAAAAGTTGGCTATTTCATGCCGGTGGGAATGGATGACAATTTTTTTAATGAAAAAACAACAACATGCACACAGGTGTTGTGTTCAGACGCCATCCCTGAAGTCAAAATGTGGCTACCTAAATGGTAAGGAAAAAAATAGTCGCATACACAAAAATCTCACCATTGGTGAATCTTGGAGCTCTACCTGAGGAACAAAAACAAAAAACAAAAAAAAAACATAGAAAAAGACTAAAAAGAACCAAATCAAACCCCACCAGGGAAGCTGCTCTTCAAGTTTTTGATCGAGTTATTCTCATCTATCTTTGTTCTCAAACGGGGCATATTGGGAAAAAAAAAATTCTGTTAGACGTGTGTGCGTGTGTTTATGTGATGATTGTTTTCTAACATAGAACAATTTTCTATTAATTATTATACTATGGAAATCACTTTAAATTCCATACAACAATCCACACCCGTATCCATATTTTAACTATCCTACCCTGCTGAGTCCAGGAAATCATGGGCTTTACGATACAAATATGTGATTCTCCAATGACAGAAATTGGCATAAATTACCATAATTTGCTTCTAAATTCTTTATACTTTGCACAAGTGCTTACAATTATGTATTTCTACTGCTTCTGTAGGCCCTATTAATCTGTCTGTTGCTATTTTTTTCTGTACTACTACCACCACCACTACACCATCCTCATTGACGGTTTCTTTACAAAAACTGAATTTCGCAATTGGTGTTTGTTGTTTCGTTTTAACACTTACTCCACGTTCAAATCCATGTTTTCAACACATGTAGCTCAGTACCCCCAGCAGCAAACTACACGAAACTAGCTGATTTGATGCACCAGCGCAGTGGTGAGTCGCTAGTGCTTGGTTCATGCTTTGCCACCGGGATGTCTGAGAAACATGAAGGTCCGTCAGTTAACTCATAACCCGCACTCACACACTGTAACAAGACTACCATTAATTTACAAAACACACACACACTATAACAAGACTACCATTAATTTACATAACACACACACAAACCATAACAAGACTACCATTAATTTACACAAGACAGTGGTTATAGTGTGAACTTTATTTTCAAATTATTCTTGTGCAAGATATGACACAGAGTATAAAAAAACTGAACTACTGAGTAAATATTAAAAGATACGCATCAAAACGTGTGGCAAATAAAAAGCTATCGCACAACTTTCAATATCAAACATACCAATTAACTGGCAGGTTTGTGTGTATGCATATATGTGTGCATGCATGTGTAAAGCTATTCTGAATTCTTACTATCAGGTCAACCTCTGTATACATAAAAAAAAGAGGTTCATTACAATCATACAAGAAAAACTTGTGTGAAATCAAAAGTACTTTCGAAATACATAAAGAGTAAAACTATCACTTGGAATATAGAAACACATAGCAGAGTGTGGAGGTTCCATTTCTTATATAAAAAAAACCACAACAAAACCCGTAAAAAGATGAGTATAACAGCAAAAGTATCATAAGAAGTTAGAAACAGATAGATGGATGCTGTAGCCGAGTGGTTCAGATTGTTTGATTTCAATCCAGTTGGTCCATAAAATCCTGAGTTTGAATCTCAACGTTGGCGTCTGATGAATTAAGGGAGGGGATCCTTACAATCTCCCAGCTGGCCAGGTCAACTTCAGGTGCAGACCTGCCAATGATGCACACTACAGCCAAGTTGTTAGGACCATTCAACTTCAATCCCATGGGTCCATGAAGCCTTGGGCTCGAATTTTGGTGGCGTCTTGTGGATTCTGATAATCTCCCAGGTTAACTTCAAGTCCAGATCTGCCAGTGTCTTAATTCCCTTCATGTATAAACACAAGCAAAAGATCAAATATGCATGTTAAAGATCCTGTAATTAATGTCAGCATTCAGTGGGTTACAAAAACACAAACATGCCCAGCATACATCCCCAAAGTCAGAATGCGGCTATCTTAATGGTGGGGAAAAACAATTGCATATGCAAAATCTCGCTATTGCAAACCTTGGCGCTCTATATATATATATATATATATATATACAGATCAAATATGCATGTTAAAGATCCCATGATTCATGTCAGTGTTCTGAAACACAGCATGCAACCTCTACAATGAAATTAGCTTCCCTGAAGTTGGAATGTGTCAGCTGAGGCCAGTGGACAGACCTCCTGCAGAGACTCAAACACAGGAGAAGGCCAGTCTTTATACACCTTGCCTGGTAGGGGAATGCAGAGAGACAGAGACAGACAGACACGAAGAGAGAGAGAGAGAAGAGAGAGAGAGAGAGAGAGAGAGAAATCCTGAATTCTAACATAACAACAGAACACTTGAATGAGTTTACCAAAGTCGCTCAGAAGCTGCAGATATCGGTTTCAAGAAAAGGAATATTTTTTATCAAAACCTTTTTCACATCACAAAATACAAATCAAATTTTTGTATACGAGTATAAGCACCTCCCTGCTGCTGCTGTATATATTTAATGATATGTACGTCACATATTGAAACACAGCAATCCTTAACAAGCAAAAGAAAACCAACAAGTACACATGATTAATAGTCCCTTTTTGTCAAAAACAATTGCATACGCAAAATCTCGCTATAGCAAACCTTAGCACTCTAGCTGAAGAACAAACAAAAGAAGACCTGGCAACGCCTTAATTACCTTTGTGTGTGTGTGTGTGTGTGTGTGTGTGTGTCTGTGTGTCTGTGTATGTATATATATATGCCGATCAAATATGCATATGTTAAAGATTCCATGATTCATGTCGGTGTTCTGAAACACAGCATCCAACCTCTACAATGAAATTAGCTTCCCTGAAGTTGGAATGTGTCAGCTGAGGCCAGTGGACAGACCTCCTGCAAAGACTCAAACACAGGAGAAGGCCAGTCTTTATACACCCTGCCTGGTAGGGAAATGCAGAGAGACGGAGACACAGAGAGAGACAGACAGAGAGAGACAGAGACAGACAGACAGAGAGAGAAATCCTGATTTCTAACATAACAACAGAACACTTGAATGAGTTTACCAAAGTCGCTCAGAAGCTGCAGATATTGGTTTCAAGAAAAGGAATATTTTTATCAAAACCTTTTTCACATCACAAAATACAAATAAAATTTTTGTATACGAGTATAAGCACCTTCCTGCTGCTGCTGTATATATTTAATGATATGTACGTCATATATTGAAACACAGCATTCCTTAACAAGCAAAAGAAAACCACCAATTACACATGATTAATAGTGCCTTCTTGTCAAAAACAATTGCATACGCAAAATCTTGCTATTGCAAACCTTAGCGCTCTAGCTGAAGAACAACAAACAAAAAAAGACCTGCCAATGCCTTAATTACCTTTGTGTGCATGTGTGTGTGTGTGTGTAATATAATATATATATATATATATATATATATATATATATATATATATATATATATATGCAGATCAAATATGCATGTTAAAGATTCCATGATTCATGTCAGTGTTCTGAAACTCAAACATAGTCAGCATGCAACCTCTACAATGAAATTAGCTTCACTGAAGTTGGAATGTGTCAGCTGAGGCTAGTGGACAGACCTCCTGCAAAGACAGACAGAGACAGAGACAAAGAGAGAGACAGAGAGAGAGAGAAAGAGAGAGAAATACTGAATTCTAACATAACAACAGAACACTTGAATGAGTTTACCAAAGTCGCTCAGAAGCTGCAGATAACGGTTTCAAGAAAAGGAATATTTTTATCAAAACCTTCTTCACATCATAAAATACAAATCAAATTTTTGTATATGAGTATAAGCACCTCCCTGCTGCTTGTATATATTTATTGATATGTACTTCAAATATTGAAACATAGCATTCCTTAACAAGCAAAAGAAAACCAACAAGTACACATGGTTAATAGCGCATTTTTGTCTGTGAATGTGATCATTGTGCATTTTTGTCTGTGGATGTGATCACTGTTTGTGCATTTTTATCTGTGGATGTGATCCCCATTTGTGCATTTTTTACCTGTGGATTGTGCATTTTTGTCAGTGGATGTGATCATAATGCATTTTTGTCTGTGGATGTTATCATTGTGCATTTTTGTCTGTGATCATAGTGCATTTTTGTCTGTGGATGTGATCATAGTGCATTTTTGTCTGCGGATGTGATCATAGTGCATTTTTGTCTGTGGATGTGATCACTGTTTGTGCATTTTTTTTTAACCTGTGGGTGTGATCACTGTGCATTTTCACCCTGTGTGTGTTATCATCAATAGAACATGCTGACACTCATTTGACTTGTACTTTGAATACGTCAGTGTCACGAGTACATCATCAGATCTAATCCAAAAAGAGTTTCAACCATCCAGCAAACCTGCTTAGCTTAGAAAAAAAAATTGAAATAGCAACATATGCAGCGCCTTGATATGTCTGCTCAATAAGATTCAGTGCAAGAAAATCACTATACATTATTGTCATTATCTTATCAGGTAATCCCAAGATGCTACCCTGGTTAGACTTCCAGTACATCATTTCTTACAAAAGGATTTTTTAAAAAGGGTTCTGAAAAAATGTGCGTACAAAATACTTCAAAGCCTATCTTAATCAGATCTTTTTTAAAAAAGAGGAAAAAGATATGCTGATGAAAAAAATACCTGAAGGGCAAGTCACATTCCTAAGGCACTACAAAATGGCCTAATACAAGCACCAGATTATCAATCTCTAAAGTAAAGTTTTTAAAAAATCTAACCCAAACCCCCCCCAAACCAACAAAACCCAAACCATTCCTACCCACACCCCCTCAAACACACACAAAACAACAACAAAACCCCAGCCAAAGACAGAAACCATCTGCACAGATAGACCCAACAGTTTTAACAAAAATAGGTCACAGTCATTCATTCAGAAGTACTGTAGACCATTTCGTGAGCAATGAAACATGAGCGTGTTTATCTACCCTCTGGTGTGACTATTGCTTAGAGCAAAAGACCACAAAGCTGAGGCACCTCAAGGCACCTCAAACTGCAATCCTTAAAAGGTTAACCCAGTTTAACAGGCACGCAACAACACCCTTAAAGCAAAACAAAATCCCTACAACAAAAACAAACCCAAAAAATTAAATAAAAAACTGAATAAGTATCTCCTGGAAGAATATATGGTTGAAAAACTGGATAGATACATTTCAGAAAACAAAACCCTTCTTTTTCAAGCAGTCATGTCATATATACCATCACTGTCTTCATGAATAACAATATCCGAATATATAGGGCATCAAATAGTTATATGGTTAAAAAAAGAAAAAAAGACCTTTATTTTGATGGTCTCATATTCACTGCCTTTCTCTCAAGTATTATGTCACAGTTCCAGAAACGGTCACCCATTTCAATACTTTACCGGTGGTCACTTCACACATTCATCCTGGATGCCAACCTGCTCACATTACTGTCGCCTGGCCACCTTAACCCACACCTCCTCCTTCGGGTGTGTCACCAGACCATACTGAGGCTTGACGTCTTGTCCCGGAACCAGCATGAAGCGGAACTTCCGGAGGGCGGTCACCATCATGATGGTGATCTCGATGTAGGCAAAGCGATAGGCAGGGCACTGGCGGTGTCCGGCAAAGCCGAAGGGAGAGAAGGCGATTGTGGGCCTGCCTTTACTCCTCTTCTCCGAGAAGCGCTCAGGGTCAAACCTGTAAGGCGGGAAGGTCAGTGGTCAAAAAACAAATGTTAAAAACCCAATTTAAAAAAAAATGTTTTCAAATATAGAAGAAAAAAAAAAATTTTTAAATTAATAATGATAATAATTTTTGTTTTAACAGAAAAAAAAACCCAGGAAGGTCAGTGGTCAAAAAACAAATTTAAAAAACCCCAAATTTTTTTTATTATGTTTTCAAATATAGAAAAAAAATAATAATAAAAACGATAAATTAAAAAAAAAAAAGAAAAAAACAGGAAGGTCAGTGGTGAGGTAGTTTTATTCTGAGGTCACAGGTGGCTGCCCCAACTTAGAAGATGAAGTAAAATCATAAAGTGGTAACATGGTTTCCCTTTTTTTAAAAAAAATCAACCACTCCCCCCTTCCAAGCAAACTTTTCTTGGTCTCTTGTCAGAGCTGCCGGTGCTTTAATGACCTTCATGTATACACACATGAAGAAGATCAAATGTGCACGTTAAAGATCCTGTAATTCATGTCAATGTTCAATGGGTTACGAAAACACCACCATGCCCAGTATACATCCCTGAAGTCGGAATGTGGCTACCTTCATGGTGGGTGAAAACGGTCGCGTACGCGAAATCTCACCATTGGTGAACCTGTAAGCTCTAGCCGAGGAACAAAACAAACAAATAAAAAAAATCTATTCAACCTTTAGCCTGACATGTGCAACATTCTGGAACATTGGTCATGCATCGTAACCTGTGAGAAGACTTTGTCAGCGTCATAGAATTTCTTAGACCCACCCCCCAACCCCCAAAACCCCCTCCCAAAAATGTGTTCATAATGCTGATTTACTTTCCCTAAATTAGACAATATCAACTCTCATCTCAACTCCATTCAATGTAACCCCCAGTTTATTTCTTGTTGGTGCTTTTTCACAAATATTGGGCTTGCGAATAAACACTCATTGGCACAAACAGGTATCAACAAGAAATAACCAACCATCCATCCACAAGATTCAAGATTTAATTCCTTTCACCCCTTTTGGGGTATGGAGGATTACAAACAAATTGAACAGGAGAATAAACCTAACAGCAATATACCCAAAAATAACATGAATACTAACAGTAACTGAAAAGCAAGAGTTCATCGCATAATAATAAGCAAACAGTATTAATGACTCAATACTATTTTTAAGTATACACATTTCTTTAAAACACATAATCTACACATATGAAAGACAATTGAAATTTACAAGCACAACTACCAATATGAAAGCAACGACATGAAATAAACCATTATTAACGCAACAACCAGATAATCAATCAGAAATAGCCATTCACATAGCCAAGCACAAGCGAGAAGGGGAAAAAAAAGAGAGTAAATACTGTCAAAACTTACACTGTGGGGGCCGGCCAGACCTTCTCATCCATCATCATCACCCCCAAGGCATGAATTACTGGTGTCTGTGACAAAATGAATCTGATGTGTTCAACGAGTTCAGAATCTCTGTCTGTCTGTCTTTCTGTCTGTCTGTGTGTGTCTGTCTGTCTGTCTCACTTACACACATACAGAGACACACTTTCATTAACTTATCAATGTTTTTCTGACCACAATTTTCTTCATTTGTCCTTTTTTTTTAATTACATTTTCCAGGCAAATGCAGGCAGGTAGGAGCAGATGCTTGGACACAAGTAAGGTAACATCAGGGCAGAAGAGGGCAGACTTTGCAAAATTTTACATAACTTATGCAGAGAGCATGAATATGCATTCTGATTTTATAACCTATCACAATTCTGATTTTATAACCTATCACTCTAAAACTAAGCAAACTTTCTGCACCAAAATGTCTCCAATACAGCCAGGCTCAGTAGGAAAAAAAAGTGTAAAAAGGAAAACCTAACAAACGAACCCCAAACTCAAACAAACAAATAAAAAATCCAGAGTGATGAAGTAAGATTTAAAAACACCAAAAATTAGACCAGCTCCTCATAAATTATGAAAATAAAACAAAAAAGAAATAACAAACAACTAAACAAACAAAATGGGGAGGTAGGGAGGTAAGAGAACGAGGAGAAAAACATACATAACATAAACAAAGTCCAAAGTCCTCCTGCCTAATCAAGCTTTATTTTTTTTAAAATATGAACATTCCTTCACAATCACCTTTCTTTTAAAGCATCCAAAAAAAACTTGACTTTTACAAAACTGCACTGTGCACTCTTCCTCCTAAACATGTCTTGTGACAGAAGTTCAACCCTGCACACGATCTGTGACAAACAAGACAGACATACATCCCTACACATACCTCAAGACAGCCGTATTTTGTGGCAGGTAAGATAGGCAGTCACCCTGTTGTGTATCTAATCCTGCAACAACACACA
>CM054139.1:45672449-45747449 GCA_028751875.1 Rapana venosa
GCCAGCAGGCAGACCTCCTGCAGAGTTACAAGCACAGGAAAAGAGCAGGCACTACACATCTCACCCAGTCCACGTGGGTAAAGGTAAAGATGTTCCCATAACCTATGTGGTTGTAGGGGAGTGAGGCATCAGAGACCTCAGCTTCTCAAGGGGCCAGCATATTGAGGGTGGCGCCCATCTCCTTTCCCTCACTGCTTTACCTTCCCTGACCCTAAAGAGGTAGGTACCCATTTACAGCTGGGTGAACTGGGGGACTGTATGAAACCAAGGCACGCAAACAGTCACCCATCCAATTGGTAACCATGCTCGATGCTGCTTAATCTTAGCTGGGGGAAAGCGAGCGCTCTGACCACTGAGCTATCCCGACCCCCACTGTGGGTACACAGAGATAAAATAAAACAGAAGAAGAGAGAATGGACAAGTGTGCTGACCTTTCTTGAATTCTATTGCCCTGGGGCTGTTTTCCTTGGGCAGGACGGGATTCGCCAGACGCCGCTCCATTTCGTCCCATGCCTGAAACACAGCACAGCGCGACTTGCAGCAAGCTTCACCCACACGTTCTGCTGCATTGTGCAGGAACCAGCGCTCCTCAGGTGTGCTTGACTAAAACTGGACCTGCTTACTCTGAGAGTTTTTAGTACCAATCTCATCTGTTGCAGCTACTGGCATTCCTCTTCTTTTTTTAAGAAAAAAAATATAATAAAATTTAACAAAAATAATAATAAAATAAAATAAAAGCCCCCCCCCCCCCCCCTTTCCTGCTAGCCCCCCCCCCCCCCCCCCCCCCCCAAAAAAAAACCTTTATTTTTTATTCAAAACACACACACACACACACATTCTCTATCTCTCTCCCCTCTCTCTCATATGTGCGCACAAAAACATGATGCAAACACCCACTACATGCCTAGTGTGAAAAGACAGCAAGCACACACACCACATCGTAGCTGCGCTTGAAATTCAACGCTTCGGCGTCGTCTTTGAACCTGTCGCCCAGAAGGGCAACAAGAGCGGCTTTGCAGGCAAACAGGAAGGTGTGCTCGCCCAGGGGAAAATGGTCGTCAGGTTCAGCATGATCCCACTTGCTGGCTACCTCATCAGCAATCTGCAAAGTGCACAGCCATGCACACACACACACACATATCATGTATGAATGCACACACATAATGTAAAGACATACATGCAGACGCAAAAAGTATACAGATGCTCTCACTTACTCTCACACACACACCTACACACACACTCACACATTTTTATTGCTTATGCAAAGTACCATCTGGAAATAAAAATGTGACTTGACTTCACATACACATACACATACTGCACACATGCACATGCGCACAGGAAAGTTGAAAGGTCACTGTCACAAGTAGCTACTGCCTTCACCTCTGGGTCACTGTAACCAGTTTGAGTGAAACTGTTCCTCTGTGAGGATGCCAGAGGCTCTTTCAATATAGACAGCATCCCCACCTTCTGGAAATTTTGTGCTATCCACTTTTCTACTGATCTCTTCATTTCTGACTTTTTCTTACATTTCTATATTTTTCCAAACATACACACCCCTCTCTCTCCCTCTCTTAATTGCAGCCTTCCCAGTCCATTTTCCTGGCTTTCTTTTCAAGCAAATCTGACAACAGTGGCCCAGCAGTCAAACATCATATTCAGTCCCTTGACCTTGGTGGTGGTTGGGGGAACATGTTAGTCCACAGTTCTCTCCAGCAGAGTTGACAGACTACTCAATAATATTTGGTGGTTCAGGTTTATCAGTAGCCTAGTGGTAATGCCCCCGTTTGGAAAGTTAAAAGTTGCAGGTTCAATCCCCATTTGAACGCAAATGTTTTTCTCCATACACTAGACCTTGAGTGGTGGTCTTGATGCTAATCTTTCTGATGAAACAGTAGATCGAGGTCCTGTGTGCAACACATTATTTAGCACAAGTAAAAGGACCCATAGTGACAAGAGTTGTTCCTGGAAAAATTATATAGAAAAAAAGACACTCTCATAAAGAAAGAACTGTCTATTCACTGAGAGATATCATTCAGGGTATGTGTTGAAAATATGCAATGTGGATTTTGTTAAGAGAGTAAAGGCATGTTTCATTACTTTTTGATGTACAATTTTTAACAAGGTATGCATGTGTATTTTTGTTTAAATAAAATTATTCGTATTTACCCAAATGTCACCAACACTGTTAAAAGAATTTTTTTAATGTCTTAACTGGAAAAAAGTTTTCTGCACTACTTGTTAACACAACAGTGCATAAAACTTAGGATGCATAATATTAGATTTCAGTGTTGCATCACTTTCAACTAAGTACCTCATTTCAGGAATACACTGCACAAGAAACTCAAGAATAAACAGATGAAAAGGTTTTCTGGAACAAAGAAAGGAAGGGAAGTAACAACTCACAAAAAATGTGATAACAGAAAAGTTTTTAAAAATTTCTCACCTTTTGCAGTCTGTCGTAATAGATTCCCAGCGAGTCGTAATTGAAAACCTTGTCAAAGGCCTGTCGTCTCAGTTTCCCATCAGCTCCATTAGCATACTGAATGCTGTGGGGAGTTACAAAAGGCTCAAACATGTGAAACAGCTCCGCTGAAAAAAGAAAATATCAACAGGTGTATTCATCAAAATCTCACTTTTTCCACAAAAAGAGTTCTACTGATTCTTTGGACAAAGTCTCAAGGTAATGTTACTGCTTCCATCTCAGACTTACTCTTCTTAGACAGAGCTATAGGCCACACAGAGTAACTCCAACATTTCCTTCCAATTTACTTCTCTAACAGAAGAAAAAAAAAGTTTGTAAGGTTATTTTCTCCCTCCCCCTCTAAGATTTACCATATAAAAACAAAAAATTCTGAAGATCATTTTCTAACCTCCTCTCTTGCCTTCTCTTTAAACACACACGCATGCACACACACACATTTGAATGATACTATAAACAGATCTACCATGTCGGAATCCATGCAGAACAGCTTGTGCACACGGTAAAACCTAATCTGTCTTGCGGAAGAGGTTATTGTTTGCTGATGGGAACCAAAGAAAAAATTACAAAACCGGGGACTGGATGTAAAAAAATAAATAAATAAAGCACATCAGTACTTATTCATTATTCCCCCCCCCCCCCCACACACACACACAAACATGCACACTGGTGTCAAGTTTTGATTGACATCATCCCTGAAGTCAGAATGTGGCTACCTCAATGGTGTGCAAACAGTCACAAACCAAAATCTCACCACTGGTGAATCTTGGAGCTCTAGCCAAGGAACAACAACAACAACCACAACCACACACACACACACACACACACACACACACACACAGAGTCTAATATCTGTGTGTGTGTATCTAGTTTGTGTCTAATATCACTTAATGTGAATAGACGTTATATTGAAGAAACACACACACACACACACACACACACACACACAACAAAACCTAACTTACGCGGGCGGTCAAAGACATGCTGATGCTGCTTGAACAATTCTGGGGACGCGATGCTGACGGTGTACTGCTTCCCCCACCAGAAAGAGGCCACGGGACCAAACTCCTTGTGCAGACCCATCAGGAACTCGTGCAGACTGCCTGCTTTGCCGATGTCCTTCAAGTTCCCGTTCCTGCAGAAAGACACAAACATGATGGGTCTATTTTCACCCTCTTATGGAGAATTACTCCACTCTGTCGGCATTTTCAGACCAACTTGAAAACATGCAAGTTCATCATCAGCGCAGGTATTATTTATGAAATGTAACGATGGACGCTATACTTAGCCAAGTGGTTAAGACCATTCTACTTCAATCCCATGGGTCCATGAAGTTGTGAGTTCGAATCTCAGCAGTGTCTGCTGAATTAAGGGTGGGGATTTTTACGATCTCCCAGGTCAACTTCAGGGGTGCAGACCTGCCAGTGCCTTAATTCCCTCCATGTATGTGCAAAGTTGGAATGCAGCTACCTTCACGGTGGACAAAAATGGTCGCATATGCAAAGTCTCACCTTGATAAACCTCGGAGCTTCAGCCATGGAAAGGGGGGAAAATAAAATGTAACACAGAAAATACCTGACATCAAAAGGGGGAGAGAAATGAGAGATTTTAAAAGAGAAATGACATAAAATATCATTTGTTACAGCCCATTTTAACCTATCATTAGAAAGAAAAAAAAAAAGGTAAAGGAGTCCCATAACCTATAAAGTCGTAGGGGAGCGAGGCGTCAGAGACCTCACTTCTCTAGGGCCAGCATATTGAGGGCGGCGCCCATCTCCTCTCCCTCGCTGCTTTACCTTCCCTGACCCTAAAGAGGGCAGGTACCCATTTACAGCTGGGTGAACTGGGGGAACTGTACTAAAGCCAAGGCGCGCAAACGGTCACCCATCCAACTGGTAACCACGCTCGACGCTGCTTAACTTGGCTGGGGGAAAGCGAGTGCTCCGACCACTGAGCTATCCTGTCCCCTTATCATTAGAAACATTTATCTAAAATACACACACACACACACACACACACACACAGCCAAGCATGCATGCATACAAGCCTACTCTAAAAAATAAACAGCTATGCTAAAATACACGTATGAAACGGAGCTTCTTTAGTATATATAAATCAACAATGACCAATGATTTTGTTTTTAAACCATTCATTACCAACCATAAAAAATACAAAACAAAATAAGCCACTTTGTCAAAATATTTTTTAAAATACAAAACAAAATAAGCCACTTTGTCAAAATATTAAAAAAAACCAAACCAAACAAAATAAGCCACTATGTCAAAACAGCTGGGCTATAAACCTATCCCACTGAAATACAAAGAAGACATTTATCACACAGACTTACATCACTGATCACACAGATTACTGCAAGCATTTATATGACAGAAAAGAAAACAGCACTGCAGACAATGTTCAATGGACAGTATAAACACAAATAAACAAAGCCATACATATGTTCTGTGTATTAAGTAACTGTGGTAAAAAAATTCCAATATGGAAACATGTCTAGCTACTGCCATAATGTCATTGCATGTATTGAATATGTGCAGTATAATAAATGGTAGTTGATATATGTTTTATCACTAATAAAGAATAACATAATTATGTGAGTTGTGGATGTAATGTGTGATGTACATATCTATTTTCCACAAACTGAACAGATAAGGAAGAGGACGTGTCTACATCCATTACATTTTTTTCTCTCCCAGAACTGGCCAAGGGCAAACATTTCATATAAAATATGATTTCCATTTTTTTTCCTTGAAGGAAATGGAGTGTTTATTTCTCTCTGTGTTGAAGCATGAAAATGGAGGGAAAATCTCAATAACAAAAGCTTATTTCTCTTCTGATTGCAATGTTATCAATTTGATTACATTTCCTTTTTAAACTAACAAGTCTTTTAACCAAGTTTGGAACATTTCTGCTGTATTTATATATATATTTATTCCTTGGGTGGTGATGACCATGGATAGAGCTTTGAAGTTCACCAATGAGGAGATTTTGCGCATTTGACCATCTTTATCCATCATTACGGCAGTTACATGCTGACTTCTGGGTAATACTATACAATTCAGTTAATGACTACTGTAAGATATAGCACTATATAAATTCCATTTCTTATTATTATTACTGTCTTCCTCTAAGAATAGATACTGAAAAACAGCTAACCCTCCAGTCAGTGACTGAATGCATGAATGTATGAGCTATACAACATAAAAATCTCTACATTTATTGCTGTGATCAGAACACTCAACTTTTATCTCATTGACCTTTTCTTCTCCAGCATTGTTTTATCATGAACGTACACATCCCAAAATATTTTATGCTGAATGCAAAGCACTACATATTGATTTTTAAAATATTATTTTATGTATGTCCATTGAAATTATTATTCTGGCTTGTTGCAAAGTCAAATGCTCCAGCATATCTGGGCTGATAACAATTAAGGAACCAGGAAAAGATTAAATTTTACTTCAGTAGCACACATCAATTAACATACTGACATCAACACATACACACAATGGAGCGCACCAGATCACAGTTAGAAGAGTCAGGCCATCTTTATTGTGGACATTTTTCAATAACTTGTTTCTTCGCTACATTCAAAGAATATCAGTAAGTATATCTCCATGGCTCTAAATTTATTCATGAACAAAATAATTTCACTTTTGCTCTACTTTGACATATAAACGCTCTGCTGGATAGCTTATCTCGGTCTTGCAGCAATGGACAGTTGTTCACTTGTTTGTTAGTTTGCTGAAATATCATATATCAGAGTGTGTACTCTTGTGCTGCTCATTACAACTTGAAGCCCAAGAGATACAGTGACCTGCAGTGTTGGTCATGTACGTTAAGCAAAGTCTCGGTATCATGTACATAAAATGGATGATGCTCAACTTTGTGGTTCTTATCTTCCCACTGAGCTTATAGCAAACTCAACTCTGGATAGGAGCTGCCCCCCCCCCCCCCCCCCCCCCGAGAAATTCTTAAAAAAGGATAGGAATCAGCCAGAGCCCCCCCAAAATGTGCCTCTGAGGGAATTTTAACCCTTGACCCCATGTCAGAAGTAATCCAAATGCACAGATCACCACACACAAAGATGGCTGGTCAACAATAGCAACCATGGATAATTCAATTCATAAACACTGGCATCTCCTTGTAGAGCTTTGAAGAGCTAAGAGTGAAAGTTGATGTTTGATTTTTGTTTGGGGTTGTTTTTTTTAATCAGCATTTTCTCACAACTGATACAATGAACCTAGCCATTGTTCATGACCCGATAAAAAAAACCCAAACCAAAACAAAACATTAAAAAAGAAAAGGAAAAGAAACAAAAATAGATCAGAACAGCAACAGAACTTCCTGTTCCGGTCATCCTGAAAAGCATCATTCAGGTTACTTCCCCTCAAAGCCCGGGTTTGAGCCACCACCAAGCCACCTGTTTGCGGGAAATTTTCCCCTGGAGTTAAAATCAGTACTGACTCCATTTCCCTGAAAGTCCTTCAGATGAGACTATAAACTGAGATAATGTGTGCGAATGCACGCAGACATCTTGGGCACATGTCGAACCCACTTTGCTTTTTGGAAGAGTAGGCTTTTTGGGTGCCAGTAGGAACAGAGGACATTAAAAAACAAAACAAAAACAAATGCACACTGCTGGTGTCGTGTTTAAACATCATCCTGAAGTAGGAATGCAGCTACCTTAATGGTTGACAAAAATGATCGTATATGCAAAATCTCACCATTGGTAGATCTCGGAGCTCTTTCCGACAAAGAAAACACACACACACAAAACCCAAACAAAATAGCTTCCTCCCTGCTATTTGAAAATATTTGACACTTCACAGCAGGGTTTGCCAAAGTTTGCTTTTTGTCAGAAGCAGTTTATTTTGCCACCTAAAGAAAATCAGTACACTATGTTTTACATCAGGGCTCAATGATTTTGGTTATTTTTGTTAGAAAGCAATAGCTTTCCAACTTTATATAAAAAAAATCTGACTTTGATGAAATCCAAGGAACCTTTAAGGGGGAGGGGGGAACTCTCACAGAAACAAAAATATTCTGATAAAAAGGAAATATGAACACTAAAATGTTTAAAAAGGGACTCCTTTTGCATCAGCCATGTTTATTTACATGAAAATAGAATAAGTACAGAACATTAATACCAGTAATGAATGTAGGAATGAATAACAGAAAGATATGAATAAACAAAACAAATATATTTCTTTCAAATCTCTTGTTTCAAAAGTAGAACAATATAAAGATTATGAGCAGCTGTACAAAGTATAAATACTCGTTTTGGTTCAGAGACTGTGGTAAGTTTCTTAAAAGTGATTTAGCAAACCCTGATTCAGAATGGAAGAAAATGGAGGAGAGTTTCAGAGCTTCGGGTATTTTTTAATTTTTATTTATTTATTTATTCTTTTATAAAGGTAGGGAGAGGCAGTGTTCTTCACAACACAACAGGACGTTGAGCACGCAGCAGACACCGGTCAGCAAGCCACAGAATACCTGCGGTGAGGGATAGTACGATCCGGTCCATTAAACTCGAGGGTGGCCGATATGCTATCCTCTCCCTTGAAGCGAACGTCGGTGTGTACTTCCTCCCCATCAATCTCAAGCACAATCGTGTGTGGATCATCCACACTGTCATTACCACAATTAGAAATAAACACGACATGACCACATCATTGATGGCTAATTACTCACAGAAACTACAGTTTGGTAACATTATCTAAACAGTTTTGTTAGTGAGGTAGGTTACGGATGTACCAAAAAGAAATCTGACAAGATTTTAGTCTTCCCCCTGCTGGTTACTGCTGATACTGGTAAAGAATGCAAGGATCTTGGGACTGAGCCTGTGGTCAATCCTACCCCAATACTTATCAGGATCTATCTGTGTTTGCTCAAGTCAAAGAATTTTTCTTTACATTCTGTTGTCAGCCAGGGGTGTGTAGCGTCTGGTCCTCACCTGTGCTCGGAACTTTGCAGGTCTGCTTGCTGGCCTTAGTTGACACATTCCAACTTCAGTATAGCTCTTTTTTTTCTTCCCTTTTTTCTACAAGATGCATGCTGGGTATGCTTGTGTTTCCATAACCCACTGAATGCTGACAAAAATTGTAAATCTTTAATGTGCATATTTGATCTTCTGCATGTGTATATACGTGAAGAGAATCAAGGCACTGGCATGTCTGCACTTGAAGTTGACCTAGGAGATCGTAAAAATCCCCACCCTTAATTTACCAGACACCATCTCCAAGACTTAAGCCTGCAACTTCATGGACCCATGGGATTGAAGTCAAATGGTCTTAACCACTCGGCTGTAGCATCCGCAACACTTCCTACCATAATGATGATATCCCTGCATCAGCTGGACCTGCGGATGAGACACCATTAGCCCATCACATCCTATGATCCCTACGGGATTCGAAATAGGCAACCTTACAGTTACAGCCAGGAGCCCAACACACTCACCACTGTACAATGACTCTTTGTCCAAATAGACATTGTGTCCCTAAATGCCAAAGTATCTGAGCTTACAAATGAGGAAGGACTTATCTACTTGATTAAAAGCTTTGGCAAAATCCATGATGTGGACATCTGTTGGGCCTGAAATCCATGTTATCTTTAAGAACCACCCAGCATCTGTATTGTTTGTTTTTCTTTTTCAAAATCCATGTTGCAGACCATACAACAAGTACTTTTCCTTTCCAAAGGTCGTGATGGTACTGGTGTAGAGGTAATGTTCAGTTACATGGTCTTGTTGTAGTTGAAAGAGGAAGACTTTACACTACAACTGCACACTGTGAGTGAGTGCCTTTCCTTCAAATTCAATACTTATCTTATGACCATTGTCAAATACACTGCTGGGTGAAGTTCACATACCAGAGATTTACAAACTTGTGTTCTTCAAATATCAGAAAAACTGTGCTGGGAAATTACTCTGTGTGTGTGTGCATGTGTGTGTGTGCATGTGTGCATGTACATGAGTATGTGCAGTTATGTGTGCATGTGTCTATATAATTATTTAGTCTGTGCAGCAGAGCAAGCACTCATGTATTTACACATGCTCGAAGTCTGTTCAATTGTATTCATGAATGAAATATTGATCCTCTCGTCTGAAAGACTAGCCCTAGACCATCATTCATGGTCACAAGAATAGATCAAAGTATGGCACTGAAGGAAATTCAAACCTGGGATCTCTCACTGTCTAGATGTGTGCATTACCACTTAACCACCAATCTACCCTGTATGTATACCCCTCATCAAATATAAATACAAATATTTCATTACAGCAAATCAGAGATATCCATGTGGGCTACAAGTGAAACATTTAAAAAACAAAACAAAAAACAAACCTCTCAATAAAATAATATCAATGTACACACACATAAACACACAACTGAGCCCGCCTGTGTGTGCGTATATTTATGCTAGAAACTGTCTTCCACGCCCAAAGTAATATCATGAACACGGTTTTTAGTTTCCTCATATGTCATAAAACTCACAAAGAAGGAAGATGAGATCATATTACAATCTGCAGAACACACTCACGCGTAGCATACATGTGATCAATACCTCTTACACAGCTTTCATATAAATAGAATAATGTCAGACTAACAAAGCCTTGCTAGTTGTTTGGAAACAAAGACACAGATGCAAAAATGATGAATCATTAGACTGAATCAACACACTCACGCGTAGCATACATGTGATCAATACCTCTTACACAGCTTTCATATAAATAGAATAATGTCAGACTAACAAAGCCTTGCTAGTTGTTTGGAAACAAAGACACAGATGCAAAAATGATGAATCATTAGACTGAATCAACACTGCAAAGAAAGGAGTTATAGATAAGGATATGGAAAATAAGTACTAAAATCTCTTTTTAGTGCCAATAGTTGTCCTGTGTCTTATTACACTTAGACCAACTGGAATCTTGAACACATTTTCTCTGAATCTTCTTGTTCTGAAGGAAATGGAATTTCAGATTATTTATTCAGTTCAGGCTTCAGCCCTGGTCCTGCTTGAAAAAAAAAGTCAGACATGCCCAAATATAATAGTTTCAGCTATTAACTCTGTTCAAAACTTTTAAAAACCTAAATCATAAATAAATGATAGTCAATAAAAAAAAAAATTCCTAAACTGAAAACCAATGCAACATCTTTTCTTTAAAAACAAAAAACATTTAGATTTTTTTTTTTTAAAGATTTACTCAGAAAAAAATTAAACTGTTTGATCATTTTTAACCAAAAACAAAATAATTTTGAGCAACCATTTGAAATCATCCATCATGTCAAAATCTGCGCAATCATTTGGAATGATTTCGGTTGTACGTATACATAATTATGTAGGTGCCCATTCAGGTATTATGCTGGTTTCAGAGAATTAGCATAAATATGATATAGTGTAGCATATAACTTTGTTCTTGTGGACTACCTCAAAAAAACCTTAAATGAAGCGGAGTACTTATCAGACAGTGAACTGGTAAACTTTATCAGAGAAAAATGGACTGCCGTAGTGATGCTACATCATGTTTATCTGTCATCTGCACAATTCAATTAAAAAATGTTTTTATTTTCACAATCTGGGCTACACTAGAAATTTTAAGGAAAAAATGTTTAAACATTAATTAACAAAATGATTTCTTTGCAATCAGATGAGAAATAAAGGAAACATAAACAACAAACATATGTTTTTTTATTTCTATGCCTGGATATGAAGATATCTATTTTGGAATGAATTAATAAAATAATTCATGTTAAACACGCTACCGTGCTAATGTTTTCAAATGCATTCCTACCCCCCTACCCCCTTACATGAAGATATCTTTATTTCAGTATGTAGTAATTCATGTTAAATGGGTTACTGTATCAAGGTGGTTTCCAAATTACCACCACCCCTCCCCCCCCCCCCCCCCCCCTACCAGCTGACGAAAAAAGGTGTCCACTTCTATACAACCCATAAAAATGAGGGATTTAGCAGCTCAACACAGAGATGGAATATGCATAAGCACAAGGAATAATTTTCACACTTGTCATATTCTTTCTCTATTTCGGGTCCATCGACCTGGAATGAGCTCCCTCTCTCTTCGCCAGAAACCTAGTTATGACACTTTTAAATCCAGCCTCAAGACATATTTATTTCAAACCTAAGATTTCCCCCTCCTGTTTCATATCAGAACTATCCCACCTCCACTAACCCATGTCCTATCACCCTGCTAAAGTATATGACCTGTGTGAGTGTGTGTGTGCTTTTGAAAAACATTTGACAGTTGAAATTCTATTTAATAGATTTTGTCTGCATCGCACCATGTTTGTAAATATCTGTTTGCTTAAACTATTGATTATTTATCATTGATTGCATGACTGTGTAAGATTAGGTTGAATGCATGCGCTTTGATTTGTCTTTGCAAGATATAGCGCTATAGAAGTTCCATTTATTATTATCATTAATATTATTATTATTATTATTATATTCATATAAGAAAGTAGGAGTGTTTGTATGTGCATATAATGTGTTTGTATAAAAATCCTCTGTGTGCATGTGTTTTCGATTTGACGTATATATCCACTAAAAAGTTACATTACACAGGTAACATGGAGGGGGGTAAAGTGATGAAAGTCAGTGCATTTGTTTGGACAATTGAATGGAAGGGAAAAGGGAAAACCAGATCTAACCATCATAAACTCACTGAACTATAGATACAAAAAGAAAACAAAAGGAAAACAGATACACTTGAGTAAAATTAATGCCAGAACGTGTGTCAAGTCAAGTCAAATTTTTATTTCCAGATGGTGCATTGAATAAGCAATGCATTTGCTTTTTTTCATCAAGCCATCTATCTAGGAACAAAAAACAACTTGATCAATGTTATCTAACTACAATATTACCATAACCAATAATAATAAAACTAACTTCAAAAGAAAAACAGAAACAGGGAGTGTGTGTGTGTGTGTGTGTGTGTGGTGTGTGTGTGTGTGTGTGTGTGTGTGTGTGTGTGTGTGTGTGTCATCTATATATAATGTATGTAGTGTGTGTGTGTGTGTGTGTGTGTGTGCGCGCACACATCTATATATATGTAGTGTGTGTGTGTGTGTGTGTGTGTGTGTGTGTGTGTGTGTGTGTGTGTGTGTGTGTGTAAATGCAGGTGTTATTGACATTAAGGAGCTGAATAGTTCAAACTGATGTATGTACATATATACAAAAATATAAATGAATATGCATATGTATGTATGTATGCATGCTATATTATATGTTCTCTTGCCTAAGGCACGAAAGCCGACAACAATCATTACATGAGTGAGCGCTAGTGCAGCAGCTGCTTATGGAACAGCCGGAGGATAGTGAAGAGTGACTGCACTGACACACTTGTGAGACAGCCATGAGATTTATACTCCCACATTATTTTTTATTTTTAAACTACAAGATTATTTTGTTACTCAGGTTTTATCTAGTTAACATATGTTATGTGACGCTCCACGGTGAAATGAGTTGCAAAGCACCTGACTCATTCTTCTGCTAGGAGTGATGTCAGACAGGTGGGGGGGGGGGGGGGGGGGGGGGGGGGGGTCAGGTTGTCGATTTTGTGATTTTGATTTGATCATAAAAAGTCTATAAGCTGTATTCCACCTTGCGAATTGTATTTCAGCCCGTCATCCAGACCCCCTATTGCAATACAAAACTCATCAGTTTCTCATTCTGTTTCTTCCTGGAGTCCAACATTTCAATTTGTAATAACTTTCCATGAATACAATAGTCTGATTTTCAATATGGGTTTGTTTGTTTGTATTAACACTATCCCTACATTAAGGGAGAGAACCCCTTCTTTCCCAGTACACACGCACTGTGCACATTTGTAAGCTACCATAACCCTGTAGTGGGTGATACGGAGGGAAGGGCTAGTAGATGGCTGGTTACCTACAGTGTGTTACCCGTAGGAAAAAAAAGTCAAATACCTTTTAAAAACATTGTTATATTGCCGATTGACAGCATGTTGACAGTTAAAAATTGAGTTCAGGTGCAATGCAGAGCATTATGTGGTGGAGGGTCACATGTCTGAACATCAGCTGCCATCTTGCAAAACAATCATCATACTGCTCCGCACCAAAACCTGTTGTCATTCTGAGCACACAAGGGCAGGGCACTCAGAACATGAAGTGGAAAAATCAATGAATAAACAGATTATATTTTTTTTAAAACACACAACAAATTTGGAGTCATAATCCAACGCAAAAATTAAGACACTTGAACAAAAACACTTTGCACAGATAGCCAAACTCACTGATCAGAGGGTGGTTCCATTCCTGGAACCGTAGATCTAGGAGATTCATTCTGAAACAAATACAGAGCTCAGGTCACCATCAGAAGAACTCTGGTCAACACTTTAGTAATCAACAATTATTACGCATCATCACCATACAAAAATTATTAATGCTACACTTGAACCAGACACAATCAGTTACTTTTCTATGCTTCACTAATAATAAATCAGTTGTGTTGTGCTGAGCTGTTTCATCATAAGCCAACATCAAATTTGGGCTGCTTTCACCAAGGAGCTTGTTATCTTAATATATTATGGTTCCCATCCCCCCCCCCCCTTTTTTTTAATATAAAATGTGTGCATTATATTTGTTAAGTTATCAGGATGGGTTTTTTCTGCAGAATTTTGTCAGGATCAACAACCTTCTTGTTACCAGCAGGGAAGGTGCAGTGGTTATCACAGTGGAATCAGAACTGTAAGACCAAGGGTACAAGTTCCATCAGAAGCAGGGGTGCTTCAGGCTCCAGCGACTACACAGTCCTGCACCATTCAGCTTATGGATGTGATTTTGAGATTGTTTCTCAAACCACTTGACCTACACTGCAGGTGAAGTAGATGTGCTTCTTGGGCCGACTGAAACCAGGATACACTATGAGAGGGAGCGTGGAACAAACCTCTATACTCTCAGACTTAAGTCAACTTCCAGAGAATCATCAGTAGTACTTTCCCCATCATGTAGGAGAACAAAATTATCTCTGATTTATAGTCTGTGATGACTGACTCATGTCAAAGTCTTTGGAGTCTGGAAGTTGACAGGGGACGACTGCTGACCTTGCCAGGATGGTTTTGTATCTAGGTTGGCCCTGGCTAATTTAATCCAAGCTTCCAAACCTTGCCCTTTAAACATTGGGAAGGTGTAGTTTTGATGTGCCAATGCAAAATTTCCAGTGAATAAACCATAAATAGCCAGTAACATATTATTTGGAGCTAAAATGGATATAACTTTAAGAAAAGCTGCTTGCTTATTTTGAGCAAAAGTATCCTCTTTCCTGTCACTTGTTTCCTTTGTTTTCTCCAGGAAATGGGGATACTTTTTACACTTAAAAAGTAAACTTAAAAACCTGGCATCCCTTGTGGGGAGTGAGACTACAGAAGACTGAAGAGACCACCAAAAAAATCCAAAAATAATAATACATTTTTTGCTGTCCTAAATGGTTTAAGAACATAATGCATGTATGTGCAATGTCACATGTGGGTTTTTTTAATACCCATCCCTAGGCACACATCTCTAAGCCATGAAAAATATACCTAACACAAATCCCAGTGGCTGATCTAGTAAATAGTCCTCAGGACTGTGCAAAAATGTTAACCCTGACCCTCCAAGGAAATATATAACGGTCTATGACTGTTAGATCAGAACAAGCACTACTGAACAATATCAAAATGACCAGGAGTAAAAAGCAGGTCTCTGCTGGCTGGTGGCCTCATGGCAGTATGATTGTTCCCACTGGCTTACAATACAGCTGGCAGTGGCTGTGTATGAGGGCATCCTGCAGACTGGTCCAGAGTGATAGGAGAAAATAAAGCAGAAGCTTTCTTATTAGATTATTGTTTAATTACCAGTATAAAAACAACAAAAAAGTTTCCAACTACTGTTTCAAAGAACTTTTAAAACGGCAGCTTTCGCTCAGTATGAAAAATGACATCCAAGTTACAGCCAATATCGTTAAGTGATTAACATGATATAAACAATTCACACATCCCATTCAAGCTAAAGAGTACTTGGCTGACAATGGAACAACAGGAAAATACTCTCTCACAGAGAAAAAAAGAAAACCCCTCAAAACAAAAACAAAACCCAACAAAACAACCCCACAGCAGGTATTATCAAGATGGTGAAATATTACTGATTTTTAAAAAAAAAAGCAACATAACTAAACCTCCATAATATTCATGTTCACTTCCCAGGACCCCCACCCCCACAAACTGCACAAAAAAGGCAAACAGAAGAGAAACTGAAACTGTCTATTACATGTGCTCTGACATGAAGTCTATGAAATATGTATAAGATGCAAATGTTACAGAGTGTACAATCATAATAAAGGAATGTTCCCTCCCACCCCCCCAAAAAAACCCACCCCACATCAAAAGAAAAACAAACCACCAACAACAAAACAAAATAAACAAACAAAAAACCCAAAGAACAATAAACAAACAAAACCAACAAGAAAAATGCAACCAACAAGGAACAATAGTGAAGAAGAAATTTTATGCAGTTAATTCTGAAGTTTAACTGAAATAATATCCGATATCCTTAGAAAAAGGTTGAATGTTAAAATGACAGAATAAAAATAAAATTACTACTCATGTAATCTGCAGCAAAAATCCAGCCTCGTTTGCTTATTCTATACATCCAGACTGAGCATAACATCCTAGAACACATGATTCCCTCTGATTCCTAGTCAAAGCAGCTGTTAAGTTTACCCAGTGAAAATGTGATATGCAGAAGTAATAAGCTTTTATAAGTTTTAAATGTGTGTCAATTATTAAAGTAAAAAAAAAAAAGCAAGAAAGAATTTATAAACCATCACAACAATCAGAAGTTGGGAACTGATGTTAAAAAATATTGCACAACATAAAAGGTTGTAAATCATCGCTTAGAAGAAGCTGAAAGATTATCACAATAGCTTACAACATGCAGAGTAATGCAACGAATTAATTTAAAGGAAATGTGAGACTGGGAAACAAAAAATGAAATAACAATTTACATCCAATGCCAAAACAATGAAAAATTTGAGGAAAAAGCATCTTAGCTATTCCAATTTTAGGTATAAGGCATGAAAATGGAAAATGTTGTGCAAACAAGCTCTGTTCTATTATATGAAAAACAACCATATCACCACTATCAGTCTTTTTTTTAATCAATCTTATCAGTTATAGACACTTCTCTGTAGCTGAGCAAAGTTCTCCTAATAGTGTAATATGTTTTTTTGAAATAATGATAAAGGGGAAGGGGGGGGGGGGGGGGAGAAAGCAGCAGTGAAGAAAGCATGATACACAAAGTCTATTTTTACAATAATCTTTAATAGAATTTGAAAAAAAAAAGGGGGGGGGGGGCTGTAATTGTAACACTAAGACACACCTGAAGTCAAAAACAGATCAAAATGAAAACAAAGCTGGGAATCTTCAGATCTGACAAAAATCCTGTTCTCTTCTTCAATTCAAAACTGAAACCTATCTAAGAACTATCAGAAATATATACAGTTTGAGGTGTGTTATCAGCGACTGTTTCTGCTGGATTCTACTCTTGGGGGGATTTATTCAAGGTCAGCAACAACAGCCTGTGACATATGTGGTAAAATGTGGTAAAATGAAAATCCATGAAGCATCTGACAAAAAAAACCAATTCATGCTGCCTTTCACAGTCTGCAGCAGTTTCTTTTTCTGTCATGGAAATCAGGTAACAATTGACCACTAGTGTAATGAAAACTTGCATTTTCTTAACCATTCCCTGCAGTTATTAACTTTATTTTATAATACTTTTAGTCATCTGAATCAGGAAGTGAAACCAAGAATCATCTCAACAGGGATTTGGATTTACGATTCATTTTGTTCTGCATAAATATCATAGTCAACTAATTCTCACGGGTGTTCATCGTTATTTTATATCCCATGAATCAGGTCACTGAAGTAAGCATTCATGTAAAACCAAAATCAGCAAATGGTATAAGAATTAAAAATGTGAGCTTTTTTTTTTTTTAAATGTCAGACCAACTTAAAGAATATCACAACAGGTAATTCTTAGCTGTGTCACAAGATTAAGCAAAATATTCAGAACAAAAGAAACAATGTACAAGACAGATGCTATGGCTGAGTGGTCAAGACCGTTTGACTTGAATCCCATGGGTCGATGAAGTCATGGTTTTGAATCTCAGCCCAGGTGTCTGATGAATTCAAGGGTGAGGATTTTTAAATGATCTCCTTTTTATGATCTCCCAGGTCAACTTCAAGTGCCAAGCTGCCATTGTCTTAACTCCCTTCATGTATATATATATACATATGCAAAAGATTGAATATGCACATTAAAGATCCCATAATTCATGTCAGTGTTCTGTGGGTTACAGAAACATAAACATACCCAGCACGCAACTTGTATTCAATTGAACTGCTGTGAAGTCAGAGTGTGTTGGCCGAGGCCAGCAGGCAGACCTCCAGCAAAATTACAAACACAGGATTACACACTCTACCCGGTGAAGGCTTGCAGAGAAAAGAAGAGAAAAGCAATGGAGAAGACCAGGCATTACACATGCTACCCAATACAGGAAGGCAGAGAAATGAGAAAAACACAGGAAGGCAGAGAAATGAGAAAAACAATGTACAACATCTACTGCTCGCAGTTCTTTACACTGATACTGTGATAGTATTTAGTGACTTTCCAAAAGCAAATGACATGACAAAGCACATAAAAAGAAAGAGGATTAATAATTCACAAGTGCTGTAAAGGCAGACACGGGGGTAAAAAGCAATAAAAAGGTAAAAATCAAACATTCAATACTGTAGTCAGGCTATATCTATAGCAACATCTTTTCAGAACACAAAGATGCTTTCCAATCATTAAAAACCTAAGTTATATAAATTCTACAAACATAAATGAAATGTATGTATCTGAGTACAAATGTTATGCATTACTGCATACTGTATGATGCTATACACACGATTCTCAAGATATTGCTTTCATTCCATATCATTAAAAACTAAGTTACACAGCTGGACTTTTTCCCCACAGGTAACCCACTGTTGGGTTATCAACCATCTACTAGCCCTTCCCTTCGTATCACCCACTACTGCGCTTCAGTTGCATACAAATGTACACAGTGCACATGTACTGGGAAAGGGGGGTTCTTTCCCTTAACGTAGGGATAGTGTTAAAAAACATAGGCAAACAATTGTTTCAGGGAAACAAGACAATGTGGATAAGAAGATCACAATGCCTCCAAGCAGAAATATTTACTTGACTATTTACATGCAAAATCTCTGTTAAGCCGACAGTACATAGCCCCATCATTTTTTTTCATAACAACAAAGATCATCATCTTTGTATTATATAGGCTACGCTGCTTACAAGTATATTATATCTGAACATTTACAACCAAATGCTGGTCAGGTCTCTGCTGATATCATGACCTATTTTTCTTTTGTGTTAAACCCACAAACAGACAAAGGAGACTGTCAGATGGGGGAACTCACTACTTAGCAGACTGCAATGAAGGGCACAGGAAGAAACAAAACACCAGGACTCCATTACTTAGAACTACTTGTCATCCTCAGCTAGTGACAGACATATATATATATATCATTTTACTCCTCACCTCTCGATTATGTTTGAGACATCGCCTGAGAGTTACCACACGTTTGTACGTTTCTTTGCTTTTTGGCTCCTCTACATCTCTCCTCAGCTGTTTTGAGTTGCGTTTCCACAATAATGGAATCAAATTTTTTCAACAACAAAAAAAACAGAAGGAAAACAAAGATTATTGCAGCTGAGAAAAAAAAAAGGTTTAAGTACTATCATTATAGTGAGAAGAAAGACAACACCATGCTACAACTTACAGAAAGAAAAGTTACTGACAATAATTACAGCAATGATTGATGCTCAGGATCTCCACATAAGAGTATTATTCACAACTCCAGCAACAACAAAAAATGCTCATGATGTTGTTGACTTGAAAAATATGTTTCTAGCTGCTACTAATGAAATGATTTAATGATTTCAACCTATACTGATGACAACAGAATCACTTATAAAACTACACTACTTTCTCAATAGGAATACTATGATGATCATATTGCAACAAAAATAGCACATCAGTACACATCCAGATGGACACAAATTCATAATAAGTTTTTTTTAAAATAACAAAATAAAACTTTTTTTTTTTTTAAATAACAAAATAAAACTTATGTGAATGAAAGGGGGTAAAATCACTTACAAACAGTTGCTTTCAACAAACTATTAAAATCTGATGATATTACATCAGACTGTAAAGTCTACCAGTAAACAGGCACCAACGACACATTTGAAAAACAGCACAAATCAACTCGCCTCAGATTCACAGCTGACCTGATAGGAGCACACAGTAATCTCTGTTCTCCGCCTTACTGGTTTGGGTGCCCTACCATCATCCTGGCATGTGAAGCAAATAGGGGAAGAAAAGAGAACAGAAAAGTAGTATCTAGTAGTGCAGGTGAATATCAAAAAGAGAAACAGAAAGAAAAAGAACCAATAAAATAGAACAGTCTATACATGTATACATACATGTATGTTACCAACTAACAATGTCAGTTTCTCTTGCAGCTAGTTTCATTTTGAAGACTTTTGAGCCAGCTTCAATCTGTGAGCCAGTAAGAACCCGTAGCAATTTGGTCCATCAGTCAGAGGAATCTCATTCCCCGATCATTTCCAAAATGTTCAGTAGTTCTTGTCTTATCTAACATTATAAACAAATGATCAATATGAACTACAGCTGAATGACTAAGCTTTCATTGCGAATGACACAGGAAATAAACTCATTAGAGTCTTAACTCAGCTAATTACAAAAAAAACAACAACAAAGGAATCACATTCTGTCTTAGTGTCTACCATAATTCTCAAGAGATAGGCTAAAAGCCCACTCAAGCTCAATTACCTACTTTTCATACAAAACTACACAACTTTTGGTCTGATTCAGCTTTGCCTCATCGGACCAAAATTGCAAACTTTTATATGAAAACAAGGCAGTTTACCTTCAAGCAGCTTTTACCCTATCTCTCTACTTATTAATAATTGTTGGGCTAATGGGCAGGGTTTTGTGTGCTTGCTTGGGGAAAGGACATGCATGTATGGGATGGGACTATTTATTTTTAGAACAAACTAGGCCAGGTAGTCCTGACAAGACTATTTGTCCTAGTTTGTTTTAAAACTAGGACAGATAGTTCTGCGAAGACTACTTGTCCTAGTTTTAGAACAAACTAGGACAGATAGTCCTGCCAAGACTACTTGTCCTAGTTTTAAAACATTACTTCACAGCCTATGTTTAGAACATTACTTCGCAGCTTAATTTGTTACAAGGCTCTTGTTTTTGCTGCGCAGTAGGCTCCAACGTAATAGGCTCCAAACGGTTTGCTCTAGACCTATCAAAGCTTCCTTACAAACACTGCTAAACCGGTTTGTCTAGTCGAGCTCCGTCAGTCAGAGCCCCCCTTTTGTCTAGTCAAGCTCCCAATAAACACAGAGAAACACAGTGGACCTCCCCCTTTCAAAAAAAAAAAAATCTCTGAAAATAGGACCCCCCACTTTTCTTTTTTAAAGATATTCTATAAAACCATTACAGAGTTTTGATCTTGAATAACAATAAATGCACGAAAAAAAACACATCCATCCCCTTTTGCCATTTGGTGGAAATGGCTGAGCACTCTCAAAACCTGGATATAGGCCAACCTAAGCATGGATCCTTAGCCTACGACAAAAAATTTCGAAAAGGAAAGGAAAAGGGTGATGCCACGCCCCCTTTTTTTTTGTATGTGGAATCACCGATTTTGGGAGGGGAACACCCTTTGTTTAAAAAAAAAGGTTTGCCATTCAATGTCCTATACAACCAGTTGAACTACAGCTTGTATACTGCAGCTTCTACGTTGTTTGTTTTTGGGGGTGTGTCGTCGTTCGTTTGTGTGTTAGGGTGTCTGTCTTCCTTTTGTGTGTTAGGGGTGTCTGTTTTTTTTTCTTATGTTTGTTTTTTAAAAAATGGATTGCTATTCTACCCAAAACACAATAGACGTTGGCTTATCTGTTTTCGAAAAATTTTTTACGTTTTTTAATTCCAAATTTTTAATTTTTCCTTTCTTTTTTTTGTCCTCTGTAAAACAAAAACTCCTAAAAGGCAATTATTAAACCCATCTCGTTTTTCAGGGGAATAAACCTACCTTTAACTTTCACGAAAATCTTTTAATACAAAATTTGTTTTTCTGTGAAAAATCCAAACACTTATTTGTGCTTCTTCCACTGAAAGCAACATAGACAAACTATTCCTTTTCTTAACAATGTCCGCTTTGCTGGCACTCACCATAATTGATTGTGCGGTATTAGATTACCTCCCATGCAATCGAGCGATGCGTTATATATGGGCACACCTGCAAATTGGCAGTTGGGTGGAAATTTAAAAAACCCATCCATTGCATGCCCTTCACCTACAGGGTGAATTAATATTTTCACCTCTTTAAGGGGCCACATCCTTTTGGAGACGGGACCTGTACCGGGATCGATAGTGCAGGGGTGGGAGCACCCTTTTCCCCCACCAAGTTAACTTTTCAAGCGGGGTTCCCAGTTGGGATGGGTTTCCGTTTAAAAATAATAATAAATATAGGGGAATTTATAAGCGCTGAATCTTTAAAAAAAACAAATCGAAGCCTTGCACTCAATCTTTACAGCAGCAACTCTCCTTCAACAATTTAAATCCATGCGCGCGCACAAACGCCCGCACAAACCCCTTGGGCTTCAACACCCCTCCTTTCCCCACTGTAAAAAAGTACCTCCCCTCTTTGGGGTCAGGAAGTCAAGCAGGGGGGGGAAAAGGGGAATGGCCCCCCCTAAAATATCGGGCCCCTAAAAAAGGGTGGTCCCCGATGCCTCGCTCCCTTATATTTTTTTTTACCTTGTACCTGGTTTGTGCAGAGAAGATATACACAGTCCCTCGTTACAAAGGGGTTCAGAAGTGGGTTTAAATACCGAAATTTTTCAGAAGGGGGGACATCAAATAGCTCTCTGCTACATTGGTAAAACAGGGGGTCAAATACCCCAGTTGTTTGTCACCAATTTGGGGTGATGATAGTTGGGGGACTGCTTAACACAATATCGGGTGGGTACATCCCTCGGGACGGTGGATTGTTTGGCGATAATTTTAATTACCTCCCAGCAATCAAAGTGATGTTTTCAATTGGGGACCACCTCAAATTGTGCAGTGCCTTTTTTGATGGGGGTAATTAAAACCCATCCTTTTGCTACCTTTGCCTACAGGTGAAATGTAGTTTAAAAATGCAACCTCTTTAAAAGGGGCCACACCCAACTGAACTGTACTTGTGCCGGGGTTTTATGCAAGATAGGACTACACACCCTTTGTTAAAATAAGAAATAATGTTCTGTATTATTTTAAACAACCTGTTTAGTTTCAAAACACCCACTTACCTTCAAGGGTTGACTATATTTAAATTTTCATCTTCCAAAAAAAATTTTTTTTCTCTGTATGTTCTATTTTGGCTTTTAGACAAATATAACAATAAATCAAAATGATTTTTTTACGTTTGAAAAAAATTCAATAAAATACAGTTTTTCTACCCCCAGTCTGTCCACAATTAGAGAGAGTGTCTTCTTTGAAAAATTTAAACTGACCATTAGTAACAACTTATTTTAGTCTGTTTCCTTCTATTTTGATTGTGCCTCCATAAACACAAAAAATATATTTTTAGGGGCTCATCTTTTTCTTGCTCTTTCTCTACTGTTGTTATTCCTTTGCCCATTTTCAATGCTCCCCCTGACCCATGCAGCTTATCATCATTGTTGACCTTAAGTAAAACCCCAGAGCAATTTAGTTTCAGAAATTCATAAGCCTAACATCATGTAGATCAAAGATTTGCTTTTAAGACCATAGGGGGGATCATTGCGTTGCCAGCACCATTTTTTCCCCTCTCAAAGTCTGGAGGGTAAATAATCTGAGGCATAGACTTGATTTGGCTGCCCTCATAGTGCATGACAAGTGTTTAAATTTTAAATAAACCCAATCGCTGTTTCGGGCAAAGGGGTGGGCCGGGTTCTTCAAACAGGATTAAAACCTTTTTAGCGACTTGCGGGGGGTGTTCAGTTTTATGTTCCACACACCCAAATTTGCATGGTTGAGCACTCTCTCATAAAGAACAACTTTCGATATTGCTGTGCAATCAAAGGCAAGCTCGGGGTGATTGACAACATCAACTCAAAAAGAATCCCAGATATTTTTCCCGTTTACGTCAGGGGATAGATAACATGGGAAACGCATTAAAAGTTACTCATATGACAGTCTGTCTCTGATGCACCCTGATAGTGGGGCAGGAGAGCTGAGCAGTTCAAAGTCAAGAGGAATCAAAACCTGTTACCAATAGGCTCTTCAGGCAGCATCTTTTTCTTTTTTCCCATACACAGAATTTACTTTTTTTTTTTAGTCAATCATCACCGTATGCCTTGATAAAAAAGGTCATCTCTTTTTTCATTGCACCATAAATCATATAAAAAAAGAATAGCGCATTGTTTAGGAACAGCACTTCCAAACCTTCCCATTTAAACACAAAATTTTTTTTTTTTATGATAGCCCCCCCAAGTTTGCTACCACATCCTTTTTTGGATCACCAGCAACTCTAGAAACGAAAACAACCTAGTTGTCTGGAAAAAATGACATCATTTTTTCCTAAATTAAAAAACCCAAAGTCAGAATCGATTCTCACAATATTTTAGGGTTGTTTGTGAAACGTCACGTCTGTTCCCCTTAATACCAAGGGGGATTTTTTAAAAATCTGTACAATCAAAGATTCTCCAAATTTTTGTTGTGCCATTTTTTTTTCTATAAAGAAAAATAAAAAACCAATAAAAGCATAAGGGAAACATGAACGATGTTGTTTATGCCTGCCGAAAAATGAATGAAGCAGCAGAAACACTGCCTTCATTCACCCCAAAAAAAAATTTATTAAAAAGCGGGGTTAAAGATTTTCACAAAATTTTGGGGCAACATCACCAAAGACAAACCCATACTGACTATGACATGGACAAGAAAGACAATCTTAGCTTAACTACCCCGACAAAAGGTTTTTTTAACAAAGAAAAAAACCCCCCATGTTTTTTTCAAAAAGTAATTTGAGCAAAATTTAATTCGCCTGCAGAAAAAACGGTATTGTAATCACGGGCTACTACACTAAAAACTACCAACACAAGCTGTTCACAACAAAAAATCTAAACAAACCCACCAAAAAACACAGAAAGTCTACCACTTCAAGACTTACACAGACAGCAAACACAACAACAGAAACTACCAGAGTTGGAAACTACTTCACACATCAGACAAACCCACAAAAAACAATAAATGACCCACCCCTACCCTTCGAAAAATTTGGGCTCAACAAGCACTACAGAGTATTAAGGCGAACTAAAATAAATAATCTAGCAAAGCAGGGAAGTAATCACACTAAAACAGAAAAAAAGAACTACAGAACAACGATCAAAATTTTTGGACAGGAAATAAAAGAAAAAAAAACAGCGCAAAAATCGCAGATAAACCCAAGCAAATTAGAGGTCCAAAAAAAACAACAACAACTACAATCTCAGTTAGCAGAAAAAAAAACAATCCTCGAAAATCGTTATGAAAACAACACACAGAAAGAATTCTACCGTTTTACAAGCAAGGCATAACATTTGTCAGAAATTACAGCATTGGGTTTGCCATTAGACACCTTGTATCACTGACAGGCGCCCCAGTAGCACACCGCCCCCAAACCCTTCCCCCCCACGGGCACACCCTGGTTCAAAAACAACTAGCCACTTCCAGACCACTAAAAAAAACTAGCTACCAAATAAGATCTTCCTGGTATAATTGGTTCTTTTGTTACGGGGCTGTTACAACAGAAAGTAAGTTTGGGGGATTTATAGCAAGTTTTGGGGGCTTTAAAAATTTAGTTTTTGGGTGTTTTATTTTCAAAGATAAAGTGAACAATTTCCCCCTAAAACAATTTAAAGTTGTTAGAGAGTCTCTCATCGAGTGACTGTCTCTTGTGGGGGGAAAAAACGTTTTTTATTTCTCTAAGGCGCGGGAGTTCTTCCCTTGATCTTTGCTGACTTTTGGGTTTTTTGGTCGGGACTACTTTTTCTGCTGGGGGAGCTACGCACTGTTCCCGGGGTTGGTTTTTAATCTTTTAATTTTGCCAACTGCACATCACTCCAGTATAAGAATTTTGTTTTTTGTAGCTTTTAATTTTTTCCTTTTTGCAACTGCATGGGGAACAGCATATAAAAAACCATGCCCATAGCAAATCTACCTTAACCGGCATATGAAGAAAATTTTTAAAAGCAGATGCTTGAGGGAGTTAATACGTCTTCAAGATTTCTAGAAACTGCTTCAATGCATCAAACCCAGTGCCGCCACTTTGATAGCTTGACCTTTCGTCCGTCACTGAAAAGCACCACACATGGGCCAACTCTTTAACCCTCTGATCCTGGCTTGTCAACCCTTCACCTTATCAAAATAAAATTTTGCCAGCATTTTTGGCCTTCTCTATAAATCCAAAAACGACAGTTGTACCCGAAAAAAAAGATTATAGGGAGGCCCATCATTTATACCCGTGCACACCCCACAAATACAGATTTTCCCATGCCATGATTTTTGTCCGTTTTGTCTGAATCTGTCTTAGAATTAAATTGAACTCTTTGCACACCTTTTCATAACCTTCATGTTAACCCTATATTAAATGGTTGAAATTACTACATTGAAGGGGACCTGCACCAAAAACACGCCCAAAACTGAAGTACACATTAGAAACCTTACACAACTTACAAACTTTTAGAGGTTCTGTTCACAATGACACACCACGCCTTATTTTGCACATGGATACAAAGTTTAAGGGGGTTTTGAAAACTGATAGGATTAAACAACCTGTTTTTGCAGGGCTACCTAATGGGGGGGTTTTAATTATTTCAGGGGGTTTGGGGAACCTTAAATTGAAAAATGCCGCTCTGTCCAGCAACCCAGTCATCAAAGAAAGAGTCTTTGGGTTATAGGAAATCCAGCCTCGTATTTTGCACCCTTATTATATTTTATCTTTTTAGTTTTCAAAATAATAAAATGTTTATAACACAAAAAAACATTCAGTGGGGTGTACCTTTTTAAACTACGATCCCTTTTGATAACCGCTGCAACATAAAACTGTCACCCTGCATGTTTTTTTTTCACAAGTACATGGAAAACACCAGCTTAACAACGGGGTTATTATAAGAGATCCTATACTTTTTTGTTCAATCGATTACTGTCAAGAAGTTATTATTACTTCCACTTTGGGAAAAGGAGCCCTTTCACCCAGCTGGTTCACAGGAAAACTCAACAATGCTAGTCTAAGAGTCATTTTACTCACCTCACCTGTAAGTGCCAGAACCCTTGCAAAATGCTGGTTGAGCCGCTATTTTACAAGTCATTTAGAAAGGGCCTGTTTCGAAGATGATGGAAAATTAAACCCTATTTTGGGGAAAAGGGCCAATTGACATGGCATAAACCTTTGCTTTTTGTGAAACCTGTCCATTTTAAACCAACACAACCCCAGGGGGTGACGAAGGTTTTCATATCAGCCCTTTCTGACTACTCAAATCCTTCCACCCAGCAAGGAAGAAACTGGAAACCACACAATGCTTTACTACATTTCCATTTTTAAAGAGCAAAAAAGGGCTTCTATGAAACCTGCAAAACGACAAAACACAACAAAAAGAACATTGACTGAGAAATTTAAATATTACACTAAAAAAACCCACCAATCATACAAATACCGTGTCAGCGGTCCCTAATAAGACCCTAAACCTCCAAAACTTTGACTAAAGATCTTGGTGATGTACAAAAATTTTGAGAAGGGGGGGTGAGATTGGTGAATTTTTATGTTTTTGGTACACAACAAGGAACTAAAAGGGCCCACAGCAAAAGAAGCAAAAACCTCGTTTCCCTAAATTTGAACAGTTCCCAATTTTGAAGCAACTCAGCAATATTTTTCTTTACAAAGAAAACACAAAAAGGGAAAAAAAGGCTCTTAAAACCCCAAGCATCGCTACGATCAATTTTGATTTTTATCAGTCCATACCTCTCTAACAGAGACATAAAACCCCGTAAAGCCATAAATCGGACCAGTAAACAAGCACTTGCGTTAAATCAAGCCAGCAGAAATAATTAAATCATAGCTTCAAGAAGAAACTTTCCCCTTTTTCAAGAAAAGACTCATGACAAAACCCCCAAAACCACAAAGCACGGTTCCTTCCTTACTTTCCTCTGACAATCATACACTTTTGATTTTTTGGCCCGCTGCAAGGAAGAAAGATACTTCTTGTTAAAGGTGGAAATTTAAAATTTTAACGGGAAAGCCTGGACGTTGAACCCTCGATTTGCATAGCCATTCAGAACGGGGTGACAACATTGAAGGACCGTTTCCAGTGATAAATCAACTTGCTCCTAAACCCCCCAAGCTGCCCTTTAACGTCCCTCAATCTACACCACTTTGACCTCTTTCCCATCTACTACCTAATCTGTACAGCCCGACAACGCTACAAGACTTAAGACAAATTCAGCGCTAATAAATTCCATACATTTATTAAAATCCAAAAAAATTCATGGTTTTTTTTAAAAAGTATAAAAAAGAAGATGATACTGTTTTAAAAATCCTAAATTCCCCTGCAAACCGGGTGCCCCAAACCCAGTTTTAAAGATAAGCAATGCATTTATTTACAAAAATTTCACAATGCCAAGACAAAAGACAAGAACTAGCACAGTATAAAAATGCGGCGCAGGTACAGACACATTTTTGGTGACCTGTTACTACGGTATAGCAACTCGTCCAAAAAGCCACAGCGGGAAAAGGGTTGTCCCCTTTTGGGTACGGGAATTGGAGCTCCTCACAATTTCATTGGGGCCCGTTTTTAATAGCACAGGGCCTGCTCATTTTTTTACATCATCTTTCAAAGAAGGTTTGCGAAACTAAAAAACAGATCTATTGTTCCCTTTACACAGCCAAGCTAAGCCATTCAAAATCATTATTTGCAAAGCTCTAACAATCCACAATATCAAAGAAAGTTCAAAATTTTTTAGGGTACTACAATGACTACAAGCACCAAAATTCGACCTCCAAACAAGGCACACAAAACAATGCCTGGGACTTTTCTCAAGAAAAAGGGAAAATTTTAAAAAAAAAGGGTCTGCTTGCAAGGAAGCATTTTCTGAGACCTATTAAGGGGCTAAATTACCCGTGGAGATCCCACTACTTCAAACCGTACAAAACAAAAAACAACAAGCATTAATTAATTATTTTTATTTTTTTTACTTATGAGTTAGATAATTTGTGAGGGTCAGTATGGGCAAAGTGTTCCCAAAAATAGAGCTATATATTTAAAACCACACAACTGGTGCAAAGCTTTAAATGCAATTACACAAAAACCAAAAAACTTTAAAAATAGATCACCGTAAAGGCAGTTGGTTTTCTGCAATTCTTACAACACGGGAAATAAACTCAAAAAATTTAAATGTTCATGTGTCCCAAAACATAACAGATGCTGAAAGTTTGAGGAGCCAACCAGTGGGCAATAAAATTATGCGGAACTTGGGAAAATTCTGCAAAACACTGGGAGGGGGTCAGGGGGACGTTGGGGAGGGTTTTTCGCATAGACAAAAACAAAAAAAGTTTTATCCCCCGTTGTAAAGTTCATTTCCCTGCCCCCCCATTTTAGCAAAAGGGGTCTGAACATTCCGAAAAAAAAACATAAAATTTTTTTGTTGTGCGGCACTTACATGGGCAAAAGAAGCGAGTTTTTAAAATACATGAACATCGTGACAAACTTGACTTACCGGCATTGATTTTTCTGTGGGGTTAGGAGCATTTCAGGGTTTTAGGAATTAAACCCAAACCACAGGGGAAGGATACACCTGAAAATGCACCATTCCACTAGCATCCAAAAATCTCCCACTGTAGGGATCCGAAAAACCATTTGACCTCTTTCTAGTAAATGCTTGACACTCCTTTGAACAATGATAACTTATTGCACAAACATCAAAAAACACCAAACAAGAGTTTTGCAGACAGCTTGGGTTTTTTTACTGCTTTGCAGAACTGACAAACACAAAAAAAATTTTAAAATAACGAAGCAATTACTGAAATTTTAACACCACAGCCAGGAAGCAAGGGTCTTCAAGAAAATAAAGAACTAAAAAAGAATCCCCCACAAGGATGCAATTTGATCTATCATTGTACCATACCAAGGGGCCAGCCCGAACAAAAATTCCCAAAACATCTTTCCCCATAATCTCAAGCTGTTCCTTTGCTTTTTTTTTTAGATCAATGGGGCGCACTCAAAGCCATTCCGTATCGAGGACCAGAAAGCTGCCAAAAATTTTTTTTTGAACACATGAAAGCGAATCTGGGAAATACTCCAAACTAAAACCACAAGAGATCATTTTCTGATGAAGACCAGGAACAATCTTCTGCCCCCACATTTCTGGATCGTAGCAAACTTTTAACACGCAGGGAGCGACAATCCACTCAGAGATCATGACCACACCCGTGGGGAAGTTTCGCGTGCAGTACCAAAAAAGTGTAACTGCAACTAAAAGAGATCCCCAAAAAAAGGAAGCTGCCCGTCTTTTCACAATCTAAAAAGGGAGACTCGCCCTATCCTCACAGTAAATAGGAAAGGGCCCATGCATTGCCAGTCACAAGAAATCCTGACTTTTACACTGTAGCCGTCCCCTTTGATTCGCAACATCCGATGGATCTCTAAATCTTGTCTTCATCACGCTATTGCCCATTACAGAAAAATACTTTAACACAAAGCTCATAAAAAGGGGTCTATCCTTACGTAATGGATTCAGAAAGGTTTTATTTAAAAAAGCTGCGCCAAAGAAGCTTTTTTCACAACTAGGGGAAAGGAACCAGTGATGAATTATCACATCCATGGGCATGGCAAAAGTGCAGGTTCTGACGATGGGGACAAAAATGATCATATCTCTGCTGATGCGTGTTTGCTTTGCAAAGTTTTTGAGAACTACAGAAAGATGGGAGAAGCACTAAAAGCTAGATCCATCACATTTTAACACCAGAATGCCTTGGGGGTTTTTTTTTAAAAATTTTTCTGGGGTGGGGTTGATTTTTGCTGCCTGCCCATTTCTGCAAAAGATTAGGATGGCTGGTGGGGGATCAATGCACACAAAAATTTCTGAAGGCCAATAATAAAAATTTAAAAACTAATCCACAAACCTTCAAACTAATCATGTCTTTAGACCAAAAAAAACCCGTAGGTGGGGGGAGTTCAGTCATGCCACCGGGAAAATTTCAAGTACTTGGGCCCTTTTGTTTTTGATGAGGGTTTTAAAAATGCTTTACAAATGGTTCTGACCAAACCCCAGGGAGGATCTTTGGGAATTTTAAATCTATTTCCCCCCCAAAATACATGATGCGCACAATGACACCAATGGGTGCAGAAAGGCCAAAACATCACCCAAAAACCTCCAAAGCTTTAAACCCAAACCCGAAAAACAAGAGCAAGTATTATTACACAGACTGCTGCAGTTCTACCAAGGGACGGTTAAAATTCTTTCTGCTGTTCTCGCCATGTTTTGATCAACACAATTTTGAAACAAATCAGAAGAATACTGATCTGAGAACAAGGCAAAGAAGCATCAAAAAAGGGTTACTCAAGCCATAACAACGCTGCTTTGGCAAAACAATGGGGAATCCACACAAAAAAAAGAGTCAAAAAATCACAAAGGGAAAAAGAAGCCAAAAGCTAACATCAAAGCCAAGCACCCAAACTTCAGGGAATTTCCCTGACAGTTTGTAGGGTCTGAGAAGTTGCGGGTTAAACAAACAAAAAAAATATCCGGGTTCAGTGTCTAGAGCGTCAAAGCTGTTGATCTGGTTCTTTTATGTTTTTTTTAAACCTAAACATCCCAGAAGGTCCTTTTACACAGACCAACCTTTCATCCCAGACCTACCCACAGAAATAAAAACCTTGCAGAAGACATGGGGGCGGATTTAAGTCATGGTAAAACACCAAATTTGCTAAAAAAAACAGCCCCTTTCATTCAACATAAACAAAAAAGTTATCGGCAAATAAGGATGAGATGAACGGCACTATTACAAAGAATATGTTTGGGGGTTAGGCCAAAATTTTAACGTTCCAACAACAGGTGTCTAAAAAAGGGAAAAGACGTTGGGAAACAGGTTCAAAACAAGCTCAGTCTATAACTACAAAGGCTCTGTTGAGGCAGGGGATTTCATCATGACAACCCCCAAAACCTGCTCAACCCTACACCAGACAACACAACTGTGGGTTTAAAAAAAAACACTGACTTCACAGACACAAAACGAATATTCTTTACCCGAGCACCTTACGACCGGGCACTGAAACAAAATAAAATTTTTTTTCCTATGAATATAAAGTTTTAAAAATTTTGATGGGTTCACAATGGTTGTTTTTCCCTTATCAAGTCCCATGGCATGATACAATACCTCACTCTCTTTTACAGCCACAACATAAAGAAAACTTTGGGGACAATTTAAAAAAAAACTTGACAGACGAAAAAAGTGTGTTAAAAAAATATTCTAGGAGTTTTTCACATTATGAAGTTCCAACCCACTTCAGTGTTACAAAATGGCAAAGGCACATTACAAAACAGTTACTGAGACCACGCTGTCCCCTTACTTTTGATGAAAAATAGCCTACCTTTACTAAAGCGGGCAGTATTTGGTGGCACTCTACAGTTCCTCTCTAACAAAAACTCGCTTGGTGCAGGGAATGACAAAATAAATTAGAGGGTCCATCTTTAAACCTTTTATTTCAAAGTGTCTATGCTCCCGATAAACTGTTGCATGCTTTTGACGTTGCTGGGTTCCGCTTCTCCAGGAGCATACAAAAATCTAAGTTTTTTCCAAAGGGTTTACGTTGCTTAGAGGGGTTGTTTTTGGTTTTGCTGCTGTATTGTTTTTCTTTGATGCGCAACAGGTTTTAACCCTGTGGCTTAGTTACCTCAGATTCATTGCCTCAAAACTGCGGCACTTCTTACCCACTCTGTGTTTTGTGTTCCCGGGGGCTGATGTCTTGGGGGTACGATAGCAAAAGTCTTTTTTGCTACAGTTTGTTAAAGCTTCAAACCCCGGGGGGCGGTTCCGTTGGCCCAAGGCCCCGCCAAAACAAAAGGGCAAAAAAAACCAACCCCAAGAGAAAAGGGCAAGGCCCCCCCTTTGACCCCCCCTACAATGGGGTTTAGAAACCCCCAGTAAGGGCCGATTTTTTAACCAGAAGCTAGCCAACGGGAATTTTAAAAACCCCAAGGCAGGGGGAAATAAAAAGAAACTAATTGGTGGTTCTTTTTTATGTTTATAGGGGGTCTGTTTAATGTTCCTTAAAGTAAAATAACCATATTGCTTGTTTTAACGACTTTTTTTGCCTTTTAAAATCCCCCTTTCTGCAATTTTAGTTTTTAATAGCTGCCTTCCTTTATACCCTTTTGGGGTGTAGTAATCTTAATTTTCCCCATTGTTCAAAAATTTAAAAAAAAAAAAAAATTGTGGTTAACCAATTTCTTTAAGAAAAATTTGTATGCCCCCAACAAAAAAAAATCTGCCTTCTTTTGAAACTTTTTACTAAATTTTCCTAAAGCGTGTTTTTTTTAAAAAAATTGTCCCTTCCAAGTAACCCCCGGGTTAAAAAGAAAGGGTTTTGGCATCCTTGTTCCAATTTTTAATAAAAAAAAAATTCTTTTTTTTCTATTCTTTCTGTTCATTGTTCTATTGCTTTATCAGGGCTTTACCTTTCTTTTTAGAATTTTAAAATATTGCTCCTTAAAAGCTGCCCCTTAACTACAGCCCACCAACCAATAAACAAGGAACCTTTCTTTTATGGCTTTATTTTTTGGTTAACCTCTTTTCCAAGAAGTTTTTGAAAATGGTGCTTTAAAAGCAATATTTGGCCTTCCCTCAAAAGCCATTTTTTTAGACCGGATTTTCAGAAGTCTTTTTAATAGCCAACGCTAACCCCCCAATAACAGCAGAGGTCCAAATTAACTCTTCTTTTCTGACCCCATATTTTACAAAAAATTTAAAAAATTAAATATTTTATAAATATATTTTAAAACATTTAATGGGGCGGCCGGGTTTCTTTGCAAGTTTTGGGCCTGGTTGGGTTTTTGGGTTCTGTTCTTTCTGAGTTCTTGCTTGTTGGTCGCTTGTTGCTCCAACCCTATAACTGTATAACCAATGCCCAAAACAGTTAGCTTAAACAATAAAACGAATATTTTTTTATGGGGTGGGGTTTTCTTTTTTTGGGGTTTCTATAGGGACTTTTTTTTTTGATGCTTTTCCGGGTAAGATCTTTTGCTTGCTTGATACAAGTTTTTTTTTGTCGATCATCTCCAACCTTTGCCACTTCAACTCTCCCCAAACTCTTACCACTCTTTGGCACTGTTGTGACTTTGGAAGGGCTGCGCTTCCGTTGCCCCTTGTTCGTCCATTTTCCCGTCTTCCGTTGCTTCATCACTGTGTTCTGTTTTCCATCTTTTTCTATGGGTTAAAATTTTTTAAAGATTTAAAGTTATCATACTAGCAACTACTGGGGCAAAGGGCGCCAAAAAAATAAAATCTCACAGCCCAAATGTCTCCAGCCTTAGACAAAAAAAGGGTCTTGTGCCCGGTCAAGCTAAGTCCCGCCTAATTTTTTATTTGTCACTGCCTGCACCCAGCGAGCTTTTGTTAAATGAAGGGACTATCCACATTAAAAAACCCTTGTGCTTTAGCGATGGCCAATAACAGTAAAACCCTAGGCTTTTTCACCCTTTTTTTCTCCAAAAAGGATTCTACTAGATAATACTTAATAATGTTCTTTGGGAACTGCTGTACCTTCAACTGTTTTAAATTTTGTTTTTAAATAATGCTTTTTTTTACCACAACACAAGAAGTTCAACTTCTCCTTTTTATCCACAGACTCTTATCTGTTTTTTCTTCTTGACTAAAACAGTAGATTCTCTGCAAAACCTGCAATTCTGTTTTTCCATCTTTATCAATAATTTTTTATTTAACATTATTTAATAATTATTATCTTCCTTCTTATTTTTGTTAGATTCTTGCCCGGTTCTTTTTTTAGTTTTTATTAGGGTTTTTGTTTTTTTCTTTTTAGGTTCTTGTTTTTGTTCTTGTTTAGTTTTTTTTATTCTTGTTTTTGTTCTTAAATAAGTATTTTTTTTTTCTTTTCAGGGTTTTTGTTTGTTTCTTGTTTTTTTCTTAAATAAGTATTTGTTTAAATCTTTCAGGTTTTGTTAGGTTTTTTGTTTTATTCTTAAATAAGTATTTGTTAATTTTTTAAAAAATATTTGTTAATTTTTTGTCAGGTTCTTAAATATTTTATTCAAATAAAACTTGTTTCAGCATCAGCCCTATAATTTTATGTTTTACCCATTACAAATAAGATGGTAACACTTTTATTTTTAATAGAGAGATAGGGTAAGAGCCGCTTGAAGGTAAACTGCCTTGTTTTCATACAAAACTACTTAACTTTTGGTCCGATGAGGCGAAGCTGAAGTTGAGCTTGAGTCGGCTTTTAGTTTTACCCTATCTCTCTTCTCACTTGTTATAATTTACAACCTTATCTAGCTTGTTATTTCAATCGACTTGAATCACACTGTGCAAGTCTAGGTTCCAAATTACAACTGTATATTAGTGTATGGTCTTACTATGGGTTAATATTTAAAGTTTGCAAATTACATTTAATCTCTCTGTGTCAAGAATACTGTGTAACCACACACATACTCTCTCTCTCTCTCTCTCTCTCTCTCTCTCTCTCTCTCTCTTTCTCCCTCTCTCTGTTGAGGGCCAGATGAAAAAATAGTCTTTGTAACTTTATTACCCTCCTAAAATAAAATTGTGTTTGCGTTTCTCTCCCCCCCCCCCCCCCCCCCCCCCTCTCTCTCTCTCTCTCTCTCTGTTGAGGGCTAGATAAAAAAAAAAGTTTTGTAACTTAATCTATTACACTCCTAAAATAAAACTGTGTTTGCGTTTCTCTTTCTCTCTCCTCAACATTCAAACACTCATTTTCAGATGAAATCCTAATTGATATATTAACTTGAAATAAGCTAAGACAGTAAGAGGCAGGGGACAAATACTACAAACACCACTGACCAGTACACACAAATCCATTCTCATCACATTCTACTCAAGATTCCCTCTTGAGTTCTTCTCTACAGCTTTCAGGGAGTAAAAACCCATCAATCAGCTGCCAATAATAAAAGTCTGTTCTCCACCCAGAACAGCAGAATAGTTTGAAATTTCAGCTGAATAATTTACAACTAACCCACCCTGGCATCAATACATTTCCCCATGCTGTGTCTTTGTATTATTACTTCTTTTTATATATATAAGTGTCCACAGGTACACTGCACTGACTTTTTACAAATTTTTACCAGGTCTGTTCATAATCATAGGCTTTGTCTTTTAAAAACAACAATCAAATCAAATCAAATCAAATCACACCAAATCTTTTTTTTTAAAGGATAATGAATAAGCACCAATGTGTTTTTTTACATCCAGTCCCAGATAAAACTAGCTTTTGACAAAAGCTCAGCTCAGTTCCATCTCCCATGCACAGCCTGCATATCCTTGAATCTAAAATTATATATTTAACCAAAAAAAATCATTTTTCACATAACCTTTCACACAAGCAATCCTTAGATCCTTTATCTGCAACATTAAAATGTATCATGCAATTTTTTGTTTGTTTGTGGATCCAAGGTTAACCAATGGTGATAATATTTTGTGTATGGGGCAATTTTTGCCCACCATGAAGGTAGCTGCATTCTGACTTTGGGGATGCATGGTGGGTATATAATAATATAATTTATAATTTTTATATTTATAATTTGTGTTTCCATAACCCACAAAATGCTGACATGAATTACATGATCTTTAATGTGCATATTCGATCTTCTGCATGTATATATATATATATATATAATATTCATGAAGGGAATTAAAGCACTGGCAGGTCTGCTCTTGGAAGTTGATCTGGAAGATTAATTAGTTAATTCATCAGACACCAACAGGATTCAAACACCTGACTTCATGGATGGGGGTATGGGATAGCCTGGTTGGTTAGACTAGATTGTTGTGCATTGCACTTGAAATCTGCTGACAGGTTCTATGGCATTTAAGGGAACATTTTCCCCTGGAGTCAACATCACTGGTCAGTCCTGACTCCACCCCCCCCCCCCCCCCCCCCCCCCCCAAATCAAATGTCCTTCATATGACACTATAAACCTAGGTCCTGTGTGCAAATGCCCACAGAACATCTTTCACACAGGTTAGAACCAGTTCCCCTCTTCAGAAGAGTAGGCCAGTGGGAACTGGGAAGTAGGAGGAAACAGATTCATGACCAAATTTACAAAACTGCTTACACAGGGGGACTGGATGTAACAAAAAAAAAGGGAAAAAAAGAGAACATGACTGCTTACCCTCAACAACAAAAAATCCCATAATAATACTAAATGGTTCCAGAGGATTTAAGTGGAAAGGTCTTAACCACTCAGCTATATAGGGCCTAGCGTCCATCATTTCGTGCAAATAAGCACATGTTTTCGTGCATCTTTTTAAAGATATGTACGAAAATTATATAATAGCCTACAGCCCGCGTAACACATTAATTGTACTATCACAAACACTTTTGATTAAGAATGGCGTGAGAATTTGAATCTATGCCAAGAGTGTTACTACTGTTTATGGGTGCTCAGATTGCAAAATAATAAACCCCAAGGTAAACGTAGAATTAAGACTAAGACTTTTAAGGACTATAAATCAGTAAACATAGTAGAAAGGACAGCCTGCAACAACAACAGAGGCTACACAGTCCCAGACAGCAGGTGCAACCAGTACAAGCACTCCTTCTTCGTGCAGACGGTTATAGACTGGAACCACCTCAGCGACCAGACCGTCAATTCCAAGACCCTGAGCTCCTTCAAAGGGGCCCTCACCAGGGAGAACCAGCACTAGGTTCAGAACCAACCAGCATTAGTACTAGCAGTTAAGCGCAAACCCCCAATCCGTCGCGTAAAGCCAGAAGTGGTTACTGCGACGTATTGATCCAGATCCAGATCCAGAATAACAACTGTTAAGACTAATAAATTTTCGATGTAACTTTTGGAATGCCTGCTAAATTAATATCAGCCCAGCAAATCAACAAGACAAATGCACGGGGGGGGGGGGGGGGGCAGAGAAAGTACAAAGAAGAAAGATCTAGGCTACTCACGGGGAAAAGCCACAGAATCAAGAACACAAGCGATATGAAAACCGCAGCTATGCCAACGCCTATGGCGACAGCCAGCCAACTCATAATGTCGTCTGCAGAGGCACTCGGCCTGTGTTGCTGTAAATAAGGTGGGCTAGTCGCAGGCTTAGCGCTAGGCTTCTGTGGAACTGTCCTGAAACTGCAGTGCGTCTGTGCAGCGTAATCTTGACGTGTCACACCAGTACGGTGCCAGCTCACAGGCGTCGCCTACATCTGAGCTCTTAAGCCTAGGCCTAGGCCTACTGTTGTCACCTGCAGCAGGTCTAGCCGCACGAATCCAACCAACGGGTACGCCCTCCCTCCTCCTCCCTCCCCCCTCCCCCAGCAGGCCTCACTTTTTCCATTAAATATAGGCCGAGGTAACCTTGAGAAAATTTGTTCATAAAATGTCATCAAAACCCGAATAAGAATTTATTTTTTTTTAAGGGGGGGGGGGGGGGGGGGGGCGTATCTGAATGCAAATTAGGACTCACGGTTTTATATTTATTTGAACCCCACGAAACGCCCTCTTTTACTTTGGAGTTGGGGAGGGGGTGCCTTTATGAAAATACTGATTTTATTCATCGTGTTTCAACGTTTAAAAAGGAAGAGGGGGAGGGGGGGGGGAGGTTGGGGGGGGATATGGTGGAGTTCGCTTACTTGTTAGCCACAGACAAGCTCAACGGTTGTGAACTGATATTTTCTATTTAAAAAAAAAAAAAAAATATATATATATATATATATATATTGTATAGTATTATGCAGTCTGCCCTCACACACACACACACACACACACACACACACACACACACACACACACACTGCCTCATATGCCCCTACATAATATAATGCCTGGACTTGATGCAAATCAGCACATGAGTGCTCATTCTATTATCCTCAAAATAAAATTTAAAAAATATATATATATATAATACTACACTACACTACACTACACTACACTACACTACACACACACACACACACACACACACACACACGTTAAATCCTGTTCCGCTTTTCGAAAGAGTAGGCCATTGTGTGCGGGTGGGAACAGATGACAACATTTACAAAACCGCATACACACGGGGACTGGATGTAAAAAAGCACATGAGTGCTTATTCCATTATCCTTGATATAAAAGAATAAATAAATAAAATAAACACACACACACACACACACACACACACACACACACACACACACACACACACACACACACACTCAGCCAGTTTAAAGACTATGCTATCACAATCGCGCGCGCACGTCTGTGTGTGTTTGAGGGGGTACTACGTGTGTGTGTGTGTGTGTGTGTGTGTGTGTGTGTGTGTGTGTGTGTGTGTGTGTGAACACACGCGCGCGCACGCACATATATCGATATAAACATGTATATAATATGTATTAAACATTTACATTATATACTTACATATATCCTACAACTAATTACAGTAGAGGTCTTACAGGAGAATCATATATTCAGCATCTTCCATTATTTTAGAATGCACTAAACGCATTAAAAAAAATTTTTCTTAACAACCGATAGGAGTTTCACATCTGATCTGTTTGACAAATTGATAACGTGTGAATCAAAAAAAAAAATTGTTGCTCCTCGATTGTTATTCAGCATTATTCCTCCATGAGGGCTTAACATTGCCAAATTTGACATAGACTATGCTGACCTTAAAAAAGGATGATGGGACCTCGTGTGGGCCTTTGTTAGATCTCATCTACATGAAAATTATAATAATCATTTGAAAATCTACACAGAAGGCTCTGTACTTGATAATAATGTTGCAGGAGTTGGATTTTTAATTCCCGCTCTGAAAATTGAAAGGTCTTGTTACATTGGAGAAGACTTTTCTTTTTTCTCAGCAGAGCTTGTTGAAAAAAAAAGTATTATGCAATAATACGCAATTGTAATGGCTTTTAACTTCCTGCTAAATTTTCCTTTCACGTGTTTACAAGTATTACTCTGTGTTGATTCCAAGTCTGTAAGATTCAAGATTGAATTCTGTTCACCCCTTTTGGGGTATGGAGGATTACAAACAAATTGAACAGGAGAATAAATCTAACAGCAATATACCCCAAAATAATATGAATACTAACAGTAACTGAAAGGCAAGAATTCATCGCATAATGATAAGCAAACAGTATTAATGACTCAATACTATTTTTAAGTATACACATTTCTTTAAAAGACATAATCTACACATATGGAAGTCATTTGAAATTTCAAGAAATACCTGCAAATCTTATGAATTTTGAGAGCGACAGAACTTTTCGAGATTTGCATTTCATTTGCTTACAAAAATTATAACTGGACATGGGTTGAAGAAAATGTCGGGGAATAAAATCTTGTTGTAAATGTTTGAAGTGGGGACATTCCATGATAAAATGAAATTCATCCCCTAAAACAGACATATTGCATTTTGAACATATTCTTTCTTCCTGACACACACACACACTGGCATACTTGTCACTTCTCTCATTCTTTCATGTCTGGACTATTGCAATTCTCTTTTGTCTGGTCTTCCAGCATCATCTATCCACTCCCTTCAACGTATACAAAACTCAGCAGCTCGACTAGTTCTCAGAAAGAAAAAATCTGAGCACATTACCCCTTTCTTGCAATCGCTCCACTGGCTGCCTGTGCCACAGAGAGTAAATTATAAGATCAGTACCCTCTGGGGACGGGATAGCTCAGTGGTCGGAGCACTCGCTTTCCCCCAGCCAAGTTAAGCAGCGTCGAGCGTGGTTACCAGTTGGATGGGTGACCGTTTGCGCGCCTTGGCTTCAGTACAGTTCCCCCAGTTCACCCAGCTGTAAATGGGTACCTGCCCTCTTTAGAGTCAGGGAAGGTAAAGCAGCGAGGGAGAGGAGATGGGCGCCGCCCTCAATATGCTGGCCCCAGAGAAGTGAGGTCTCTGACGCCTCGCTCCCCTACGACCTTATAGGTTATGGGACACCTTTACCTTTTACCCTCTGTTACAAATGTCTCCACAAAACTGCACCCTCCTACCTCTGTGAATGTCTTCACCTGTACACTCCTTCACGTTCCCTCCGCTCTGCTGCAGATACCTTGTGCCTACGAATACCTAGATTCAACCAATCCACTGTTGGCCGCCGCTCTTTCTCTATTTCCATCGACCTGGAATGAGCTCCCTCTCTCTCTTGGCCAGAAACCTAGTTATGACACTTTAAAATCCGCCTCAAGACATATTTATTTCAAACCTAAGATCCCCCCCCCCCCCCTCCTCCCCCTGTTTCATATCAGAGCTATCCCACCTTCAATAACCCATGCCCTATCACCCTGCTAAAGTATACGACCTGTGTGAGTGTGTGTGTGCTTTTGAAAAACATTTGACTATTTACATTTTATTTCATAAATTTTGTCTGCAGCGCACCATGTTTGTAAATATCTGTTTGTTTAAACTATTGATTATTTATCATTGATTGCATGACTGTGTAAGATTAGGTTGAATGCATGTGCTTTGATTTGTCTTTGCAAGATATAGCCCTATATAAGTTCCATTTATTATTATTATTATTATTATTATACGCACACACGCACGCACGCGCCCGCGTCCGCGCGCGCGCGCGCGCACGCACACACACACACACACACTCACACACACACACACTCTCTCTCTCTCTCTCTCTCTCTCTCTCGTCTAATATCACTTCATGTGAAAAGACGTTAATTCAAAGAAACACCCACCCACATGTAGAACATCTTGTGCATACGTTAAAACCCGTTCCGCTTTTCGGAAGAGAAGGCCATTGTGTGCTGGTGGGAACCGATGACAAATAAAGAACACACACACACACACACACACTTTGACTGGGACGGGATTACTGGTGGTTAGAGTGATGCTCTCGTCTCCTGACCCAGGTTCGAATCTGGTTCAAGAAGATTTTTTCCTCTGGAGTTAACATCAGTGCCGACTCCACTCACGGCAAAAGTCATTCGGATGAGCCTATAAACCGAGGTTCCGTGTGCGAACGCACGCAGAACATCGTGCGCACAAGTTAAAACCCCTTCCGCTTTTTGGTAGAGTAGACCATTGTGTGCCGGTGGGAACGGATGACCAAATTTTTACAAAACTGCATACACATGGGCACTGGGTGTAAAAAAAAAAAGCACATGAGTGGTTATTCCATTATTCTCAAAACAAAACAAAATAATAAAAAGAGTTACAGAGGAACACTGGCGCATGCAGTATGTTTCAGTCACAACTAGTAGGCCTATAATGTAAGGAGGAGGAGTCCCATAACCTATAAGGTCGTAGGGGAGCGAGGCGTCAGAGATCTCACTTCTCTAGGGCCAGCATATTGAGGGCGTGCCCATCTCCTCTCCCTCGATGCTTTACCTTCCCTGACCCTAAAGAGGGCAGGTACCCATTTACAGCTGGGGGAACTGGGGGAACTGTACTGAAGCCAAGGCGTGCAAACGGTCACCCATAATGTAAAGTTTCCCTTATTTGTACTGTTTTGGATGAAGTCAGTGGTTTTATCATTTTACCACCAAGGTAAGACAGTAAAGTAATTTAGGTGGTTTTTATTTTAATTTTATGCTGAACAGTCGACGGTATTAAATGTGAATAGTGCTTGCATACATGCCACTCTTCCCCACTCTTAAAATTTCATAGGTTAAAAAAAAAAAAATCGTACTCTTTCTGTTAAAAGATATTCACTGTTCTGTTCTCAGAAGGGAGATAATGCTCTCAGCTTGGCTAATGAATGAAAGCAACAACATGGCGGGTAGACGACGGGATGAAACCGAGGAAATGAATGTGGAAGCTCTAGAGGAGCTCGTGCGCAGACTTGAACGTGAACTGCCATCGGAGGAAGAGAGAAGAGCAGTCAGAAAATTGCACACTGACATTCGAGAAGAGTTGATTGGTGTGTATTTTATCTCATTTTGCATTTCCCCCCATTTACTTCACACAATAATTCCTTAGTAAGTTAGTTTTAAGAATTCTGATCTGACTTGAACAAGTTGAACTAACTTACTAAGGTTGTATCCCCCCTTAAAAAAAATTCTTTTGAGTGCTGACTTTCGACGGGCCGAAGATTATTACCTGCCAACATTACTGATATGTGGAAAGAAAAAGAGGCATCAATCATTTAGAGTTCGAAATAATTAGGCTATTTTAAATTAAAACTGAGTAACTCATATTTTCCAGACAGAAAACAAACAAACAAAATCAACAGAAAAACCCAACCCAACAGCACCAGAAATGCACACTACAGTAGTAGATTCAAATGAACCAAATCAGCAGTTATTAGGATGATACAATGTGAATAGTAATACACAGTTGGTATTCTGACTGAATCCAAAGCTGTGTTAGTGTGTACTAAAGTACTATGCTATAGATACTGAGTGACCATTATAACTATTAGGGCTAGGCAATAACACGAGTATTGTTAGACTGGTCTTGAGAGAGAGAGAGAGAGAGAGAGTATGTGTGTATGTGTGTGTTTGTGTGACTCAATGTGTGTGTGTGTGCACGCACGTTTCATGATGTTGCCATACAGTTTATATGATTTATATGTAATATTTGTGTGTGTGTGTGCGTGTGCGTGTTTCATGATGTTGCCATACAGTTTATATGATTTATATGTAATATTTTTCACCATCAACATCACTGATAAAATGGCAGATAGCTCAAATGCAAGCTTTTACTTTCACTGTTTCTGCCTCACAGAGGCTTTAGCAGTTTAGCTTTTAAGGCTTTATGAAGCACTGGGTTGGAAGAAGTTAACCCAAGACTTTTGTTGTTGTTTGTGCTATTAGTATTACTGTATTAGTATTATTTACTAGTATTTGAGTAGTATTGTTGTTGTTTTTCTGCCCACCAAACTTCTGGAGCTTGTATACAATCTCATTACATCAAGTAAGGGATAAGTTCTTTGCATGGTCTTCAGTGGCATGTGTTCTGAATCTAGCTGATTTTGGAAAAATAATTAATAAATAGTAAAGTACCTAATCTCATTTGGAAGTTTTGTGAGATTGAGAAACAAGAAAGCAAACAAATAAAAGCCACAAAACAAACAAACAAAAACAAAACAAATAATGAATATATTTCATTATCTATCTGTTAAAAGAACTAGATTTTATAATGAAAGCAGCAAATACCACATGTTTTCTGTGAAATAATTTAAATGAATTTTACTCTTAAATTCAAGCTGGTTAAAAGTCCTGGTACTGGTAGTTTTAGGAATCCCAAGATAAGAGTTAATAGGCAAAAGAGACAATGATAATGAACTTGGCAGAAGGTGATAACACTGATATTTTCACTTCTATTTAGAAGTTTATTCTAGTCATCAGCGTTTTTGTTTGACAATAACACACTGCAAAATTAAAAGACATATAATGTGTTATTGAAAACTGTTTCTGACATGGCAAAATGAAGATTCTCTTTTAAACTAAATTTATTACTAATTTAGTAATTAAAGTTAAAATTCAAAAGTCTATGATTGCAGCAGATGATTAAAAAAGACAACAACACCAAAACCTATATCTACTTATCTAGTAATGTTTCCTAGATGGCTGAGTTCTAATTTTAGCATAAATTTGTTTTTTTCCCCATAGGAAATGTTGCTTTGATTTTTCATAGTTAATAAGCAGCTGTCAGTTTGATGCTGTGTTGATGGTGTAGATAGATTGTTGGGTTGGGTTGTTTTTGTGTGTAGATCTATAGATTGCCTGTATGACCCAGCCTTGACAGAGTCACATATTTTTTTCAGCGAACTGTGAAGATGTTACTGGAGATGACTTACAGAGTACCCTGGACAGAATTGAACAGAATTTTGGCCGAGGTGAGTTGGAGACCAACTTTTTACAGTCGTAAAAATTTATAACATTACTTAATATTGTTATATTGTATTTATCCATTCTGAAACATGAGGACAATGTTATATTTGATAAACAATTTATTTGTACTGAAGCCTGGGTACAATTTTGTGTTCAGTTCACACAACACGAGAAGCGGTCAAAGATGCTGAAAATATCCGACTCCTGGCAGAGATGCAGCGTCAGAGGATGCAAGGTTATGACATCAACCTTGTGCGTTTTCTGCCAGGAGAATTTGCTGAAAACTTGGTAAGTAATGACACTGATGGAACACAGGTTTCAGAAATTGGGGTGGTATAATACGAATATAATTGATAGTAATTCAGGCAAGTCGGTGAGAAAGATGGAAAAACTCTGCAGCTCGATTAGTCCTCAAAAAGAAAAAAATCTGAGCATATTACTCCTCTCCTGAGATCTCTCCACTGGTTGCCTGTGCCACAGAGAGTAAAATACAAGATCAGTACCCTCTGTTACAAATGCCTACATGAAAGTTGAAACAGTACTCTCCTATCTATGTGAATGTCTTCATCTGTACACTCCTCATTCTCTCCACTCTGCTGCAGATACCCTATGCTTACAAATGCCTAGATTCAACCAGTCCACTTTTGGCTGTCGCTCTTTCTCTATTTCTGGTCCATCAATCTAGAATGACCTCCCTCTCCCCCTTCATGAAAAGCCTACTTATGACAGTTTTAAATCCAGCCTCAAAACATACCTATTTCAAACCTAAGATTTTCCCCTCCTGTTTCATCTCATATCTGTCCCTACCTTTAACAGCCAAAAATTCCACCACCCTTCTGAAGTGTATCACCTGTGTGTGCATGTGTGTGCGTGTGTGTGTGTGTGTGCATGTGTGTGTGTGTGTGTGTGCATGTGTGTGTGTATGTGTGTATGTGTATGTGTGTGTGTGTATCTGTGTGTGTCTGTGTGTGTGGGTGCATACATTTGAATTTGTTTAAAATATTGTTAATCATTGTTAGTTGCATGTGTAGGAGCTGGTTGAATGCAAGTGCTCTGATTTGTTTTTGCAAGATATAGCGCTATATAAATTCCATCTATTATTATAAAGATTGAAAGTCACCAGGCAAAAACAGGATGCATGTTGTCAAATATGCTGTTTTATTTTATATTAATTATATATATATATATATATATATTTATATATATTATATATATATATATTATATATGTATATATTTATTTATTTAAGCAGCCTTACAAGTTAAAGAAACTTATGAAATATGAGACTTTGTAATATCTCATAAGTGTAGATATATCTTTTGATTCTAGTCTTGCAGACATTTTTTTTTTATCAAACGCTGTAAAGGAAATGGCTCACTTTTTCAAACTGGGATTTAAAGAGAAAAAAATCCTACCCATGAGCCAATAGGGAAATAAATACAGTTGCAGACAGGAAAAGAAAAAAAATGTAATGGGTGGCACAGTACTGCTCTTGTGGCAACATGCTCTCCTTGGGGAGAGCAGCCCAAATTTCATGCAAAGAAATCTGCCGTGACTTAAAGGGTATACAATACAGTACATTACAATACAAACTGTAGATTCAGCAGAAAACCATTAACAGATTTTCTTATGATAATCTCTTTTTATAAATCAGACTGTTGTGAGATGGATGTTTAAGTGCTGTTTTACTTATTTGGAAACTATGAAGTTTGCAAGAAAAATTACAAGCCTTTTTTGTTAATCACAGGAGGCACCGTGGTCGAGTGGTTTAGGCGGTCAACTCGTGATCCAGAGGTCGCGGGTTTGATCCCCGCTCGGCTCGGGTGTTGTGTCCTTGGGAAAGACACTTTACTCCTATTTTCCTCACTCCACCCAGGTGTACAAGTGGGTACCAGCTCTGCTGGGGAAGTATCTGGCGACAGACTAGCGTCCTGTCACAGGGGTGGTGAAAAACCATCAGTTCGCTTAACGCTACAGAAACTGGGATAAGCTCCGGCTCTATGGGCCTTCTGGCTCGAAAGAACATACTTTGTTAATCACACAATATCTCAAGTTATTCACTCAGTACACAGTAACCCCAAGATATCTCTCTCTCTCTCTCTATATATATATATGTGTGTGTGTGTGTGTATATATGTATAAATATGTACATACATATATATATATATATATATATATATATATATATATATATATATATATATATATATATAAAAGTAAAGGAGTCCCATAACCTATAAGGTCGCAGGGGAGCGAGGCGTCAGAGACCTCACTTCTCTACGGCCAGTATATTGAGGGCGGCGCCCATCTCCTCTCCCTCGCTGCTTTACCTTCCCTTACCCTAAAGAGGGCAGGTACCCATTTACAGCTGGGTGAACTGGGGGAACTGTACTGAAGCCAAGGCGCGCAAACGGTCACCCATCCAACTGGTAACCACGCTCGACGCTGCTTAACTTGGCTGGGGGAAAGCGAGTGCTCCGACCACTGAGCTATCCCGTCCCCATATATATATATATATATATATATATATATATATATATATATATATATATATATATTATATTTTATTAAAGTGCATTCTTTAAGTTGCATAAGAAAATACTTTGCTGTATGTTTTTTCATCAAAGATGCAACCATTCTGATATATACAGTTTCTATTTTCCATGTCCTTTCATTAAAAAGAAAAGTTGAAAAGTCTGTTTATAGCAGTGCATAGTTGTATTCTAATTTTGTTCTCTTGTATGTGCACTTTAGTGTAAGCATGCTCACACATGTACACACACTCACTCAAACATGTACCAATACACAAACACACAGCCACATGCATACAGACACACGCATACACATATACACACATGCACACACACACACGCGCACATGCATGCATGCACGCATGTACACATGCACGCATGCATGCAATCACATACACACACGCATACTCAGATAAACTCACACACACATGCACGCACACGCACGCGCACACACACACACACACACACACACACACACACTCTCTCTCTCTCTCTCTCTCTCTCTCTCTCTCTCTCTCTCTCTCTCTCTCTCTCTCTCTCTCTCTCTCTGTGTCTTGTTGTCTGTCTTGCTGTCTCTGTCTCTGTCTCTCTCTCAAATGCGTACAGATATGAACATCATAGGAAACTAAAGCTTTGTTAACATTTTGTACTGAATGATTGTAAAGCATATAATTGTTAAGTTTATTTCAGGGAGATTTAATTTACTCTCTCTTTTACTCTTCCCCCCCATCCCCTCTACTCTCTATAACATGGAAGATTTAGTGTGGGGTGAATGGAATAAACAGCACAGGCTGACACACAGCTGTCAGTTTCCCCCACACTCAGCTCCTCGCAGCTGCTGCTATCCATTCCATCCCAGCTGGTGCTAATTATAGCAGAAACTGACCACACTTGGACTTTGTAAAAGGAAGGGGCTAAACTTTAGCACTGGGCCCTAGGCCCTTGACTGAGTTGTGCTGGATTTGCCTGCAGTGGACACTATGGTGAAACGAAACCTGATACTGTTGACAGAAAAGGTACACGGTGGAAACCCTGAAGGCGCAGGCTGACCGAGGACCCCTGACCACCAAGGCCTGGAACTTGCTGGGGCAGCACTGTCAGCAGCACTTCAAGAAGTCCCCTGCCCTGCATTTCATGTAAGATAGGGCAGAAGAGAGAGAATATCCCCCTACTCTTTTGTTCTTCTTCCACAGGTGTCTCTGTAAATGTCTCTAGAGGCTGCACTGCATTTGATGTAAGGTGGAACAAACGAGAGAACATTCTCCTCCTCTGTAGTTCTCCTCCCCTAGATGTCTCTGTAAATGTCTGTAGATGCTGCCCTCCATTTCTTGTAAGATATAACAAATGAGAATATTCTCCTCTGTAGTTCTCCTCCCCTAGATGTCTCTGTAAATGTCTGTAGATACTGCCTTCCATTTCATGTAAGATAGAACAAATGAGAATATTCTCCTCCTCTGTAGTTCTCCTCCACTAGATGTCTCTGTAAATGTAGATGCTGCCCTCCATTTCATGTAAGATAGAACAAATGAGAATATTCTCCTCCTCTGTAGTTCTCCTCCACTAGATGTCTCTGTAAATGTAGATGCTGCCCTCCATTTCATGTAAAATAGAACAAATGAGAATATTCTCCTCCTCTGTAGTTCTCCTCCACTAGATGTCTCTGTAAATGTCTGTAGATGCTGCCCTCCATTTCATGTAAGATAGAAACAAATGAGAATATTCTCCTCCTCTGTAGTTCTCTTCCACTAGATGTCTCTGTAAATGTCTGTAGATGCTGCCCTCCATTTCATGTAAGATAGAAACATGAGAATATTCTCCTCCTCTGTAGTTCTCCTCCACTAGATGTCTCTGTAAATGTCTGTAGATGCTGCCCTCCATTTCATGTAAGATAGAACAAATGAGAATATTCTCCTCCTCTGTAGTTCTCCTCCACTAGATGTCTCAGTAAATGTCTTTAGATGCTGCCCTCCATTTCATGTAAGATAGAACAAATAATATTCTCCTCCTCTGTAGTTCTCCTCCACTAGATGTCTCTGTAAATGTCTGTAGATGCTGCCCTCCATTTCATGTAAGATAGAACAAATGAGAATATTCTCCTCCTCTGTAGTTCTCCTCCACTAGATGTCTCAGTAAATGTCTGTAGATGCTGCCCTCCATTTCATGTAAGATAGAACAAATAATATTCTCCTCCTCTGTAGTTCTCCTCCACTAGATGTCTCTGTAAATGTCTGTAGATGCTGCCCTCCATTTCTTGTAAGATATAACAAATGAGAATATTCTCCTCCTCTGTAGTTCTCCTCCCCTAGATGAATAAGAGTCTCTTTACTTCATTTGGTCATTTGTTAATTCTTTCCCAGTTTGAATGCCATATCCTTTCCTTCTCTCCCCCCCCCCCCCCCCCTTCCCCCTTCCCTCATTGTTGTTAAATATTTTTGCTGAAATTGTCTTTTGCTTTGAACTGAAAGGAATTATTTTTTAACTTTAAAGTTAGTAAATGGTTGTTTTTTTGTTTGTTTTAAAAATTTGTATGCATAAGAATGCATTAGATTGTTTTTGATTCATGCTTTTGCTTAAAATGTAATGGTCAGTGGTTTGTTTTTTTCAAACAGCAACTTTTTTGTTTTTGTTTTGTTTTAAAGAAATGTTTACTGCAAAAATGACATGTCTAAGGTCGAAGCGATCTATGTTTCAGTATTGATAATATTTGAATTATGTAAAGCTGGGAAACCCGATTAATAAATCATGGGACAGTATGCTTATCAACTGTTATCATTATTTTGCATTTTCTTTTGTTGTGAATTTTTGTTTTTACTTGTTTGTCACGAAAACCTTCTTGTACCAGGGTTCGTACAAATCTTTAAAAGCCCTAAAAAGCCCTGATTTTTGAAGATCCAAAATAAGGCCCCTAAAAAGCCCTAAAAATGAGACATACAGCCCTGGAGGCCCTAAAAAGCCTTAAAAATGGGAACATTGAGTGAGAGTTTCTATTGAAATGTAGATTTAACAAATATACAAAATAAAATTTATGAGAATTGAAAGCAAGAAGGGTGTCCAAAGATCGTATTATCGTCGATAGAATGCCTGTCTGCTATTCATGTCGTTCCACCTATTTTGCCAAGGGAGGTAATTTGCCTCCATTGGAAGCGCATATTCGCTTTGCTTTCACCAGTTATTTTTTACATGCGGAGGATTACCTACTCCTATGGTATGTCCATAATTTGTTCGGAAATGATGTTTAACTATGGAACTGCGATCATGAGTAAAATAAAATACCAGTTTACTGTGCTACAATCCTTCTCTACGAGATTTTTCAATTTTAGCACAGCTGTGCTGTGAATAGCAAAGCCTATAATTTCTCCTGTGCAACATGTGCAGTTTTCAAAATGATGCATGTCAGAATGGGAAAAAAATAAAACCTGTAGCCAAATCTATTCTTTATTTGAGGAGGTTATCCCCACGATTTCCTGCAGAACGCATACAGAAACAAATCCAGTTGATAAGGCAAGTCAGAAATGCCAGCACTTTGCATATTTTCCACCGCTCAATGTGGTCAATTTAGTTGACTTTACTTTAAAATTTGCAGCTTATTCAGTTATTGGCAGACTTGATCCGAAGATTCTTGCTTTAAAAAAAGAAATTACTATGGGGAGAGGGTGTTGACATCTTTTTCAAGCCAGTGTTAGGCCTACCACTCAGTCTGCATTGACAATATGGGACTTGTACATGTATTCATAGTGAAGAGAACTTGTGTCCATCAACATCTGTCTCTGTCTCTCTCTCTTGTGCATGCGTGCGTGTGTGTGTGTGAATGCCTGCATGTACGCACGTATGAGATGGAAATAAAGGAGTAGAATTTGGAAGAGGCACTGTGGCTGTGTGAGGGTATTGATATTGTTATTACCAGTTCTAGTACTGGTAACCATCTGCATCTTTGATAAGGCAAGGAGACTGGTTCACATCAGATGAAGTTTGAGGGATAGTGTCAGAAGTTCACTTTGCTAGTTGTGTGTGAAAAAACCTATTAAAATCAGAGACACTTCTTTCAGTTTCTCTTACATTGGTATTTCAAGACATGGAGACTTCCATCACATCATGATTTGATGTTTTACTGTGAAGATAATAATTCATTGTGGTATCTATGATTGAAATACATTTTATTCTAGAACTTAACTTAGATTTGTGTCAATAAATATCTAACATGCAGTTTTAGACAAGAAGACTTTGCTTACATGAGTTTCGGATTAGTTTATCAAAGTAAACGTGTACACAGGGTGATAAATTATACTTCGATACCCCGCGGGTAGGCCCTAAATTTGGAAATAATGTCCCTAAAAAGCCCTAATAAGGCCCTAATTTTCCCCCCACCAAGTCTGTATGAACCCTGTGTACAGACCAAGAAAACTCACTGGTCCCACTGAGCTTGTTGTTTAGTATTCTAGGACTTTTTGCATAATGTTTGATAAAACTGTCTCTCTGAATAAGTTCTTCACCCACTGACAGTTGGGGCGTTAGTGTATTATTGTAACAGAACTGTGCTACTGATTCTAGATATTCTTTTCTCGCTGTCTCCAGGTGTGGGTCATTTGAGCGAGGAGAGGTGGTGAGGAAGGTGGTGTCCAGAGAGAGAAAACCCAAAGACACAGAGCCAGGGAAAACCACGGAACTCAAACAGGTGAGGTGCTGGGATCCGTGAGGGGAGGGTGGTGGTGGTGGAGTTTTGAACTTTTTTGGGGCGTTTTGTTTTTGGTTTGTTCCTTGGCTAGAGCTCTGAGGTTCACCAGTGGTGAGATTTTGCGTATACGTCCACTTTTGCCCACCATTAAGGTAGCCGCATTCTGACTTCAGGGTGTTTTGAACTGTAAGACTCTTGTCATTTAGGAGTGGTTTTCTATGCTACAAGTTTTCTGAAGTGTCCTTACCAAAATTGATCAGAGGCATAATTTTTTTCCCCCTTTTGTTCATATCAAAAACACATGGATTGATATGCAGCGTGAGAATCAAAGCAGTTTGGGTTTCAAAATATTTTTTGTTTGTGTACATCAAACATTGATTTACCCATTGCATACTAAAAAGAAGACTAAAAGTTATTTTGTCATTTTGGTCAGATTTTTCCGCCGTGGAAGTCATTTTGTAGACAGAAGTTTGAAACAGCATGGATAAACATACTTGGATGTATGTAGATATGAATGTTGGGGTTTTTTGTTTAAAAAAAATCTTGTACAGTAAAAGAAAAATGTTAATGTAGTTAGTCATGTTTGCATGTCTTGCTCTTTGTGTGTGTGTATGTATGTGTGTGTGTGTGTTGTGCTGTGTTGTAAGTAAAAGAATGACTTTAGAAAGTTACCCATAAAAATTCCTCTTTCACAAAAATATTAAGTACTGAAGTAAGCTTTGTTATATTTAGTTTTAGCTTATGTACTTGACTGCTCCATTCATTTTTAAATATAAAATATAAAAAAAAGTATGTACTAAAATATGTGAAACTGATGATTCATTGAGTCCAGCCACATGCCAGTGAAGTTTGTGCATACACTAATGAGATTGTTGTTGTTGTTGTTGTTCCTCGGCTAGAGCTCCAAGGTTCCCCAATGGTGAGATTTTGTGTATGCAACCATTTTTGCCCGCCATGAAGGTAGCTGCATTCCAACTTCGGGAAAACTAATGAGAGATGTGCCGTTGGTTCTGCTTTGCACGTGTTGACTGTTGTTCTACTCATTTGTTGCAGCTTGAATCCTTCAAAGAAACATCAAAGAATGAGGCGACCACCAAGGAAGTGGAGACTGTGCTTCAGACACTCTGGTATCACTATGAACGCAATGACAGTAAGTTTTCTTTCTAGAATGTCGGCAATTCAGACAGGGAATGTAACTAGGGCATGACGTTTTCTTGCTTTTAGCAGCAAACGAAAAAAATCTGCAAAAATGTCTTTTCTGATTTAAAGTTTGATATTGTCCTAGGAAACAGTAGGAAGGCTTTCATTTGAATTCATGGTGATTTTCTATGTACAGGATTGTCAGAAATGGGTAGATTGGATTTGTTGTAAAGATGGCTTACAAAGCTAGTTGGGTGTTCGTTTCAGTAGTGAAGTTGTGCAGTTTGTTGATAAAGATATGTATTGATATTTTTTTTTTTTATTGTGACCTGGTGCATGTACTAGTTCAGAAGTGGTCAAAATGAAGGGAACTGATACTTGAAAGTTGATAGTAACCTACAGCAGAAGTGTTTGATTTTGTCTTTGGTTTGGTTTTTTCCCCTTTTTTTTCAGAAATATAAAAATTGTTCTGTCTGTTTGCAGAGAGTCCCATCTGCTACTTTGAATTTGTGATCAACCCATTTTCATTTGGACAGTCTGTGGAGAATATCTTCTATGTGTCTTTTTTGGCAAGGGTAGGTGCTCCGATAACTTTTCATTTTGTATCGTGTACTTGCTGTGGTGCACAGTGGGTTATGAAATGAATGAATTGTCCTGTTGTTTGAATCACAGGATCTGGCAAGCTTGCAGTTAATGACAGTGATGTAACTAGGGACAGTGACCAACAGAAACACTAATAACAAAATGATAATGTGATGGCTGCTATGGTGGTTAAAAGCGTTTTACTTCAGTCCTGTGGGCCTGTGAAGTTGTGGGTTTGATTCTTGGCAGTGGTGTCTGGAGAATTAAAGGTTGGGATTTTTACGAGCTCCCAGGTCAGCAACTGCAGACTTGCCGCTACCTTGATTTCCTTCATACATATACACATGCGGCAGATCAAATATACACATAAAAGAACCCGTAATTCATGTCAGCGTTTGGTGGGTTACAGAAACATAAACATACCCAGCATGCATCCTGTATTAAAAAAAAGTGAGGTGGCAGACTTCCTGCAGAGTTAACAAGCACAAGAGAAGACCAGGCGCTATGCATTGAATTCAGTAAGGAGATGCAGGAAAGAGGAGACAATAGTCCTGTGGAGCTTAAAGCACAGGGTCCAACGAATGAGTGCAAGAATGTCCACTATTGGGGACGGGATAGCCTAGTGGTCAGAACATTGCTCTCACAATCTGACGACCCAGGTTCGATTCCCGTTCAAGGGGATATTTTCCCTTGGAGTTAACATCTGTGCAAACTCCACTCTCCCCAAAAGTCCTTCGGATGAGACTGTAAACCGAGGCCCTGTGTGTGAACGAACGCAGAACATCTTGCGCACACGTTAAATCCTGTTCTGCTTTTTGCAAGAGTAGGCCATTGTGTGCCGGTGGGAACAGATGACAGAATTTACAAAACTGCGTACACATGGGGACTGGATGTAAAAAGCACATGAGTGCTTATTCCATTATCCTCGATATAAAAGAATGAATAAATAAATAAATAAACTATTTTGGGCACTGCTGGTCTCACTGTGAGGGCAACCAGGTTTGTGTGGATGGGTTTTTACTCTCTGTCGCTGTAGCATTGTGGATCAGTGGTCCAGAGGTAAAGCACCCGTCAAAAACATCGAGAAGTCGTGTGTTCAATCCCTAGCTTTCCTCCCCATCTAGTGGACCTTGATTGGTGGTCTGGGTGCTGCTAGTCTTTTGGATGAGACTAAGGTCCCTTGAGCAACATGTTTTGTGTGTGTAAAAGAGCCCATGGCAACAAGAGTTGTCCCAAGCAAAATTCTGCAGAAAAGAGCCACTCTTAATACTCGTGCAGACAGGAGAATTAGAAAAAAAAATGGTGGCACTGCTCTTGCGGCGAAATTTTATTTCTGGGAAGTGCTACCTGGATTTTATGTAGAGAAATCTGCTGTAACTGAAAGTGGTATACTACACTACACTACACTACACTACACTACACTACACTACACTACACTACACTACACTACACTACACTACACTACACTACACTACACTACACTACACTACACTACACTACACTACACTACACTTTACTTACACTACACTTACACTTCACTTCACTCACTTCACTTCACTCACTTACATCTTCACTTACACTCACTTCACTTACACTTCACTGCACCACTACACACCCACACCACACCACACCACACCACAGTACACCACACTACACTACACTAAATATTATACAAAAGCAATACAACACAAATTCCCATTCACAGATTTTATGGCCTTATGTAATTAATGAAACTGCTCTTTTTAAAGTGGAAAAAAGTTAACTGATTTGAAAACATATTAGAAGTATTTTTCTGTCTTAAACTGTTTTTGAAAGAGTGGAGAGAGACTGATCATTGGAGAAGAGACGTTTAACCATTGTTCAAGGACAAAAAACAATAACCACCCCGCATCACCACCACCACATTCCATATTGCTTGTAGCTGTGGAGTGGGATAAAACATTAATTTTTGATTATAGCAAGAAAGTTCAGTTCCTTGTTAAGAGGAAAAAGATGTGTCATGGTTTGGTTTGGTGGTTTTAAAAAAATGTTATTCACTGGATGATTTCAGGATGGCTATGTACAGCTGGATCTGGATGATGATGGTCTACCAGTTTTAGGTAAACAGAATTAGTCCTGTTGACAGCTCTATATGTATGTGTGTGTGTGTGTGTGTGTGTTTGTTGGTTTGTTTGTTTATTTAGTTTTACATTGTCTGCTCGACTCAAAGCAGGAAGAGGCAAGTCATAATTCTATTTGATATATTGACTCTTGCATTGTATATGAGCAAGAATAGCTGAGTGTATATAATTATGTCTCTTGTTGATATTTTGGACCATGCATTGTATTGATTTAGGATCCATGAGAAAAGAGTAGAAGCTTTTCTGCTGTCTTCTCCCCTCAAAACAAAAGTTCCTTGTCTTATTTATTTTGATGCAACAAAACTTGAAAAGAGTTGTTTGTTGTCATCTAACATCCATGAAAAAAATGCAAGGCTATTTTCGTGGTCTGAATCTATTTGACAAAGTGTTTTTGTCTTATGTGTGTCCTTCAATGCATAACAGAGAAGAAAAACTGTTGTCCTACATTTGCACATGCATACATGTAGTCATTTCCTTTCCTTTTAAGGTTAGACATGTACATGTTGCCCAAATCATGTTTGGTTGCTTTTTTTGCTTAGTGTTAAAAGCTTCTGTGTACAGTTGTGAAAATGTTTTCTGAGTGAATTAAAAAAAAAAAGAAGTGGGGTGTAAAACATCTATGAACACAGAATTCTTTTATCTGTTCTCAGTGAAAAGTTGTAGAAAATCTTGAATGAAAATTATAGTTTTGGTGGCCATTTTGGATTGTTTCCATGGCAGCGATGCATGAAGTTACATCGTTTGTGTTTTAGGTTTCATAAGTGAAGTCTTTTAATTTGTGGTGCAACTGTAAACATTACCTTCAAACAATTTTTGATCCGTTGTAACCCCACGAGTCCCTTCTCACCTCTTTTGCCGCTGTCATGTTTGGCTATGGCATATGCTAAGCAAAGTACAATGTGAGCATGGTATATTGACATACATTGTACATCAACAACATACAGTTAATGGTGACATACATTGTACATCAACAACATATAGTTAATGGGAGATAAAATTGTGAGGTATGCTGTATGAAGTATGCTGCCCCAGTTGTATGAATAAGAAGGGTGAAGACAATACCAATGCAGGAAAGAAGGAGCTAGAATCTGAACAAGGGAAGATAGAAGTGGTAGACAAATTCTGCTACCTGGGAGAGATGATGAGCTGCGAAGCAAAATCTGAGTTAGCTGTCAGAACCAGGATTGCGAGTGCTTGGAAGAAATGGAAAGAATTGGCAAGCCTGCTCGGAAATCCAAAAATCCCACTGGAGAGATGCGGTCTGATATATAAGGCTTGCATCAGACCTGTTCTCCAGTATGGTTCGGAGATATGGGTTTTCACAAAAAACGTCAAACATTTGTTGAAGAGCTTTGAAAACCGAATGCTACGCTACATGACAAAGATCAAATGGGAAGACAGGATCATGAATGAAGAATTATGGAAAATGTGCATAGTTGATGATCCGAAGTCTGTAGCTAGTACCAATAGACTGCGCTGGTTTGGGCACGTTCAACGGAAAGCAGACCACCACATCATAAAAAGAGCAATGAACTTCGTAGTGAATGGAAAGAGACCAAAGGGAAGACCTAGCAAGATCTGGGCTGCCTGTATTGCAGATGATCTTAGAGAAAGGGGCATAAATAAGGAGGAAGCTCAAAACAGAGATGGAGAAGGCTCATCAATGTCAAACCTCCCCTGGGAGAAACAAGACAAAAAAGGAAGAAGAAGAAGAAGCTGTATGAGGTATGCTATATGTCAGGAACACCGTCAAGAGGTAAATTGTGTCTTTCTTATCCTTGCTTGGAACAGAGCCTCTGGAAGGGAGCACGGAAGAGAGAAAAGCAGAGGGCAAGGCACGGCAGCAGATTGTCATCTCCATCACACCCGCTGATTGGAAGGTAATATCAATAAACTCCCCCTGAGGGGCCCTGTCTGTCAGTATGAATAGCATCTTCACCTTCCGGAAACTCTGTGCTAGGAATTCCCTTTCTTTTTCTTTTAAAAAAAACCACACTTTTTTATTCTTTTTTTTTTTTACATTGTAATAATAATAATAATAATAATAATGTATGGAATTTATATAGCGCTGAATCTTGTAAAGCAACAAATCAAAGCGCTCAGATGACTTTTTTTATATCGAGGATAATGGAATAAGCACTCATGTGCTTTTTTACATCCAGTCCCCGTGTGTATGCAGTTTTGTAAATTTTGTCATCTGTTTCCACCGGCACACAATGGCCTACTCTTTCAAAAAGCGGAACAGGATTTAACGTGTGCACAAGATGTTCTGCATGCGTTTGCACATGGGGCCTCCGTTTATTGTCTCATCCGAAGGACTTTGACATTCAGTTCAATTTTTTTGTCAAACTGGGAAGAAAGGGCGAGGCTGGGAATCGAACCCAGAACCTCATGGTCTACTTGTTGGCAGGCAAACGTCTTAACCATCCTGCCACCTTCCTTCATTGTACAGTTATAAGGATACAAAACATAAACATATTTTATATCCCTCTCTTTGTTTCTGTCTTTTTTACTTTTCTTCCTGTCACCTTCTTTGTCTATTTTTTGTCTTCTTGGTCCATTCTCCTGTCCCCCTTTTTCTTCTTCCAGAAAATTCCTCCTCTTTCTTCCTTAAACCTAAATCAAACTGAGAAAAAAAACCCACCTAGCTAAGGTAACTGTATTTGGGGGGTCTCCTCCCTCATTTTAGTCACAGCTACATACAGGGGTAGCCTGTGCAGGTAATTATAATGGCTTCTTACATAAGAATGTCTAGTCACTTATTGTCTGCAGTGTTTGCATGTTTGCCTGTTTTTATGTATTATAAAAAAAAAACCCAACAACATTGATGTAGAGAAAGGCACACATTTTACTGTTTGCAATTTTTCTTTTCTTTTAGAGAAAGCACACGCACAAAAAAAAGAGAAAAGCAAAAGTCATTGATTTTGTTGTTTGTGTCACTATGTCTTCAGGAGATTATTCAGGCCTTCAAGATCAGTGAACCTGTCATCAAGAGCAGAGCTTCCAAAACAAAGAACAGTCATGCGCAGCAGAATGGAGCTGGACCTTCCAAACAGCGATAGTGCCAGCTGGATGAATGAGAGAAATGAAGAGAGAGGACAGAGAGAGAGAGAGAGAGAGAGAGTGTTGTGTGTTAGAGACTGATGAGCAGAATAATAATGCTTGATTAGTGGAAAAAGTGAAGAGAGAGGAGAGAAAGAGAGAGAGAGTGAGTGTGTGTGTGTGTGTGTGTGTGTGTGTTAGAGACTGATGAGTAGAATAATAATGCTTGATTAGTGGAAAAAGTGAAGAGAGAGAGAGAGGTGTGTGTGTGTGTTGTGTGTGGTGTGTGTGTGTGTTAGAGACTGATGAGCGGAATAATAATGCTTGATTAGTCGAAAAAGTGAAGAGAGAAGAGAGGAGAGAGAGAGAGAATGTCAGTGTTCTACATAGTATTGCTAGATGAGTGAAAGGGAGAGAAAGAGTGGTGGTGGGGAGGGGGGAGGGGAATTTATATTGAGTAGTACTGGATGAATGAAAGAAATGAGAGAGAGAGATTTTTCTACAGATTAATGTTGCCATGTAAATGCAGAAATAAAGAGAGAGGGGAAGACTATATCGAAATGCAAAACAGAGAGAGAGAGAGAGTACATTAGAAAATGTGTGTGTGCGTGTGTTGATTTCAGAAGGTTGGGGAGGGTCCCATGTAAAGGGAGTTAAAAAGGGGATCCATGTATGCAAAGATGTAAGTGTGTCCTGAGAACCTGCAAATCTGGTTTTAAAATTTTCATTTGGTTTCCAGACCAGTCAGACTACTTTTTTTTTTTTTTCTTCTGGTTTCACTAGGCAGACATTGCATTCAGAATGGCTGCACATCTAAACATGTCAGTGTCGTCAGAAGAAGGCTTTGTAAATTGTGATCTATAGTCGTTGAATCAGAACAGATATCACGATGGGAAAAACCCCCAAGCTGCATACACAAAAATCTTACCGTTAGTGAACGTCTAGTGAACGTCAGAGTTCTGGCTGAGGAACAACCACCTCCCCCCACCCCCCAAAAACCCCCCAGCAAAAAACCAAGATGCCACTAAATGCCACCAAATTAATTCAGCAGAAGAGCATGGCTTCTTCATGCTGCTGACCTCATGATGACCGACATTGATCATTTTATCCATTTTCTGGCTGTGAAACGTAGCAAGATAAGCTTGGATGTGGCTGCATGGGCAACAAGAATAAAATGAGAGGAGAAAGAGATATTACCACAGATGAGGCAGCAAACTAAACACATGGAAAAGGTAGAGGTGTGAGTTTTGGGCAATGAGGTCAGGTTGTTTCACTGAGTAAACTTATAACAAACCTGTTCCAATTACACTCCCAAAACTCTAGAGAAGTTCGAGTTCTTTCACTTTCTGCTGTGTGGTTTGTGCAGTTTTTTATGTGTTACAGTGAGCAAAGTGTAGTTTTAAGACGCATGATATTACTGAGTTTTTATTTACTTTTGTTATTGATCTTGTTTTGTTGGCGTTTGTTTGGGTTTTTTGTTGTTTTTTTATATCTGGGTATGTCTGTGATGAGTGTGGTTGACATTGAAAAGTGGAGCAGCATTATAAATCCAAATGTTGTTTACAAGCAGGATGGTTGGTACTGCTCACTGACTGATTTCATAGTTTGGTCACCTGTTATGAAAGCAGTGTGTCTGTAGATGTGGTGTGTTTGTATAGTTACAGAAAAGTGTAAATAACTTGTTACTTCAATTATTTTGTTTATAAATCAATACTTATGTGTTTGTTTTGTTACCTGTTGAATGCCTTGTGAAAGACTGGTTTCTTGTTCTGAGAATAAAAAGTTGAAATATTCATGCTGGTTTTGTTTTTATCTAAGATCAGTCTGCGTGCTGGTTTTGTTTTTATCTAAGATCAATCTGCTTTCCATGGCCCAGATTAGCAGAGAAGTTTTCACTTATGTTAACTGAAAAGCTGTATAATTTGCACATTTCCTTTTGATTTGGGGGCTAAAATTGCATATTTTGTGCACAATTTTGAATAAGTTCTACAGAAGAATTTTGACAAATACTCAGCAGTATTCTGGTCCCTCTGCAGGGGAGGTTAGTACTAACAGAACCATTGCAAGCAACAGCTGTTTTGCATTGTGTGCAGTAAGTTGGGCTCATCAGATTTGCACCTAGTCAACACTGCAGGGAAACCACTTTATACATACATACTTAAAGAAACACTTTTCCAATACTGAACAGAAAAGAGATCCCCTCTTTTTCTCTGTCTCTCTTTTTTTGTCTTTGTTGGTCTATCTTTCATTTTGTGGGAGGGACAGCTCAGTGGTCAGAGCATTCACTTTCCTCAAGCCAATGTTAAGCAGCATCAAGAGTGGTTACCAAGTGGATGGGTGACTGCATGCCTTGGCTTCAGTACAGTCCCCCAGCTGTAAATGGGTACCTGTTCTCTTTAGGGGCAGGGAAGGTAAAGCAGCGAGGGAGAGGAAATGGTTGCTGCCCTCATTGTGCTGGCCCCTGGAGAAGCTGAGGTCTCTGACACCTCGCTCCCCTACAACCACATAGATTATGGGACACCTTTACCTTTTACCTTTCACTTTGAAACCTTTTTGAAAAATTACTAGCAAAACAAGGTATGCATTATCTCCTCATAGATCTGAAGACAGCTTTGGGAAAGTATACCACGTAATGGGTAACCTTGAGGATGCAATACACTGGCACCAAGCATCTTACTGCAGTGAAGTTCTGATCCGACAGCTCTGGTTCAAGTGCAGTTTGGAGCCCCCACCAAGACGCCCCTTCAAGGGATTTTTACCCATCAGTGCTAACTCCACTCCTCCCAAAATCCCAAGGTCAGTGTGCATATGCAGAACATCTTATATGCACATTATTATTTTATTTTTGTTCATTTTTCTTTTTTCCCTCGTTAAGCAGCTAAAGCTCCGAGGTTCACCAATCATGAAGTTTTGCATACGCGGCATGAAGGTAGCCACATTCTGACTTAGGGGATATATGCTGGGTATGTTTGTGTTTCCATAACCCACCAAGTGCTGACATGAATTATGGGTTCTCTAACATATTTTATCTTGTGCATGTGTATATACATGAAGGGAATTAAGGCTCTGGGAGGTCTGCACTTGAAGTTGACCTGGGATATCGTAAAATGCCTTTAATTTACCAGATGCGGCTGAAATTCAAACCCACGACTTCATGGACCAAAGTGATTGATGCCGAACAGTCTTAACTACTTGGCTGTAGTGTCCATCATGTGCACATTAAAACCTGTTCCACCTTTTGGAAGGGTGGGCCATTGTGTACTGGTGGGTGACAAAATTAACAAAACTGCTTGCACAGGGGGTTTGGATGTAAAAAAAGCACATTAGTGCTTATTCAATTAATCTTGAAATAAAAGAAGAAGTAAATGATAGAATACATGAAGACAAAAATAATGATGGGTGGCACTGTTCTAGTGGCGACACACTCTCCCCAGAGAGACCAACCCAAATTTCATTCAGAGAAATCAACTGTGGTACAGTACAAAGCAATACAATACGATGCGATACAATACAATACGAAAGTAGTATCCTGCCTGTGTATGAAAGTTCAGAGCAGGCACCACTAAACACCACCAAAATGACCCAGCAGCCGTGCAGGGCCCCTCTGGCTGGTGGTCTCATAGCGGCTCCCTGTGGACTTCTGATCCTGAGGATGTAACATGATAAACCCAGAGACAGCTCAGAAAATGTAGGTAAAAACGGTGTGTGTGTGTGTGAAAATGAAGGAGGGATTGAAGTAAGAGGTTGTGAGTAGGAAGGAAAGCTGAAGGAACAGGAGAATTGAAAGCATGTACATCTCTTTCAGTAATCAGGAATGCAGCAAGCATTACCATTGACGATAATCACCACAAAATTAACTGGTCGTTAACATGACCAAAAAAAAAAAAAAAGACTGAAGAAGTTGTCCCCTCACAGAGTATGAATTTTGCAATATTCCTTTTTATCCCGAATAATGGCATCTGTAGGAAGCTTACCGTCAAGTCACACCCGCGGGAGTGTAACAATAATGGGGAAGATTGGGGAGGGGGAACGGAGCAAAAGACTCTAACACAATGAACTGACAAGTAGAATCTGTTAACGTGGGTGACTGCGGTGAAACATTCCACACAAAAACTCACCCCTTGTTCTTGTAAGCCATAACCAAGCAATTTTGATCAGCAGCAGCACTCTCTGTAGGCCAATAAACCGTCCCTGCTGGCCCACTATGCATCAGTTTCCAAAGCCAATTTTGCACGGTCAGGCGTAGTTGCTTGATGGATAGTTTGTTCCCTCGGATGAAACTATAAACCGGGGTCCCGTGTGCGAACGCACGCAGAACATCTTGCGCACACGTCAAAAACCTGTTCCGCTTTTCGGAAGAGTATGCCATTGTGTGCCGGTGGGAACAGATGGCAAACTTTACGAAAACTGCATACACACAGGGACTGGCTGTAAAAAAAAAGCACATGAATTCTATTCCATCATCCTTGAAATAAAAGATTTAAAAAATGAATAAATAAAAAAACAAAACAATTCATGCGGCATGAGTAAAGCCAGCTCCCACTTGCCCAGTTCACCTACACCTTCACCTATCTCGTAGTCTTGTAGACCGTTGGGACACCATTGAAGATTTTCCAACCAGTTTCCTCCATCCTCCACACAACTCCAGCCCATTTGACTCAGCTCTAAATAAGCAGCCTAATGCTTTCGATCACTCGCTCAATCACGATTTTAGAGCAGCCCTAGATAACCAGGAGACCTTATCGGGTGTGTCAACAAGAAGAGAATCAAAGTTAACATGGTACTATTTTACAAAATGGGAACATCAACTCCAGAAACAGTCATCCATTCCTAATCTTGCTGCCTTGTTAATGGTTGCGGAAGAATTGCAGGAATGGTAATTGCACATAAAATTGAGATGTAAACATCACAGCATCGGGCCCAGAATATAAAGTGTGACACTAATGTCTAATTCTTTCAGGGCTTTAGTTAGATGTAAAAGGTAACGGTGTTCCCATAACCTATGTGGTTGTAGGGGAGCGAGGCATCAGAGACCTCAGCTTCTCCAGGGACCAGCATATTGAGGGCGGCGCCCATCTCCTCTCCCTCGTTGCTTTGCCTTCCCTGTCCCTAAAGGGGAAGGTACCCATTTACAGCTGGGTGAACTGGGGGGCAGTTCTGAAGCCAAAGCGCGCTAACGGTCACCCATCCTATTGGTAACAACACTCGATGCTGCTTTTATAAGTCTTTTATCTTGATTTTTTGTGTGGTGAGGGCAGGATGAAGAAAGGTTGTGTAAACTTCATCTTTTACCCTCAATAAAGATTATTTTGACTTGACTGGACTTAACCTTAGCTTGGGGAAAGTGAGTGTTTCTGACCACTGAGCTATCCCGTCCCCTTAGTTAGATGTGGCATCCGGTAAAACATGAAAGAAACAGGGGTCCTGGAGGAATCTCCTGTAAGCTTACCATGTTCATATGAAACGTCCTAATAACACAATGAAACAAAAGTCCTAATTACAAGTCACATGTCAAAGGACTCCCTAGCCTTTTAAGCAGATGGAGGATTTGTCAGACTGGCCTGTGTAGAGTCTGGAGTGGACAAATCTCCTCTCTGTTACTCGAACTCTGGTGAACCTCCCGCCAGTGAAGGTAAATCAGGGGATCACTTCTGTCGTCGGCCGGTTCAGGATATTCCATTATTTTCTGTTGATAGGGGTATGTATGTCATGGGGGTATGTATGTATGTATGTATGTATGTATGTATGTATGTATGTATGTATGTATGTATGTATGTATGTATGTATGTATGTATGTATGTATGTATGTATGTATGTATGTATGTATGTGTGTATACGAGAAACAATTGGTTTAAGTGTAGTTGGCGGTTTGTTGCTGATACTGTCCCTAGATGGGATAGCTTCACAGGGACTCCCATATAACCAATCCAACCAAAACCAAGTGTTTTAATCGCGGCAGGAACTCCCTCTTCCTCAGAGGATCTTTACTAGAACGTTCCAGCTTTGGAAACAGTGACCACATAGCAGGGACCAGACCGTCGTTGATTTTGCTTGAAATAACTGTTCAGCGTTTTAAACGTTATATGAAACATTATGATATATTTTAAGACACACACATATCTATCTATCTATCTATCTATCTATCTATCTATCTATCTATCTATCTATCTATCTATCTATCTATCTATCTATCTATCTATCTATCTATCTATCTGTCTGTCTGTCTGTCTGTCTGCCTATCTGTCTATCGCCCATCTGTCTCTCCGTCCATCTGTCTCTTCATCCGTCCGTCCTTTGCCCCTCTCACTCAGCTTATCTATCCATTGCTCCTCTGTTTATCTTGTTTGTTTGTCTGTCCGTTTTTCTGTCATCAGTCCGGAGTATCAATCTGTATTTGTCTGTCTGCCAGTCTGAACTCTGAAGTGGTGCACATTCCCACCAGTGCCAGCATGCATCTCTGACAGTGCAGACCAAAATGGATGCTGAAACAAAGGACAGCCGTTACCCGTCCGGGCCCTGTTCTCTTCACTATTTACACTGCTCCACTTTCAAATATAACAAACCGCTATCAAATCGATCATCATTTCTATGCTGATGATACTCAGCTTCAATGCAGTGATACATTTTTGAAAACCTGCCTTCCCTCCTGACAAATATGTCCCACTGCCTTCAAAACATTCAACACTGGATGATACAAAACAAGCTACAATTAAATGCGGATAAAACTGAAGTAATCTAAAGACCAAACATGAACTTTCCTCCATCTCAACAACATCAATAGAATTTGGCAATATGTCAGTCCATCTGTCCAACTCAATGAAATATTTAGGTGTTGTTATCGACAACACACTCCTTGTGCAAAAATTCATCACCCAGACCTTCCAGTCGTGCTACTATCAATTACGGCCTGTAAATGCAATTCGAAAGTATCTGTCTTCTGATGCAACATGCAAGCTTGTCACATCTCTTATTGTCTCACGTTTGGACTACTGCAATTCTCTTTAGGCTGCTCTACCAGCATCGTCCATCCACTCCCTTCAACGCATACAAAAACTCTGCAGCTCGACTAGTCCTAAGAATAAAAAAATTAACACATTACTCCTCTCTTGCGATCTCTTCATTGGCTCCCTGTCTCACAAAGAGTGAAGTACAAGATTTGTACCCTCTGCCTCAAATGTCTCCACAAATCTGCACCCTCTTATCTCTGCAACTGTCTTCACCTATACACCCCGTCTGGTTCCTTTCGTTCAGCTGCGGATACTCTGTGCTTCCGAACATTGAGATTCAAGCAAACCACTGTTGTCCGTCACTCTATCTCTGTCTGTGGTCCATCCATCTGGAATGACCTCCCTCTGTCCCTTCACCAAAAGTCTACATTCGATACTTTCAAATCCAGCCTCAAAGCACAGTTATTTCATTTCTAAGATCTTCCATTTCATTATCTATCCATTCTATTCAGCGGCCACGCCCATCTCCATCTGTGCGCGCACGCGCGCGCGTGTGTGTGTGCGTGTGTCAAGTCCAGTCCAATTTTTATTTCCAGATGGTACATTGAATTAGCAATGCATTTGCTTTCTTTCATCAAGCCATCTATCTAAGAACAACAATTTCTTAATGATAATATTGAAGTACTACATTATTACAACCTTTACCAATAGAGTATACCAATAAAAAAAGAAGAAAACCAATGAAATGGTGTGTGTGTGTGTGTGTGTGTGTGTGTGTGTGTGTGTGTGTGTGTGTGATATTGATATCTTTTTGTTGTTTTCATGGCTGATTGCATAAGTGTAAATGATGTGAGTGTGAGCGCCATGATTTGTTGCTTTGCAAGATTCAGCGCTATATAATTTTCATACATTATTATCATCTTCGTGCATCCGATAAGCCTATTGAGCTGCATGCCCAACTGCTTTCTTGCATGGTTAGTTAGATGGTCATTACTTATTAAGGTGATTGGTTTATGGAACCTGATCTGAGGCCATGATGGGTTGACGTTGAACCAACCCCCCTGACTGTTTTGTTTGTTTGTGGGTGCGGTGGTTAGTATGGAATAGACGCTTTGCTGCAGGAAGAGTGAGGTTTTTTAAATATTTTTAAAATATTCTTTTATATTGAGGATAATGGAATAAGCACTTGTGTGCTTGTTTGCATCCAGTCCCCGTGTGTATGCAGTTTTGTAAATATTGTCATCCGTTCCCACCGGCACACAATGGCTTCCGAAAAGCGGAACGGGTTTTAACGTGTGCGCAAGATGTTCTGCGTGCGTTCGCACACGGGACCTAGGTTTATAGTCTCATCCGAAGGACTTTTGGGGAGAGTGGAGTCGGCACTGATGTTAACTCCAGGGGAAAATATCCCCTTGAACGGGAATCGAACCCGGGTCGTCAGATTGCGAGCGCAATGTTCTGACCACTAGGCTATCCCGTCCCCTTTCGTTCGATCTTGTGTGTGTGTGTGTGTGTGTGTGTGTGTGTGTGTGTGTGTGTGTGTGTGTGTGTGTGTGTGTGTGTGTGCATTACACAACAAAACACTACACTACACTACGCTACGCGACCCGAAACGACACGACACGACAAGACACTACACGACACGATATGACACGACACGACACTACAAGGCACTACACCACACGACACGACATGACACGATACTACACTACACTACAGCACAGTAAACGACATGACACTACACGACACGACATGACACGACACGACACTACACTACACTACACGACACTACACTACACGACACGACATGACACGACACGACACGACACTACACGACACTACACGACACGACATGACACGACACGACACTACACTACATTACAGCACACTAAACGACACGACACGACACACGACACTACACGACACTTCACGACACTACCCTACACTACATGACACGACATGACACTCCACTCCACTCCACTCCACTACACTAGGTCGTTCTAACGGAGAGTGGTCAAAGATGGATTGAGGGTTAGAGATTAATCAAGAAAAGACCCCATCTCCCTCAGTGGGCAATGTGACGGGTGTGTGTGTGTGTGTGTGCCAGTTTTCAGGTTTTTGCAAAGCTTTATGCCGTCAGCGCATGGGCTTTATCACAGTTCTTGATTAAACCATTGACGCTGGGGGGATGAGAGGCATGACCAGTGGCTTTCCCATTCATGGAATTCCACTTTACAGCTTAGTCTTTAGTGATCGACTATGACTCTCTGACTAGGAGGCTTGACTTGCACAAGTCCTTATGTGCTGCAGCCCTGGGGGCTGGTTGGCCTTTGGAGAGCATCTCCAAGGCTGACTGTCCTCGTGTCCACTTGGCCGAGAGAGTGGGGATGTACTGTGGGCAAGGCATCTCCACTATAATCAAATTTCTGCCTAGTTTCCAAAACAGCAGCTGCCTCCTCTGCTGTTTTGGAGGTCATCGTCGGACACGACGGACAAACATACATACACTTCCAGTGCTCTCTAGTGATGCCCGCCACCCATATTTACCTCTGTCTGCCTTACTTCTTCGAACTGGTGGTCTTTGAAATGGTGTCGGATCTTATGACATGTAGAACCCCCTAATCTTTCTATTCTGGATTTTTCAGGCAGAAGGTGACAAGATCAACAACAGAGAGTGAGAAGGTCAACAACAGAGAGTGAGAAGATCAACAACAGAGGGTGACAAGGTCAACAACAGAGGGTGAGAAGGTCAACAACAGAGAGTGAGAAGGTCAACAACAGAGAGCGACAAGATCAACAACAGAGGGTGACAAGATCAACAACAGAGGGTGACAAGGTCAACAACAGAGAGCGACAAGATCAACAACAGAGGGTGACAAGGTCAACAACAGAGGATCAACAACAGAGGGTGACAAGGTCAACAACAGAGGGTGACAAGTTCAACAACAGAGGATCAACAACAGAGGGTGACAAGATCAACAACAGAGGGTGACAAGATCAACAACAGAGGATCAACAACAGAGGGTGAGAAGGTCAACAACAGAGGGTAACAAGGCCAACAACAGAGGGTGACAAGATCAACAACAGAGGGTGACAAGATCAACAACAGAGGGTGACAAGATCAACAAAACATCTCCACAGAATTTGGCTGCGAATTAGGGAGCCTGAAAAAATTTAATATTAGAGACACAAATAACAACAATCGTTTTTCAAGTGTCCAATGTCAGAAAATACCCCGATGTTAAGAACTGTAATTCTTCATATAAGAGGATGTTGGGAACTGTAACTCTTCATATAAGAGGATGTTAGGAACTGTAAGTTTCCATATAATAGGATGTTGGGAACTGTAAGTTTCCATATAAGAGGATGTTGGGAACTGTAAGTTTCCATATAAGAGGATGTTGGGAACTGTAAGTTTCCATATAAGAGGATGTTGGGAACTGTTATTCTTCATATAAGAGGATGTTGAGAACTGTAACTCTTCAAATAAGAGAATGTTGAGAACTGTTATTCTTCATATTAGATTATGTTGAGAACTGTAACTCTTTTTATAAGAGGATGTTGGGAACTGTAAGTTTCCATATAAGAGGATGTTGGGAACTGTAAGTTTCCATATAAGAGGATGTTGGGAACTGTAATTCTTCATATAAGAGGATGTTGAGAACTGTAACTCTTCAAATAAGAGGATGTGGAGAACTGTAATTCTTCTTATTAGACTATGTTGAGAACTGTAACTCTTCATATAAGAGGATGTTGAGAACTGTAATTCTTCTTATTATACTATGTTGAGAACTGTAAGTTTCCATATAAGAGGATGTTGAGAACTGTAATTCTTCAAATAAGAGGATGTTGAGAACTGTAATTTTTCATATAAGAGGATGTTGAGAACTGTAATTCTTCTTATTATACTATGTTGAGAACTGTAAGTTTCCATATAAGAGGATGTTGAGAACTGTAACTCTTCAAATAAGAGAATGTTGAGAACTGTAATTCTTCATATAAGAGGATGTTGAGAACTGTAATTTTTCATCTGAGAGGGTGTGGAGAGCTGTAATTTTTCACTAGAGACTAAGCTATAGAACGGACAAACCCATCGATACGTTTTTGATAAGCATCCAATAGAACAGATACAAAATCAATAAACGATTCCAACAGGGGTGAATCTGTATACATTTATAAACATACCTCTGTATGAGCCACCCTCCCATGCGGCCCTTTCGTTGTTTCAAGGCCTGCTGACAAACGCTTTGTGGGGTGATGAAGGGACAAAAAACAAAACAGTGGAGTGGCAGGCTAGGGAGAGAGACACAGTGGTTTCCACAACAACAACAACAACAACAACAACCCAACAACAACAACAAAAAACAAAAGAAAAAACCACCTATAAATAATTCGGAAAGGTTTATAAAAGCTGTGGATGACACCCTGCCCCCTCCCACCCGACAACAAAAGAACAAATGGAAAAGGCATGTCCTTAGGTCATTGTGTGGCTGGAGTAAATGTTTTGAGCTTTAGAAAATACCTGTGTGCGTTTGGTGGTGCCGTTGTCATTTTACCCAGAACACAACTGTTCGGGTTTTTTAAGGTGGGAAAGGTGTATTTATACCATCATGTTCCACACGTCTGGAAAAAATGACATGGCTTTAATATATTCTATATTAATGTTAATCTGGACAAACCCATCGATAAGGATCTTATTTGAAGAGTTACAGTTCTCAACATAACCTAATAAGAAGAATAACAGTTCTCAACATCCTCTTATTTGAAGAGTTACAGTTCTCAACATAATCTAATAAGAAGAATAACTGTAGAGAAAAATAAAATAAATTATGCATATTTGCCGTCCTTAGATGCTTCAGTATCCTTTTTCCAAGGTTGAAAAAAGTGATAAGAAAATAGATAAATGAGAGGGGGAAAGAAACAGCCCCAAATAGAGTTACTTATGCTCAGGGCAGTGTTTACCTAATGTTATCAGTAGAAACAATACACACGGAAGCAGGCAGCACCAGGAGGGTTTTTCGTTTTCCCGATCTGCCTTCCCTACTGGGTAGGGTACGTAGTGACCAGTCTTCTCTTGTGCTTTTCACTCTGCAGGAAGTCTGCCCTCTGACCTCAGATGACACATTCCGTCTTCAGAGCAGCTCATTTGTTTGGTAAAGAATACATGGTGGGTATGTTTTGTACTTCCCTAACTCATCCAACGCTCAGATGAACTACAGAATCTTAATGTGAATATTTTTATATCATTTTTGAATTGGCATGTACATATATTATGTGGTGTGAGTGTGTGTGTGTGTGTGTGTGCGTGCGTGCGTGCGTGCGTGCGTGCGTGCGTGCGTGCGTGCGTGCGCGCGCGCGCGCGCATGCGTGCCTACGTACTGTGTGTCGCATGCGTGTCTGGCATACACGCGCGTGTTTGTGTGTTGTGTGTTTGTGCGTGCGTGCGTGTGATTTTTAAGATTGAATTTTTATTACTTTCTGACTCAGGGAAAATCGCCCTTCTCACTCTACTCGACTTATCAGCAGCCTGCGATATTATAGACCACTCAATTCTTCTCTCCCGTCTTCAAAAAACGTTCGGTATTACTGGCACAGCCCTCACCTGGTTTAATTCATACCTTACTGACCGATTCCAGACAGTTGCAGTAAACAAGATTCAATCAATACCTGCCAAACTGGAATGCGGAGTCCCACAGGGATCAGTTCTAGGCTCTGTTCTTTTCACTCTTTACACTGCTCCACTGTCACATATAACAAACCGTCATCAAATCAACCATCATCTTTACGCAGATGACTCTCAGATTCAAAGCAGTGTTACTCCTGAAAATCTGCCTTCTCTCCTGACAAATATGGCCCACTGCTTTGAAACTGGATGACAGATGATTCTGAAACTGGATGATTCAAAACTGGATGACAGAACAAATTACAGCTAAGCAGATAAAACCGAAGCCATGCTCGTAGGGACCAACCACAAACTCTCTTCCATTACAACAGCTTCAATATAACTCGGCAATACATCAGTCCCTCTATCCACTGCTGTGAAGTATCTAGGTTTTGTTATCAACAACACAATCTCTATGCAAAAATTCATCACCCAGACCTGTCAGTCCTGCTACTATCAATTACGGCGTATTAGTGCAATTCGAAAGTACCTGTCCACAGATGCAACAGCCAAACTTGTCACTTCTCTCATTCTTTCACGTCTGGACTATTGCAATTCTCTTTTGTCTGGTCTGCCAGCATCATCTATCCACTCCCTTCAACGTATACAAAACTCCGCAGCTCGACTAGTTCTCAGAAAGAAAAAAATCTTGCGATCTCTCCACTGGCTGCCTGTGCCACAGAGAGTAAATTATAAGATCGGTACCCTCTGTTACAAATGTCTCCACAAAACTGCACCCTCCTACCTCTGTGAATGTCTTCACCTGTACACTCCTTCACGTTCCCTCCGCTCTGCTGCAGATACTTTGTGCCTACGAATACCTAGATTCAACCAATCTACCGTTGGCCGCCGCTCTTTCTCGGGTCCATCGACCTGGAATCAGCTCCCTCTCTCTCTTCGCCAGAAACCTAGTTACGACACTTTTAAATCCAGCCTCAAGACATATTTATTTCAAACCTAAGGTTTCACCCCCTCCTGTTTTATATCAGAGCTATCCCACCTTCACTAACCCATGTCCTATCACCCTGCTATATTATACGACCTGTGTGAGTGTGTGTGTGTGCTTTTGAAAAACATTTCACTATAAAATTTTATTTCATAGATTTTGTCTGTAGCGCACCATGTTTGTAATATCTGTTTGTTTAAACTATTGATTATTTGTCATTGATTGCATGACTGTGTAAGATTAAGTTGAATGCATGCGCTTTGATTTGTCTTTGCAAGATATAGCGCTATATAAGTTCCATTCATTATTTATTATTATTATTATTATTATTATTATTATTATTATTATTATTATTATTATTATTTTCCTGTTTATTGTTCTTATAATTATATCATAGGTTCCAACCCACATGGATTATTCCGTCTATTGTGATAATAAAATATTGGTCTTGTTATTAATATTCGACCTGCTGCATGACAAGAGACATGGAGGGAATCACAGCACTAGCAGGTCTGCATTCATTTTTAAGTTGATTTGGGAGATCGTAAAAATCCCCCACCCTTAAAAATAATTTATTCACCAAAACGCCGCTGCCAAAGCTCAAACCCACGACTGAATGAACCGACGGCACTGCGGTCAAACGGTTTTAACCTACCACTTTGCTGTAGCCGCTGTCAGGGGAGCTATGTACAAAAAAAAAAAAAATCAGCTCTCAATATTAACGGACATTTGCTGTTTCAGGTCGGTGGGAAATGGACTGTACATCACGAAATCTATTGACACAGTCTATATTGTTCCCATGGGTTTGTTAGAGATTCATGGCAACGGCCTCTGTCGCATATTTGAAAAGGAGTAGCCGTATAAATACGGATAAAATACTGCATCAGTCAATCGACATTTGAATTTTGCCCCGGCAAGTAAGTCTTCAGGGTTTTTTGTTTTTGGTAAGTAGGAGTGTTTATGTAGGAAAAAGAGCTGTTTATTTGCTCTCTCTCTCTCTCTCTCTCTCTCTCTCTCTCTCTATGTGTACCATTTTACAATGTGCAGATGTTCATTTTTATGACTTTATAAATTTGGTGGGTTTTTTTTTTTTTGGGGGGGGGGGGGTTGTTGTTGTTGTTGTTGCTGTTGTTGTGGTTTGTTTTTCTCTTGTTCTTTTCTTTTTCCCTTCTTTTTGTTGGTTTGTTTGGTTTTTTGTGTGTGTTTTTTTGGGGTGGTGGTGGTGTTTTAGGTGTTTCTTTTATTTGTTTGTTTGTTGTTAATGTTTTTAAAAAAAAGGGTTATTTCCCTTTGTTTCTACTGCGTGAGAGTATGAGTATTATTAAGATGTATCCATACGGGCGGGGACTGGATGTAGAAAAGCACACGAGTGCTTATCCATTATCCTCGAAATAAAAGAATTTGTCATTGTCATTGTCATTCTCTCTCTCTCTCTTATCATGACTTTGATCTTCGTATTTTCTTCTTTTTTGTCTTTTGAATTGGTTTTTTAATGTACAATACATGTGCCTAGGTGATTATTTATTTAGTCAATTATTCATTTATCTTTTTATTTATTTAGTTTAGGCTGTATAAAAAAAAAGTCATGAACTTAATCTATAACCCTCAGAAATTAAAATTTCGTTATCGTTATCTTAATCTCTCTCTCTTAATTCTCTTCTCGTCTATCGTCTATCTCTCTCTCTCTCTCTCTCTCTCTCTCTCTCTCTCTTCTCTCTCTCTCTCTCTCTCTCTCTCTCTCTCTCTTCCCTCTCTCTCTTCCGCAGCAGACAGACTTCCAAAACAAAGCTATCAGATGCTTTTGTCTTTGGATAATCGGGGTAAAAATTTTGGGCGACAGATATTAAGGACATGTTATGTAGCACAGGTTTTCAGTTTGTATGGATGAACCAAGGTACCAGTAATGAACGCAGTTTTTTAAGTGAGTTCAAACAGAGATTAGTAGATATATTCATGCAGGAATGGTCATCTACCCTACGTGATGGGAGTAGATATGAAATGTATAGAACGTTTATAGATGTCTTTGGCAAAGAACGATATCTTTCATGCATTGATACAGTATGCTTTAGAGTCACTTTTTCACATGTAAGACTTGGTGTATTACCTATAAACTGCAATATGCATAGGTACAGTGAAAACCCGATGGATAAGCAATGTGCATGTGGTTTTCAAGAAGAAAATGAACGACATTTCTTACTTACTTGTCCATTATATAATGACATGAGAGAAAAGTTCCTTAAAGATTTTCTTGATTTACCTCTGTCAAGACTGCTAGATGGAAAGAGCGAAGATGTCTGTCGCCATGTCGGTAAATATGTGTTTCATGCTATTAGAAGAAGACAGGCTATTCTTGAAAGTTAGGTCATCTTCAGTCTCAACACCTTCACCCCCACCACTTTCCGAATATTAACTTGAGGTTTGTTCAGTGATTTTCTTGTTCAGTTGATATATATTTTGTTTTAATTTTTCTAGGAAGGACAGATGATAAAAAGCTGTATAGCAGCAATAGTGTAGATTATCTAAATGCTTGTTTGTAGATATAAATGGGTTGTACTTTGTATTCTGATTGGGAAAAGGTTATTATATTTCGGTTGTCATACATTAATGGACCACCCCATCTCCACCCTCCCTCAATGTGTATGTATGCCTATGGCCAAAACACATTAAACATTTGAAATCTTGAAATCTCTCTCTTCCGCCCC
>CM054139.1:45752449-45764949 GCA_028751875.1 Rapana venosa
TCCACATCATCTTCACCACCATCACTTTCATCATACACATTACCTCCATCGTCTTTTTCATCTTCTACATCATCATCAATCACCATCATTTTCAGCATCTACATCACCACCATCATCACCTTTAACATCCACATCATTACCACCACCAATCATTTCACCATCCACATCATCACCTCCTTCATCAGTTTCACCCTCTACATTATCATCAATCATTATCATCTTCAACATCTGCATCACTGCCACCATCATCCTCAGAGAGACTGATAGATAGATAGAGAGAAAGCAAGAGAGAGAGAGAGAGAGAGAGAGAGAGGAGAGAGAGAGAGAGAGAGAGAGAGAGAGAGAGAGAGAGAGAGAGAGAGAGAGAGCGAGAAAGAGAGAGGAGAGAGAGAGAGAGAGAGAGAGAGAGAGAGAGAGAGAGGAGAGAGAGAGAGAGAGAGAGAGAGGGGGGGGGGGGGGGGTGTTAAAACACGGCTATGCCAAGAAGAGAGCAAAGTTGAAAACAGTCGAAAAGGTCGGAAGCGCTTTAACTTTTTTTTTATTTTACAAGATTCAGCGCTATATGAATTCCATATATTATTATTATTAAAAATTTTTTTTTTTTATCAAGACATATCACAGAATGAAGAGACTCAACCTTCGCTGATTCCCAGACAAGGGAAGAGAAGTGACAGAAATAGCAGCCCAATACTTCTCATTACATCTTGTTACTCTTAACAACCTAAGACACTGATTTATTTTTTATTTATTTTATTTATTTATTCTTTTATATCGAGGATAATGGAATGAGCACTCATGTGCTTTTTTACATCCAGTCCCCGTGTGTATGCAGTTTTGTAAATTTTGTCATGCTTCCACTGGCACACAATGGCCTACTCTTCCGAAAAGCGGAACAGGATTTAACGTGTGCGCAAGATGTTCTGCATGCGTTCGAACACGGGGCCTCGGTTTATAGTCTCATCCGAAGGACTTTGACATTCAGTTCGATTTTTTGGGGTCAAACTGGGAAGAAAGGGCGAGGCTGGGAATCGAACCCAGAACCTCACGGTTAACTTGTTGGCAGGCGAACGTCTTAACCATCCTGCCACCTTCCTTGGAAGACGTGGCAAGTCTACATTATTGAGAAGATTTTCATTGGCTGAATTAAAAAAAAACAACAACCAAAACTATCTGTTAAAGAAGAAACATGTACGTTCACAGTGTCTCCAGCTGCAGTTTGCCGGCTACGTACCCTGGGACAACCCCGACAATCTGATCTCCGCCCAGACAGAATTTCTCATCGACCGCTTGAAAGGGGTGGTCTTCCTCCCGCTCTTGTTTTTGATTGGCGGTCCCGGCAACGTCAATCAACATGGCGGTGTACTGGAGGCTGGGGTTGAGGGAGAGGATCAACCTGTGTCTGTTCGCCCTCTCCCTGGCAGACGAGCTGTACCTCGTGCAGTGTCTGTTTATCAATGGGGAGAGGATGTACACCCAGTTCACCACCAAGCAGAGGCTAGGAGGACTTGATTGTTCCCTTGTTCGTAAAGTGTGTGTGTGTGTGTGTGTGTGTGTGTGTGTGTGTTTGTGGTGTGTGTGTGTGTGTTGTGTTTGTTGTGGTGGTGTGTGTTGTGGTGTGTGTGTGTGTGTGTTGTGTGTGGTGTGTTGGTGTGTGTTGTGTGTGTGTGTTGGTGGTGGTGTGTGTGTGTGTGTGTGTGTGTGTGTTGGTTGTGTGTGTGTGTGTTGTGGTGTGTGTGTGGTTGTGTGGTGTGTGTGGTGTGTGTTGGTGTGGTGGTGTTGTGTGTGGTGGTGGTGTGTGGTGGTGTGTTGTGTGGTGTTGTGTATTGTGTTGTGTTGTGTGTGTTGTGCGTTGTGTGGTGTTGTGGTGTGTGTTGTGTGTGTGTGTGTGTGTGTTGTGTAGTTGTGTTGTGTTTGTTGTGTGTGTGTTGTGTTGTGTTGTGTGGGTGTGTTTGTGTGTGTGTGTGTGTGTGTGTGTGTTCAGTAATAAAAATGATTAGTTATTGAGGCTGATATTAGGATTAGTTTAGCATGTTGTTTCATTTGTGTGTGTGTAAAGGTGTGTGTGTGTGTTGTTGCAGTCATATGAAGCAAATATTACATGTTTTTGTGTGTTGTTTTGGGTACTTCATAAAATAAAATTATGAGTATGGACTGATATATTGGATTGCTTTTGAGATGTGATTGTCAGTTTTTTGTTTTAATAAGGGTGAATTCGGATTCACTGCAAACGTCTATCAAAGAAGAAACCAAATAATGTTTTTAGGCCTGCAAAACTCAAGAATATAATTATCGCATTTCATGCCAGTTGGTGATATTGCTTGTAGTATTGTATTGTATTGTACTGTATACACTTTCAATTGCAGCAGATTTCTCTGTGTTGAATTCAGGCGGTTCTCCCTGGGAAAAGCGTATTGAATAAAAGTAAAGGAAAATCCAAAAGTGTGGTAAGTTTGAGGCCTTGGCAGAAAAGCACAACAAAAAAATGACTCCGTTCTTATATCACATGAGGATGAAAGAAGATGAAGATGATAACGATTTTGCTCAGGAAACCCAGCCAGCCTTGAGACTGAACAGTTGAAGCTATGCACTTCTTTTCACAGAATATAATGAATGTGTCGACCAGGCCAGAGACAGAGAAACGCTGACTGTATAAACCAGGTAAATTGAGCAACATTATGAAATTGTATCTGTAAGATAGACGATACTTGAACGAGAGGTCCAATTTTCCCTCCTAGCCCATACTACGCTCAAGTTCCGGCCAGAAGCCGATAGAATTTTTTTAATAATAGGGCCATGACCTCCATCCTGGACTTCACTGACCACTGTGTGTGGACAGCTGGGTGAAGATTGCTTGTTCATTCTTCACCGTCACCTATCCCGTAGTTCTGTGGACCGTGGGGGCACCAAAGAAGATTTTGCAACCAGCTCCTCCACTCTCGCGGTTCTCTGCTTTCTGTCGCAAGTCGTTCCACTGAAGGCCAGTCCGCTCTCTGATGTTGTCTTTCCATCGTTTTCTCTGTCTGCCTCTTCGTCTCCCCACTTGTACTGTTCCTTGTAGGACAATCTTAGCCAGTCCAGATGTTCGTGTGACGTTCTCGAACCACTTTAGTTTTTGATTTTTCACTTAAGTCAGAAGATCTTCATCTGGTCCGATGGCGTTTTTAATTCTGGTTTTCACTTCCTCGTTAGTGAAGTTTGAGATAATAAGGAGTTTGATTGTGTTCACTAACTGTCCTAAATCTCTTCGACCTCAGGTATGGACCCTTCACGAAATGGATGGCCAACCATTACCTGGTAGGGTTCTTCGGGTTCACCTGGGTCTCCCAGGTGATCTCTGCCATCATCGCCAGCGAGCGGTGTTTCTGCGTGGTCAGTCCTCTACGCTCGCAAGTCCTCCTGACTACTCGGACCATGGCCATCATCCTTGTCAGCGTCTTCGCTGTGGTCCTTGGGCTGTATTTCGTCGTGGCCAGCCGTTACTTCATTGACTGTGTGGTGGATCCCGGTTCTGGACTGTCCTTCAACGCTGTGGTCGGAGGACCGTTTTATCACCAGCACAAAGTAAGGAAGAGTCTTGTCAAGACATTGCCAACCCACACCCGTACCCCCTCTCCTTCAGAAGGTGTCTACGTGTTGAAATTATTGCCAGGTTTAGCAACAGCAGCATCGAGACTATGCTAAAAAGTGACAAATTCTTTCAATGAAAGCATCATGGCCAGTAATGGGAAAAAAACATTATAGGAAGGAAAGGGGGAAGGGAAAGGAGCAGGGGGGAAATTCTGTAATCGATTTTTGTATTGTGTGCTATTGTTTGTTTGGTGGTTGATTATTTGAATGGGTGGATACCGGGAACCTGTTAGTATAAATTGTTTGTTTGAATGTTGATTATTTGAATGGGTAGATATCGGGGGGGTCTATCAGTATAAATAGCATCCCCACCTTCTGGAAATTCTCTTCTAGGACTTCCCTCTTTTCGATCTCTCTCTCTTTGTGTCTACCATACTCCTTGTCTTCCTGTTACCCCCTTCTTGTCTATTTTCTGCCTTCTTGGTTCATTCTCATGCATTCTTTCCAGAAAGACTTTAAAGATAAACGATTCTCTCTCATACTTATTCAGAAAAGGCCAACATCAAAAACCAAAATTAATGTGATCATGTTTAAGGTTTCCGCCTTTACAAATTTGCGCTGTAGTATTCTTACTCACTCTTCTCAAAAGTAACTGGGAGCAGTATACAATTCAGCTTCAGAATGTACAGGCAAAACGACTTCTGGTGTTGAAAAGAACGTAGATAGATATGCTCTAGCTTACATGGTTGAACGCACCTACGTATACACCCCCTAAATCAATGCTGGCAGGATTGTCAGAACTGGTCTTGTCCTTTATTGTTTCTCAGGAGTTTATTCTCTACCTGGACTACTTCGTCTACGGTCTGAGTTTTCCAGGCATCTCCATCGTCGTGGTCATCATCACCACCGCCATCACGGTCGTGCAGCTCCGCCGGAAGCTGGCGTGGCGGAAGGAGTGTTCCTCCTACGCGCTGTCCAGTCGGGAGGTGGCCCTGACCAAGACGTTGGTGGCTGCCTCCGTCCTGTTCATCGTCTGCGTCTTCCCCATCTTCATGTTCCGCTTCATGCTGCTCTTCTTTCCCGAGCTGAACGCGGGGCGGCGTCAGCACAACACCTTTTTCTCCATGCTGTGGCTCCTGGAGGTCTTCTCCTTCGTCAACTCCTCCTTCAACGTCGTCATCTACTACGTCATGGGCTCTCGCTTCCGGCAGACGGTGAAGCAGATGTTGAGGAGGGGAACGACGTCTGCAAAGAACAGGGCGCCCGTCACAGAGACGACGACCGTCAGTAGGATCAGCTTCACAGAGTGAGTTTGTGAGGGTTTTTTTTTAGGCTGGGTGGGAGAGTGGGGATGTGCGTGATTGAGGTGGTTGTGATTCTTTAACTTTTTTCCCTCACACAAACCCTGTTATGAGTAGGGGTGTGCATGATTGAGATGAGAGTGATTTATTTTTACGTTATATACCAGTGCTGCTCCTGATCTTACTCCGCACAGTTAAGCCAGAATCGTTCTGTCATTCTCCCCCACCTCCTTAGTATGCTCAAGGGATTCCTTTCCTTTCATTTCTCCCTTTTCTTTAATCTCCTTTTCTTGTTAAACAGTCTTCCTATGAATATTTATGAATACTGTGTCATTGAATGTGAATAGTTGAACTAGTTTGGTACATTTTTTGGATAAAGACGATTGTTCTGCATTTCCTTTCTCTATAGTTTTTTTCAAACTGCTTGCATGATTGATTTTTTTCACATCCTTGCATGTTCAAGTATTTTTTTACATAGTTTTTAACAGGAGGCCAAACGCGATTATGTTGTAAAGTATGCTTATTTCTCTCTTTCAATGAAACTAAATCGTTTGCTTGTTTGTTTGTACTTTCAGAAGCAGCAACCCACAAAACGCCACCACTGTTGGGTCTTCATAAAACTGCAAACCAGAAGACGTCATGTGCTGCTCCTGGGTCACTCTGGTGATGCTTAAACGTGACTTTTCTCATCTAGCATTAAAAGGCAGGATAATTCCCACGAACACCCCTACTGTCTACAATAACAGTATAGTCTTCGAGCCAGACTGACTGCAAAGTTCATAATAGAGTCGTGATCATGTCCACGACCTTTTTAACGACAATCAGCAGATTCCGAAGTCATTGGCATAAACTCATCATGAACATGAACGAAGAAACAGAGACTGAGACTGAGGTCACCATAATAACAGAGCAGGAAACGACCGCTGAAAAGATGTAGTGTGTAGCCTGCAAGTCTCTATTCTGTGGACCTATTTGAAGCATCCTTTAAGTCAAAGGACTGAAGATGATTTGAAACGCACGTATACACAATCTAAAATTAATACTTTTTTCCTGTAAATTTGTGTTCTGAGAGTCAAATATGACCGTCTTTAATGTTGACTCATCCCCGAAGTCAGAATGCGGCTACCTACATGGTGGTGGTGGTGGTGGTGGTGGGGTGGGGGGTGGGGGTGGAACGGTCGACCGTCGCATACGCAAACATCTCACCATTGGTGAGCCTCGTAGCTCTAGTTGAGGTACGACTAAAAAGAATGTGGACTCCAGTACAGAATATTATGGATCCTTTTTCATTAACTTGTCTTTAACTGGCATCCTGCAAATCCTACACACAAGCAGCTATTTGATATGCTACTCTCACCACAGGAAAGCAGACGGTATTAGATGCCATATCCGCTACAAGAGCATTGCAAAACTTTTCCCACCGTGAAGGAGTATTTCTACATTATAAAAAAGTTATTGAGTTGATAACATCCAATTTTACAACTGAAATTTTGAATTCAGCTGTATGTAATGTTTTCATTTGATCTTTGTAATAACTTTCAAAATTGATCCACGGATTAGTTTAAATGCAAGAATTCTGGCAGCGACAATATTAAACGTAAATCGCTGCAGAGTTCCTCCCAGTTGATGAGCCACAGCTTACGTGATGAATTTCGGAGTGCTAGCCGAGGGACGAGAAAAACCCACCCCAGGCAAAAGAAATGAAAATAAAAGACTATATCAAATGACAAATAATTTTAATGTGCAAGCTTCTTACACCATTTACAAAAGGGACTTCATGTGAAGAGGTAGAAATGAAAATAAACCCGAAAACAAGAATTAACAAAGAATACTTCATACAGTCATTCATCGTGATTGGAAACCAAATCCAGGTAATGTTCAAATATTCTACAACATCACACCAGTGTGCAAATGGTACTGAATCACTGTGCTCTCTCACAGTTGGTTTCATGGGTGTGGCAGAATTAGAAACTCTGTACTGTTGATTTGTCGCAAGAATTAACGCTCTTCGTACCTCTCTCCCTGGGTCTGTCTTTGTCCTGTTCATTGAAACTGACATTGAATCTGCCCATAGTCCTTTCTGGTTGCTCAAAATGTTCCAGAATTATTTTTGCTGTCTTCAATTGTCACATAATCTACGCGGTTTGTGAGGAATCAACAACTGGCGTGTTGTCTACAATAATTGCTACATTAGAACCAAACCAGGTTATCTCCTTTACTGGACGCACCGGAAATAACCTGGTTTGGCTCTAATGTAGCGAATTTTAATCTGTTGTCTTTTACAGTACTGATTCCTCTGTCTCGTGCTCGTCTGTATCATGTTCTGCCAGTGTCTCACGAAGGGTGTAACAGCAGAGGGATCATTGTACACATCGGAGACACTGTCCACCACCATCGCTGACCATTTCACATACAGCCGTCCTTTGCTTGCCCAGCATCCCTTCACTGCGTGGCACAATCACTGACAGGGCCTACATGTTGTAACCGCGTGTGTTGTGACATCGTGTCGTTGTGACATCGTGTCGTTGTGACATCGTGTCGTTGTGACATCGTGTTGTTGTGACTTCGTGTCGTTGTGACATCGTGTCGTTGTGACATCGTGCTGTTGTGACCACGTTTTATTGTGACCTCGTGTTGCTGTGACATCATGTTGATGTGTCCACGTTTTATTGTGACCTCGTGTTGTGACATATTGTTGTAACCACGTTTTATTGTGACCTCGTGTTGTTGTGACATCGTTGTTGATGTGTCCACGTTTTATTGTGACCTCGTGTTGTTGTGACATCATATTGTTGTGACCACGTTTTTTGTGACCTCGTGTTGTTGTGACATCATATTGTTGTGACCACGTTTTTGTGACCTCGTGTTGTTGTGACATCACATTGTTGTGACCACGTTTTATTGTGATCTCGTGTCGTTGTGATATCATATTGTTGTGACCACGTTTTATTGTGACCTCGTGTTGTTGTGACGTCATATTGTTGTGACCACGTTTTATTGTGACCTCGTGTTGTTGTGACGTCATGTTGTTGTGACCACGTTTTATTGTGACCTCGTGTTGTTGTGACATCATGTTGTTGTGACCACGTTTTATTGTGACCTCGTGTTGTTGTGACATCATTGTTGATGTGTCCACGTTTTATTGTGACCTCGTGTTGTTGTGACATCATATTGTTGTGACCACATTTTTGTGTGACCTCGTGTTGTTGTGACATCATATTGTTGTGACCACGTTTTATTGTGACCTCGTGTTGTTGTGACGTCATATTGTTGTGACCACGTTTTATTGTGACCTCGTGTTGTTGTGACATCATGTTGTTGTGACCACGTTTTATTGTGACCTCGTGTTGTTGTGACATCATTGTTGTTGTGACCACGTTTTATTGTGACCTCGTGTTGTTGTGACATCATGTTGTGGTGACCACGTTTTATTGTGACCTCGTGTTGTTGTGACATCACATTGGTGTGACCACGTTTTATTGTGACATCGTGTTGTGACATCATATTGTTGTGACCACGTTTTATTGTGACCACGTGTTGTTGTGATTGCGTGTCGTTCTGACCACGTTTGTGTACCGTTTCCGTTGTGATCATGATTTTTTTTATGCGCGCGCGCGCGTGTGTGTGTATGTGTATGTGTGTGTGTGTGTGTGTGTGTGTGTAGATCTCCTTCCTTTGTTATTTCAAGTTTTAACTGATGTTTACTGGTCTAGATTCTCACTTCTACGTGATTTATGGTGTGGTATTTACATAAAGTATTCACACACAAGTCTCTCTCTTTCATCTTCATGAACATTTTTAGATTACAAAAGAAATGTCAATATTCTTTCTATGGAAAAAGACTTGTTTAATATAGGTGCACTAATGCATACAATTCTTCATGGTAATGCCACATCTTCCTTGAGCAGCATGTTCAGCGTAAACAACTTTCGACATTCACATAAAACCAGCCATTCTTTACCAGCCGATACTCTGTTTAAATGGAGTCTTGTGTATTCTGGGAGCTGGTTTTGGAAAAAAGGCTCCCAATCTTTCCAAAAGATGAAAGAATATTTTCCAAGATTTAAGAGTTTTCTATGATTTTCGTGGTGACCCATGAAAACGTCATATCTACTTTCACCACAAATGTTTTGATCAAAGCGCTAGTAGTCTCAGGGACATTATAATTGTTGTCTCCACGGATGGTATAGTTTGTGTCTGTTATTATACACTCCTGTTAACCTTCTTATTTTTCGTTGTTTCTGTGTATGTTTAAAATCTCTCTCTCTCTCTCTTAAAATCTCTCTCTCTCTCTCTCTCTCTCTCTCTCTCTCTCTCTCTCTCTCTCTCTCTTTCTCTTTCTCTCTCTCTCTTCTCTGTCTGTCTGTCTGTCTCTCCCTCTCTCCCCTCTTTCTCTTTCTCTCACCCCCCCCCCCCTCCTCTCGCAGTCTGTCACGTTGATTCTTTTTTTTTTTCCACGTATATTCTTTCTTTCGGTCTTGTTTGTTGTTTCTGACTCTGTCTTTATGTCTCTCTGTCTCAATGTCTGTATCTGCCTCTCTGTCCCTCTGTCCCTCTGTTTCTATGCTTGTCTGTCTGCCTGTCCTTAACGATGGGCAAAAACAGTCGCATACCCCAAAATCTAACCGCTGGCGAAACTCGGAGCTCTAGCCGAGGAATAACTCCCCAAACCAAACAATAACATCCCCCCCCCCCCAAAAAAAAAAAAGGAAAAAAAGAAGAAAGAAAAAAAGAAAAAAGCGGTCGGTACAGCAACAGCGCATTTTCTAGCCAATTAACCGAGGATATTCTTTGGAGTTGGAAGCGGAAAGTGGGTCGACCAAAACAGACCTGGCGCAGAGAAGCGTTGACGCAGAGACGAAGGAAGGCAGCCGGAATGACATGGGCCGAGCTGAAGAGGATCTCCCAGAACCGAGTTTGTTGGAGGGGTGGTGTTGCGGCCCTATGTTCCCCAGGGAATCCAGAGGCATAAGTCAAGTAAGTCATTCTTTGGAGTTAACTTATTCCTCTTTTTTTTTTTGGCCATGGTAAAGGCAATTCAAAAGCAAAATAATTTCAAATCGACTCTCAAAGTACGTCCCCTCCCTACACACACACACACACACACACACACACACACACAACTGAATTGCAAAGGCAGTTCAATTTCCATTTTCTGCTCATCCTCTTCTCTTCCTTCTCCCGTCACTAATAAACAAGCGAAGATAAAACACATAACACACAATTACGAAACAAACACAAAGCTCCCAACCTATGAAAGCGTCAGTTATCTCCGCTGAAATAAAACAGTATAGCAGTAAAGGGATGAAAAGAGAATAGGTAAGAGATGATAAGACAAAGGGAAAATGCTGACAGCATGATAGAAAACAGAAACGAATTCTGGAGTATCATTTTCAGAAAGTTGAAATGTTTACCCATACTCGACGATAGAGCCCGGACACCCCATTGGCCTGAATAAAAAGATCAAAAGAACGTGGTTGCAGAGAAAGGGTGTCTAATACACGAAGAAAAAAAAGCAACAGACACTTATGCACACACACACAAACACACACACACACACACGCGCGCGCGCCACACACACAACACACACACACGCGCGCGCGCACACACACACCACACACACACACACACACACACACACACACACACACCACACCACTCCATCTCTTTCTCTCTCTCTCTAACACACCACACACACACACGCCACGCACTCCATCTCTCTCTCTCTCTCTCTCTCGTGCTCTCTCTCACACTCTCACTCTCTCTCTCACACACAACACACTCTCTCACTCACTCCTCTCCTCTCCTCTCTCTCTCTCTTCACACACACACACACACACACGACACAACACGCACACAAACACACACACACACACACACACACGCGCGCGCGCGCTATGTGGGCGGAATGGCCTTGGAGGTTAACGTGTTGTACTCATGACTTGACGGTAAGTGAAGGTGCGAGTTCCCCTCTCCGCTGAGAGATCTGTTTTAATGAACAGCTCCCCTTTTGAAGTCAACATTGATGCTGACTCCACTGCCGTCGTCAGTTGAGACTCTAAACCAAAGCCCCATAATTATGCGAACACACAGAGAACATCTTGCACGTAGGTTAAAACACATTATCTGCCTTTCATAGAAAGAGTAGGCGAACTATGCCTGGTAGGATGCTTGACACAGACATACCCAGCATGCACCTTGCTGCCTAGGGAGGAATGGGGCTCTGCCAGGTTGAAACTCCCCCCCCCCCGCCTCAACTCCCCCCCCCCCCCCTTAAAAGTTCTGTGCAGTCTTCCAACAACTGGTCAAAGAGTAAATACAGGGGAATTTCTAACCTCTATTCAAAACGATTCATCCAAATGTTGTCCTAGAGCAAGTTTGAGAGGCTTTTAAAAAAAAAAAAAGAAGAATTTTGACTATCCACGAAGTTGGAATACAGCTACCTTAATGTTGGTTAATCAGTAGCATACTTAAAGTCTTGCCATCAGTGAACCTCGGAGCTCAAAGACGAGGAACGAAAATAAAAAGATTCTTTACTGACATTCCATCAAAATACCACCAAAGGCTTAACACGTTTAAAACTACTTTATTTTAGGTACACATCTACTTAGAAAGCGAAATGAGCAAAAAGGGAAGCAAATCCACACACAAGCCTTATAAAGTCACATTCAAGGGCTCACTCTTCCCCATTCAATAATAATAATAATAATAATAATAATAATAATAATAAATGGAACTTATATAGCGCTATATCTTGCAAAGACAAATCAAGCTGACAGGTAGGAGGAAAGACCCACAGATGGCTTGAGCAGTTCTGCAAAACGTGACCATTTGCAATCTGCCCGAGGATAAGGCTACATTGTCACTGAAAACCACAAAATAATAAAAGGATTTTGACCTTGTAAACGTGGTCATCAGACTGGCGCAACAATGGCCAGAGCAGAAGGGGTTCTAGCGACATACTGACCGCGCGAAAGAGAAAAATAGCTTGGGAAAACAGCTGTTGTTGTTTTGCTTGATAAAAGAATTCTAAAGGACGATTAGCCAGCCTTCTGGCCCTCCTCTTTCCCTCTAGATGACCCAGATTCGCGTCTCTAACTGGGGAAACAAACCCGCCAACGTAGTACAAGGTACAACAAGATGTAACAAACAAGATGTAACAAACAAACAAAACGCAAGTCTCTCGGAGCCATGATTTGATCATGTTAACCTCTCTCGCTTGACGGTTGTGAAGGTCTGTTTACAACTTCTACAGATGTTTTTTTTTTACCCCCCCCCCCTCCCCCCGCCTTCTTTTTGTTTTTTCCCCTTCTCCGCGTATGTGAGACCTTTCGACAGCTTCCAGTCTGTATGATCTCCCATGTGGTTGTGCCAGAAGTCGGTTCCAGGGCTTCCAGTGTTTTCTTCCTCTGTGCCCTTGTCTTTACCTGTCAACCCCTACAACGCCACACTGTTCAACTAGTATAAAGAATACTCTCATGGAGTTTTTAGGTTGGGTCCTATGATGTTTGTGATCATCAGTTTCGGATTATATTATATTCGTCACATAAACTTGAGCAACGTATGTTCACAAAATAATACCTATATAAAACTGTCTGGTCGTTATTTTCATAGTGTTTTGGATGAGAGGAT
>CM054139.1:45767449-45777449 GCA_028751875.1 Rapana venosa
CTCAAAATAATAAGCGATGGACCACCCAAAACATGGTCATCATGAAAGCTGCTGTACATTGCTTATGTCACTTTACAGCTTAGTCTTTAGTGATTGACTATAACTCTCTGACTTATGAGGCTTGCTTGCACAGTCTATTTGTGCTGCAGCCCTGGGGGCTAGCTGGCCTTTGGAGAACATCTCCAATGCTGACTGTCCTTATGTCCTCGTGGCCGAGAGAATGGGGATGTGCTGTGGGCAAAGCATCTCCACTATAATCAAATTGTATGCTCAATATCAGAAACAGCAGCTGCCTTCTCTACTGTTTTGGAGGTCATCGTCGAACACGACGGACAAACATATCATCATCATCATCATTGCTTATAATTATCTCATGTACTGACAACTGAGCAGTAGATGTTTCATCATTCTTTGTTTCTCGCAATTCACACCCCATGAGACACCTTCATCACCTTCATTAATCAGACATACAGGAGTCAGATAAAAGAGCTGCTTGGTGGTGGTAGTTGATTGAACCAGTCCCTAAATCGGGTAATATCGCTGGGATTCTAATGTAAACATAGAAAGAAAGAAATGAGAGATATAAAAATGATCCATATGGTACAAAGTACGCTGACAGTGTGGGTCTCACAAGCCAAGACACTTGCTTATCATTAAGCAAACATACATGAGACAGGTAAACATCATCCATACGGACAGTACAGGATGTTATGATTCCTTACAGCTTTTTTTTCAAGGTGGCCTATCAAACCTGACCCTAGCCAGGCAGCACAAACAAACACTAAAATAGGGGTTGACATGTAGACCTTGTTCCACAGCAGTCGCATCTGGCAAGGAGGTAGCAGCGCTATTTTTATCATCAAACATTTCTGACGGTTCGCCCGTGCTGCTGCTTTCCAGCGCACGCGCGCGAGTCAAGGGTGTGCCGAATTTGAAGAAGTGGTGATGGAGCTCTAGAGAGAGCGAGCGAGAAAGAGAGAGAGCGAGAGAGAGCAAGAGAGAGGTGCGGGACTGTTGTGTTGTGTAGCTTGGGATCATTAACATCTGTAAGCCAACTGCCGTACGGCGTGGTAGAAGTGCCGCAAGCGTGTGCCGCAACTGTTGATAACAGCAGTCAGTCAGTAGCAGTCGTTTGGGGGCTCAGCGAAACGGCAAATCATAGTTTCCAGCGAGCGGGCAGTTCTGTTTGAGTAGTGTGGATAACCCTGCCAGTACAGTAACCCAGCCCACTGTCAGGCTGTTTGTTTTGGTTTCTGGCGGGGCCTGGACTGAAGAAAACACCTGAAGGCTGAAGGTGAGTTACGAAGTCTTAATTATCATTGATTCCCCCCCCCCCCCCCCCCTTGTCTTGCCTCGCCTTGTGTGTGTGTGTGTGCGTGTGTGTGTGTGTGTGTGTGTGTGTGTGTGTGTATGTGAGTGTGTGCGTGTGTGTGCGTGCGTGTATGTGAGTGTGTATGTGTATGTGCGTGCGTGTGTGTGTGTGTGTGTGTGTGTGTGTGTGTGTGTGTGTGTGTGTGTGTGTGTTTGTGAGTTTGTTTAAGGTAGAGAGGATGAAAATTAAGGAAAAGAAAAAAAAGTTTTTGTGGTTGTAAAGAGTTAATGTTAGCATTGATAATATGCACAATAATGTCAATTATGATTAAATATTGCCTTGACGCTCAGGGGCAAACAACAAAACAATAACATCAACTACACAATATACACACTTACCTGCGTGCGCGCGCACAAGCACACTCACACATACAAGCACGCAGCCACACACACACACACAACACTGTAACACACATGTGCAACCTCTAACAAAGCTAAACGCTCGCTCGCGTTTAAATATATAATATTCAAATATAAACAATATGATTAAATATTGCCTTCACGCTCAGGGGCAAACAACAAAAAACAATAACAACATCAACTACACAATATACACACTTACCTGCGTGCACACGCGCAAACACACACACACACACACACACACGCACGCACGCACGCACGCACAGAAAGAGAGAGAGAGATAGAGAGAGAGAGAACTCTGAGCTCTAATGTGTAAAAAGATGTCTTCTCAAAATGGCTGTTGAATGTCAATCTCAATGATAAGAATAAGGTAAAATGCAGCTTTAACAAACAAATGCGCAGTAAGAAACTAACATCTGTAGGGGGACCATAATCTAAATGCTTTGCATAAGCGTCAATTCAAGGCAAGACAACATGAAACAAAACGTACTCAATCATCTGTTGCTGCATTACAAAAAGGGCACGTTGTTACAGATTCATTATGTAATTATATATTTATATATATATATGTTTGTGAACATCTGTATCTGACACACCCAGTTCAAATTTAGCCATTGTACTTTTGAAATACAGTATATCCATTTCAAGCTTTGCATAAGGTTTGACGTCACGTAACCTTATGGATTGTCTATAGATTCTATATCTATCACTAGATATTGTATGATCCTTCCATCGTTGCCAATGACAATCAATTAGTGTTTGTCTAATAAAACAACAACAACAAAAACCCAGCAGTAAACGCTTTTAGGTTTCCAATACCTTGAATTGACCAGACATACCCAAGGCCTTATTTGAATAAACAAATACGTATTTGTATAGCCCATTAAAAAAAAATCCCTTAGAATCTAAAAAAAACAAAAACGTATCCTATAACATTTGTAAGGCAGCGAGAGAGAGAGAGAGAGAGAGAGAGAGAGAGAGAGAGAGAGAGAGAGAGAGAGAGAGAGAGATCGCAGGTGCCCTACCATGTGTTCAGATGCTATCTTTTTCTCGGATGGGTGTTCCAGAAATAAATAGTAGCCAGTTTGGTTGTTTTGTAATTGCGTCTCCTTTGAAGATGTGCGCAAGTTGAGGTTGAGCTATTTAAATGTCAGTGATGATGACAATGATGATGATGTTGATGGTGGTAGTGGTCGTGGAGGTGGTGGTGGAAGTGGTGGTGGTGCTGCTGATAGGTAGAAGCAAATATCTTCCAGACGCATTCCACGCCAGGTATAATGTACTTCATTCATGTACAGTGCACAATACACTTATTGCCTTTTTTTTGCACCGGAAATTGTTTGGTTTGCTTTTGATGGCAGACTGTGAGATGGGATTTCATGTTTTCTACTGGCCATCTTCTGGAAGATGGGTAGACAAATTTACAAATTAAAATATGATTGGCGGATACAATAGCTGAGTGCTTAAGACCGTTTGACTTCAATCCCATTGGCCCATGAAGTCATGAGTTTGAATCTTGGCAGCGGCGTCTTGTAAATTAAGAGTGGAGATTCTTACGATCACCCAGGTGCAGAGCTGCCAGTGCCTTGATTTCATTCGCGTGTGTACACATGCAAGAGATCAAATTTGCGAGTCAAACATCCCATAATTCATGTCATGTCCGGTTGGTCACAGAAACACAAACAGAGCCAGCATGCATCCTGAACAAAAAGTGAGCTGCTCTGGTTGTGATGTATCGGATGAGGCCAGACGGCAGACCGCCTGCAGAGTCACAAGCACAGGAGAAGACCAGACACTACGCATCCCACCCAATAACGGAACGCAGAGAGAGAGAGAGAGAGAGAGAGAGAGATGTGTAAGCCTACCATCATTCATATCCTCGAATTGGCTCCAAAAAGTATGAAACTAACAAAGACATTCGCCCCTCCCCCCCCCCTCCCCGCCAATAAAAAGAATAAAATCAACTAAATCAGGGCTTGCACTGATTGCATCCAACCGTTACTGATGTTCCGGAAGTTTTTAATGGACGTTAATGTATAGGGAAGTCAACATGAATTCTGATGGAGTGAACGCGGAGTTTTGTGTGGCATCTTCCCCACCTCTGCGCATGCGTTTCAAAAGTCCTTTTCCTTCCTGTGAGCCAAATCGAGGTTCGTATTCAGAGAGTACAAAGAAGTTAAACAGAAACCAAACAAGAAAAACATGAGAGAAAAAGCTATAGCCGAACGTAGCTTCTGTCTTCCAAATCAAGAAACCGTGCAGATCAGCTAGTGCCAGAACCCTCTATCAGGCTGCTGTGAAAAACGTTTCCACATAACTGTGCTATTTTTCCACGTCAAGAGGATCAAAGAGGAAGGTCCCTTACTTACGACATAGCACACCAACAGATGGCGACGGCTGAAGCATGCTAATTATCCAACCGTCCGTGTCACTGTTTGCGGGGTTAGGGACACAGGGTCACTTGTCTAGCCTTTATTCTTATAGATAGCATCTGCAAAAAGCAGCAGCAGCTCCAGTTGTACTAGTAGGCTTATATAGTAGTAGTAGCAGCAGCAGCAGCAGCAGCAGCAGCAGCAGAAGTAGTGGTAGTATGGTAGCAGCAGCAATGTAGTAGGAGTTGTAGCAGCAGCAGCAGTAGCAGTAGCAGCAGCAGCAGCAGCAGCAGCAGCAGCAGCAGCAGTAGTAGTAGTAGTAGAAGTAGCAGCAGCAACAAAAGTAGCAGCGGCAGCAGCAGCAGCAGCCACAGTAGTAGTAATAGTAGTAGTACTAGAAGCAGCAGCACCAGTAGTATGGTAGTAGCAGCAGCAGCAATGATTGTGGTAGCAGTAGTTGTAGGAGCCTGTTGTTGTAGTAGTAGGAGCCTGTTGTTGTAGTAGTAGGAGTCTGTTGTTGTAGTAGTAGTAGTAGGAGCCTGTTGTTGTTGTAGTAGTAGGAGCCTGTTGTTGTAGTAGTAGGAGTCTGTTGTTGTAGTAGTAGTAGGAGCCTGTTGTTGTTGTAGTAGTAGGAGCCTGTTGTTGTTGTAGTAGTAGGAGCCTGTTGTTGTTGTAGTAGTAGGAACTTGTTGTTGTAGCAGCAGCGGCAGCAGAAGAAGCACTGCAACAAAATCAACGATTTTTACAGAACCAAGTCTGGTTTACAGAACCAAGTCTGGTTTGCAGAACCAAGTCTGGTTTACAGAACCAAGTCTGGTTTATAGAACCAAGTCTGTTTATAGCACCAAGTCTGGTTTACAAGTCTGGTTTATAGAACCAAGTCTGGTTTACAAGTCTGGTTTTACAGAACCAAGTCAGAACCAAGTCTGGTTTGCAGAACCAAGTCTGGTTTACAGAACCAAGTCTGGTTTATAGAACCAAGTCTGTTTATAGCACCAAGTCTGGTTTACAAGTCTGGTTTATAGAACCAAGTCTGGTTTACAAGTCTGGTTTTACAGAACCAAGTCAGAACCAAGTCTGGTTTACAGAACCAAGTCTGGTTTACAGAACCAAGTCTGGTTTATAGAACCAAGTCTGTTTATAGCACCAAGTCTGGTTTACAAGTCTGGTTTATAGAACCAAGTCTGGTTTATAGAACCAAGTCTGGTTTACAGAACCAAGTCTGGTTTACAAGTCTGGTTTATAGAACCAAGTCTGGTTTACAGAACTAAGTCTGGTTTACAGAACCAAGTCTGGTTTACGTCTGATTTACAGAACCAAGTCTGGTTTACAAGTCTGGTTTATAGAACCAAGTCTGGTTTATAGAACCAAGTCTAGTTTATAGCACCAAGTCTGGTTTACAAGTCTGGTTTACAGAGCCAAGTCTGGTTTACAGAGCCAAGTCTGGTTTACAGAGCCAAGTCTGGTTTACAGAACCACAGAACCAAGTCTGGTTTATAGAACCAAGTCTGGTTTACAGAGCCAAGTCTGGTTTAAAGAAGCAAGTCTGGTTTACAGAGCCAAGTCTGGTTTACAGAGCCAAGTCTGGTTTATAGAAGCAAGTCTGGTTTACAGAGCCAAGTCTGGTTTACAGAACCATGTCTAGTTTATAGAACACGAGTCTTGTGTCTATAGACGACACAACACTACCCTACACGACAGAACACTACACTACACAGCACTACCCTACACGACAAAACACTACCCTACATGACACAACATTACTCTACACGACACAACACTACACGACAAAACACTACCCTACACGACACAACATTACCCTACACGACACAACACTACACCACGCGACACTACCCTACACGACACAAAACTGCACCACTCGACACAACATTACGCTACACGACACAACACTACACTACGCGACACAACGCTACGCTACACGACACAACGCTACGCTACATTACGCTACACTGCGATGCCGTACACTATACTACGCAACATTGGCTACAGTACACTACTCTAACATTGGCTACAGTACACTCCTCTAAACTATGTCACAGTACATTACACTACACCACATTACAGCAATGCAGAGTACTATGCTAGCGCTACCATGCACTGCAGTAATATGCAATGCAATGCAATGCAATACACTATGTACTACACTGCTCTGCACTGCGCTGCACTACACTACTCTACACTACACTACACTGCAATATGCTACACTACACTACACAACACTACACTACACTACACTACACTACTTTATACTACTCTGCATTATACTGCACTACACTAGACTACACTAAAATGCAATGCGTTATACTGCTTTACAGTACACCACACCATACAATCTACCACACTATATTAACACACGACTTCACACACTAATCCACAGCGATCAAGATGAGATACGACCAACATAATAACTACACCGCCACACAACAACAACAACAACACATAGAACCCCCCACCCCGTAAAATCTAACACCCATTTGTTGTCTACTAGGCGGAATTAGCACACTTACAAGTGGCAAATTACACACACTCACACAGGCTGGAGGAAGAAAGAAAAAAGTCCATTTGCAGCAGTAGTGTTGTATGTGTCCAATTAGCGTTATTTATAGGCAGGATTAGAATATTGCCGTAAGCTTTGGGCGCCATTCCCTTCAGCCTATCTGTGATGCAGATGTATGTCTGCTAGTTAGTCAGGGTGTAATCTACGTCATTCACCGCCTTCGGCTGTTTTTCTCCGTTGATACCGTGCAAAGGTTCAACTGACGTCATTCCCTTGTGAATGTGGACATCTCTGTCTCTTGTCTCTCTGTCTGTCTGTCCGTCTGTGTGTGTGTCTGTGTGTTTGTGTGTGTGTGTGTGTGTGTGTGTGTGTGTGTGTGTGTGTGTGTGTGTGTGTGTGTGTGTGTGTGTGTGTGTGTGTGTGCCTCTCTGCCTGCCTATCTGTCTGTCTGCCTGTCTATCTTTTAGTGGTATGTCTGTCTCTGTGTATGCCTTTAGTGCATCTGTCTGTATATATATATGTCTCTATCTCTGATACCCACCCCCACTCTCTCTCTGTGCTGGTCCACGCACGCGCCAAACGATTTCTAAACTGGTCTGCCACTTCTTCTGCAAGATAAACCGTTTCCTTGCATCCTGATGCCAGGCAACTCCTGCATGAGCACACATCTCTTCCATCACTCGGTGTTAGGCTGCAGTATTGGACTCTTGCAAAAGCGCAGATTCTTTCCAGTTCTCTAATCAGGACTTGCAAACCTTGCATTATTTTAAAGCGCTGCGCGACATTCTTTAAAGTCTTTCCGAGCGTCAGATTATGTAGGATGAAAGCAATGTAAAACCTTGATGGTTTTTTGTGGGGGGTTTTTTGGTAATGCAGAAGGTCATTGTGGCTGGTTACCACACTGTAAAAGCTTTGTTTTTAATGTCTTCCTAGGTTATCGGCATTTGGCAACGTTGCAGATTTTAAAACAAGAATGCTTTTAAAAAGTTATAGGTTTTCGTACTCGAATACTTACATTTAAAAGCACGGTTTGTTATAATGTAATAAGAAGGACGGTGGCAGGATGGTTAAGGCATTCACATGCCTAATATGTAGACCGTGAGGTTCTGGGTTCGATTCCCAGACTTGCCCTTTCTTCCCAGTATCAAAGTTCTTCGGGTGAGACTGTAAACCGAATGCTTCCAGAACATCTTGCGCACACGTTTAAAACCCGTCCATAATGTCGGAAGTGTAGGCTATTTCGTACCCTAGGAACTGATGACAGCATTTAAAAACATGCATGCACACAGGTGTCATGATTTGATTTGATTTGATTTGAAGTCTTCGCGCGCGTGTGTATGTGTGTGTGTGTGTGTGTGTGTGTGTGTGTAATTTGTTATAAAAATGCTTTGTTGTTCTTGTTTTTGTCATTTTGTTGTTGTTGTTGTTGGATGTGTGTCCTGAATAGGCTGATGTTATGGTGTACCTTTATTCAAATTCATAAATTGGTGTATTGAGTAGGTTTGTTTTTTCTTCCCTTTTTTTTCAATGTTTTACTGATTTGTTGTTGTTGTATGTATGAGGACAGACTGTAAAATTGGGCTTGACATAAAGTCTTTACTTCTTGCGTATGAAAGATTCTTCCTTTATTCATTTATTCATTCTGTCTGTCTTCCTCAAAGCTTTCCCATCTGTCTGTCTTTCCCCATATCTGTCTATCTTTCACTCTTTCTCTCTCCGTATTTCTCGCCTTGTCTGTTTCACTCCCCTTCCCCCTTCCCCACACAGAATGAGTCATTTGTATGCATGGTCGTTCCCACACAGAGAGACAAACAGACACAGACACAGACAGGCAGACAGACAGACAGACAGACGGACAGACACACACACACACACACACACACACACACACACACACAACACACACACACACACACACACACACACACACACACACACACACACACACACACACACACACACACACACACACACAGAAACAAACTGAGAAACATGTCATCTTCTTCTTCTTCTTCTTGACAACAGAGTAAACATATTATTGCAGTGCACTCATTCCCCCCCCCCTCTCTCTCTCTCTGCGTGCGCGCGTTCGCGCGCGCGCGTGTGTGTGTATGAAGGCAGTTGAGGAAGTGTCCTGCGTACGACTGACTGTCGGATGAAAATTTGCATATTTTATGTGATTGAGAGGCGATGTGATGAGTGAATATTGTTTATGAAGTGATATCTTGCAGTGTTTTGATTAACACCCCATTTTCTCTTTTTAATGACGTAAAACGTTACAGGACATGAAAGAGCACAGTGTAATAAAATATTTTTTTGCATACAGCATTGTGTTAATATTGCATTAGCCTAGGGCTGACATGGCTGTATTTGGTGGGTACACTTTTCTGGAGTGGTGAATGTTTTGAGAATGCAATAACTTGTGAGTATAGTAACTATTATGAAAATACAAAAAATAATAATGAGCATTAATGATTTCAACTCTTATGGTTTATGATGTACTTGATGTTTGTATTTTGTATTGAGAAGGTGTTAACATATCAGGTATAACTCCATCTATAACTTTGTTCACAGGTCTATTATCTTTTTGTGGTATCCTGGGAAGCAGTTAAGGTGAACTGAATTTTTTAAAGCGGTGTTTTGTTTTGATTCTTGGCCTACGACAGCCTTTATTTAGTCATGATGTTGGAATATGCTTATGCAAGAGTATACAGTTTTGAGTGCACTCCAGGATATTGTGCCAAAGTCTTACCGAACTTATGTGAATTTTTTTAATCTTTCCCTTTTCATCTTCAAGGTTTTGCCCCTCAAAGTGTGTTGTGGCCAAAGGCCGATGTACATTAAACCATTTCAGAGTTCAGAGTTCTCTCTCTCTCGTGTGTGTCTGCGTGTGTCTCTTTTTCTAATCTTCCTTCTATTCTATTGATTCCTGGCCTGTCTGCTACTTTCAGAGTTTCTCCTTTGTCAGCTCTGATTGTCAGCTTATCTGTGGCTCTTGCTCTGTCCACACCACCAGTCTTCTATCAGCAGGCAATCAGGTGTTTTTTGTTCCGACCTGCTTTGTGTCCTGAAGTGCTTATTGTCGTTAAGTGGACAGGTCCAACAACAGAGATTAAAATTAAAAAAAAGACTCTGCCTCTCTGGGTCTGGAAACGTCCTGCGGAAACTTGACCTTCTCCTTTCCTTCACCAGGTGGGCTGCCAATGCACAGACTGCAATTTGCAAGACATACGATTCGAAATCTGACAATTTCTTTTGTCTTTAGTGAGTGTGCGGATGGGGTGATACAACAGATTTTCCCGGGAAAAGTTTCGGAGTATTCGTTTTGCGTTCGCAGTCTCGATTTAGAGTTGGTTTAAACACACACACACACAACTTA
>CM054139.1:45782449-45802449 GCA_028751875.1 Rapana venosa
CCTCTTCCCTCGGCTTACTATTTGTGTTTCCTCTTCCCTCGGCTACTGTTTTGTTTCCTCTTCCCTCGGTACTGTTTGTGTTTCCTCTTCCCTCGGCTACTGTTTCTGTTTCCTCTTCCCTTGGCTACTGTTTGTGTTTCCTCTTCCCTCGGCTACTGTTTGTGTTTCCTCTTCCCTCGGCTACTGTTTCTGTTTCCTCTTCCCTTGGCTACTGTTTGTGTTTCCTCTTCCCTGGCTACTGTTTCTGTTTCCTCTTCCCGTGGCTTTCCCGTCCAGAGACCACCCTTTATCGCTCATCCTTGCATACTCACCCTGCCCCTTTCTTTCTTTCTTTCTTTCTTCTCTTCCTAGTGAACTGTTTTTAATCTCTCGATCCCCGTCAGTGCCTCTTTGCAAGAACCGGAAAGTTGAAGGATAAGGAGAGAGGGGGTAGCTTGTGGTTCCTGGTCATGGGTCTGGAACTTGGTAATCACACTTGTACCGTCAGGGGAAGGTAATTTCGGGTGTAGTGATGGTGGAACAGGATTTAATTTCTGCCCGTCCCTGCAGGACTCCCAATGACTGGTGATGGCACGACAGAAACACACGACTTACTTCTGTTATTGCTATTCATTCCCTTAGGAATCTGGCTGCAGATTTTTTTAGTTTGATCTCATTTCTATCTGCTTTATCTTGTCCCCCAGAGTTTTCTCGTGTTTATGTTTAATTGACTCATTTTTAGGGTATTTCCCCAAGCCACCATCTACAATATCTAGGGTTTTTTGTCTTTTTTTTCTCTCTCTAAAGATTGCAGCTGAAATATAGGGTCTGATATCAATGCTATTCCCCTGTGAGGATGCCAGGGTCATGTCAGTTTTAACAGCATCCCCACCTTCTGGAAATTCTGTGTGAGGAATTCCCTAGTTTCTGTTCCTCCCGTTGTTTCTGCCTTGTTCCTTTTCTTCCCGTCACCTTCTTCTTGTCTATTTTCTGCCTTCTTGGCCCACTCTCCTACTTTTTTCCAGAAAGACTTAACAGATAATATTTCTCTCCCATGCTGAAGTTGGATGCGCTAGGCCTGACTTATGAGGCGCTTAACAGCAGCGCTATGCATTTTTCACTCATAAGACAGCCAAAAGTTGCTGTCTGATCACTAGATGAAGAAGAAGAAGAAGAAGAGTATCAATGCTGTTGATCATTCAGACTTAAGAAGAGAGCATAGTGATAAAACATACTGGTAGATTCTAGTTTTTGCTGGTCTGATTTGTTTTTTTTTAGCTAACCAGTTTATTGATAGGTGTCTGGTCAAAGCTCTTTATTGGATAGTATTAATCACTCCAGGGGGTTTCTCATGTAGCACTTAGGGGCCTACGAGAGAAAGCTGTCTGGCAGGTTAAGATAGTTGCTACTTTGACTCTGAGTCATCCTTTGAAGAAGGAAATTACTGAGTCTGACACTGCAACTGGTGTTTCTGTCGGTAAAGGCTCCACGGTCTTTTCTGTTTGTTTAAGATTCAGCTTTTGTTCTGTTTGTAAAGATTCAATCAACATTGCTGTTTGATGCTCATCATTTTACAGGAAGCTTTTCTAATTGAAATGTGTTTATTATATGATATTCCAAAGTGCACAAGGCTTTGTTTTCATTGTCTGGTTGGATTTTGATGTTCTGATTTAAGACACTTGCTGTCGTTTTCATGGTAAGAAACTACTCAGAGTAGGTCTTATGTTTTCCTGTGGAAAAACAAAATTATTGTTTTGTATGTGGTGCCACATATTTCATGTTCGTAATACTAATTTGTTAAGAGCTTTGATTAGTACAACAACACTCCTCTGCGTTTGTGTCTGTCTGTTTGTCAAGAAATCACCCTCATGGGAATGCTGGGGGCCTGTCAGTATAAATAGCATCTCTACCTTCTGGAAATGTTGTGCTATAGGAATTCCCCCTTTACTATCCCTCTCTTTGTTTCTGCCTTGTTCTTTTTCTTCTTGTCATCTTCTTCTTGGCCCATTTTCTGCAATCTTGGTCCAATTTCATGCAGGTTTTTTTTGTTTTTGTTTTTTACAGAAAGACTTATAAAGCAATAATTCTCTCCCATGCTGAAGACGGATGCGCTGGGCCTGATTTGTCAGGCGCTTAACGGCAGCGCAACTCGTTTTTCGCTCATGTAACAGACAACAGTAGTTGCTGTCTGAGCGTTCGACAAAGAAGAAGAAGTCAAAGAAATCAACAAGCCATCATATTATCCGCCATGCCCTCCCTGTTTAGTATGTAAAGACATTCATTGTTTTATCTCCTACCTCATTTATTAAAGACTTTGCTCTCTCCTTCTCTTTCTGTCAGTCGCTCCTTCCCTCTCTGAAGGATTAAAAAAAAAATTGTTTGCGTGTTATTGCTTTTCACTGAAACAGGTGTTCACATTCTGACTTGTATAATCAGACACAAAACCTATTATTTTGCTTTCACAGCTCTCTCTCTCTTCTCTCCCTCTGTCTCTCCTCTGTCTTTCTCTCTCTCCCCTCTCTCTCCCCTCCCTGTCTGTGTCTCTCCTTCTGTCTGTCACTCTTTGTCTGTATCTTAGGAAGGAAGGTGGCAGGATGGTTAAGACATTTGCCTGCCAACAAGTAAACCGTGAGGTTCTGGGTTCGATTCCCAGCCTCGCCCTTTCTTCCCAGTTTGACAAAAAAATCGAACTGAATGTCAATGTCCTTCGGATGAGACTATAAACCGAGGCCCCGTGTGCGAACGCATGCAGAACATCTTGCGCACACGTTAAATCCTGTTCCGCTTTTCGAAAGAGTAGGCCATTGTGTGCCTGTGGGAACAGATGACAAAATTTACAAAACCGCATACACACGGGGACTGGATGGAAAAAAAAGCACATGAGTGGTTATTCCATTATCCTCGATATTAAAAAAAATTCATTTGAGCGCTTTGATTTGTTGCTTTACAAGATTCAGCGCTATATAAATTCCATACATTATTATTATTATCTTTCTCTCCTGTCTCTTGCTCTCTCTGTCTCTGTCTTTCTGTCTCTATCCACCTCTCTCCCTCCCTCCCCTTCTCTCTCCCTCTCTTCATCCCTCCTTCACCCCCCCCCTCCTCCCCCCCCCCCCCCCCCCCCCCCCCCAGCCTTCTCTCTCTCTCACCATCAATCTGCGCAGTTCTGGACATAATATTCCTCCTCCATTTCCTATCCAGATGTTCCCTGCAGTGCCGTGGTATAGTGAGTTCACGGTGACTCGTTACACAAAGTGACGGGGCTGCATGTGGCACATTGATCAGCAATGTCTGTCTGTCTGTCTGTCTGTCTATGCTCTCTATGACTGTATCTCCCAGGCCCCGTAGCCTACTGTGTCTTGTTGATGCCCACTCCTAGCCTCCCCCTTCCTATCACAGAACACCCCCTCCTTTCACTTGTGCAAATGAAATTATTAAGCGAGGTTGTTGTTGAAAATGGGAAGCGGTACGAGGTTGCTGTTCCAAATGGGAAGCGTAATAGTCGTAGGCAGCAGTGTGTAGTAGTAGTAATAGTAGTAGTAGTAGTAGTAGCAGCAGCAATAGCAACAGCAGTAGCAGCATGCTTGCTTGTACATGCGTTTACACAACTATTTGTGTTTATACGCAGCCACACGCATCAATATTTGCATTATGCATGTGTGTGTGAGCACATGTCTTTGTGTTTGAGCATATGTGCACACACACACATTACACTTACACATATTACACTTGTAGATATTGACACATGCACAGTTCAAACATCAGAACCCTGAAGGAGAAGCAACAACAAAAAAATCCCCATCCACAACAACAGCAACAACAACAACAACAATAGCAACAACAACAAAAACCGCCACGGTGTTAAGGGACTGATTGTCTGCCCTTTCAAAGATGAAGTGCCTGCCTGCGCGTGAGGGAGGAGGTGACAGACCTCACGCTGCTGGCTCTTACATAAGATAACCATTGGCGCCATTACTGAACTACCCGCCCTCGGGGACACTGAACCCGAGCGGATCTCTCTCTCTCCCCTTTCTCTCCCCCTCTCTCCCCATCTCTCTCCTCTCTCTCTCTCTCGTCTCATCTCTTTCTCTCTCTCCATCCTCTCTCTCTCTCTCTCTCTCTCTCCCTCTCTCTCCCCCCCACCCTCTCTCTCCCTCTCCCCACCCTCTCTCTCTCTCCCCACCCTCTTCTCTCCACTCTCTCTTTCCCTTCTCTCCCTATCTCTCTCTCTCCCTCTTCTCTCACTCTCTCCCATCTCTCTCTTTCCCTCTCCATCCCCATCTCTCTCTCACCCTCTCTCTCCCCCCCTCTCTCTCTCTCCCTTTCCTCATCTCTTTCTTTTCCCTTCTCTCCCCATCTCCTCTCTCACCCATCTCTCTGTTCCCCCCCCCCCTCTCTCTCACCATCTCTCTCTCCCTCCCCCCTCTATCTCTCCTTTAAAAGGAGAGTGGTGGTTGTGATACTGAGAGAGAGATGGGAGAGAGAGAGAGAGAGAGAGAGAAGAGAGAGAGAGAGAGAGAGAGTGATGGGGGAGAGAGAGAGAGAGGGGGGAAGAGAGAGAGAGAGAGAGAGAGAGAGAAGAGAGAGAGAGGAGAGGGTGTAAAAAAAAGCACATTGGTGTTTTACTGATTATTCTCGAAATAAAGAAATCGAATATGATTCTCTGTCTCTGTGTGGCTATCTCTCTCTCCATCTCTCTATCTCTCCATCTCTCTCTCTCTCTCTCTCTCTCTCTCTCTCTCTCTCTCTCTCTCTCCTGACAGGTCGTTCACATCAGCTGATGAAATAGTGCATCAAAGCAAACCGCCCTGATCTCAGATCTCACTGTTCATCTGCTGGTCTCTTCACTAACACTGCTCTTCTCTACCTGTCTGTCTGTCTGTCAGTGGTATGCATGTTCAGCCACTCTGAAGGAATGACTAAATTAAGCGAAACAGAACAGAGTAGGAGAAGACTGGACTTCAGAAAGTTAAGCTAAACTGGTCGGAACGAAACGAAATGAAGTGAAGTGGAAGTATATCAAACTAGATTAAACTAAACTAAACTAAGCACAACTCGACTCGACTCTACTCGACCGGACTGGACTGGACTGGACTAAACTAAACAAAACAAAACAAATCTAATCTAAATCAAACGAAAGAAAACTTTCTAAACTATTGACTGGTTGACTCTCTTATAGAAAAACGAAAAAAAAATCACCAACTAATCTACCGGCCAGTCCTAATGACTGACCGATCAATTGATCGATTGATTTACCTAACTTCCTGTTGACCTAGTTGTCCACCTACCTACCTACCTACCTACCTTCCTGTTTCCCTACATACCTACCTATCTCTCTCCCTACCTACTTACGTGCCTACCTACCTATCTACCTACTTACCTACCTACATCATCATCATCATTAGCCATTACACCCAGCGGTGTGTAGGGCAGCAACAAAGCGCTTCCACTCCTGCCTATCCTGGGCCAACCTAGTCACTGATCCCCAAGAGTGCTGCATGGCTTTCATCTCACTTTCTACAGTTCTCGTCCACGTTGCTTTTGGTCTTCCTACCTACATACCTACCTATCTACCTACTTTCCTGTTTCCCCACCTCCCTCCCTACCTCCCTCCCTCCCTCTCTCCCTACCTACTTACATGCCTACCTACCTACCTACCTACTTACCTACCTACCTATGTACCTACCTTCCTGTTTCCCTACCTCCCTCCTTCCCTCTCTCCCTACCTACTTACATGCCTACCTACCTACCTACTTACCTACTTACCTATCTACCTACCTTCCTGTTTCCCTACATACCTACCTACCTCCCTCCCTACCTACTTACATGCCTACCTACCTACCTACCTACCTACCTACATTCCTATCTACATATTGACCAACAGATCAACTGATCGACTTACCTACCTATGAAGCTACCTACCGACGTAGCTGCCTATTACCTTGATGCATTGGTATCTAACAAGCACATTAGTGGACGGACTGACCGACTGATCGAATACCTGACTGATTTACTGACTAAAGAAGCCAGCAAACCGAGTCTTGATATATATTTTTCAGATGATAATACATTTTCTTTTTAATCAGTATTATCTCTCTGTCTCCCCGTCTTTGTCTCTGTCTGTCTGTCTTTGTCTGTCTGTCTTTCTGTCTGTCTGTCTCTCCTTTCTGTGTTTCTTTTCTTCTTACAGCCCTGTTACCACTACTCTTAATAACCTAATCTCACGCGCATTGTATTTTCCCCCTGTCCTATTATTTTCTCTCTCTTTTTCATCCTTCAGATTTCCCTATCATTATTTCCACATTGTCTACAAGAGTCTGACCTCTCTTAAAGGCTTCTTTTACAATTCAAATTTATGACAATTTTTCTCTCTTTCTTTCACATTCGTATACAAACACACACGCGCACACGCACACACACACACACACACACACACACACACACACACACACACACACACACACACACACACACACACACACACCACACACACACACACACACACACACACACACACACACACACACACACACACACACACACACACACACACACACACGCACGCACGCACGCACGCACGCACACACACACACGTATACATGCACGTACACATTCACACATTTAGGCCATGACCTTTCTTGCGTATAAATCGTTATCGTTTATCTCTCTCTCTCTCTCACACATTTTTTTTTACCCTTGTCTTTTTTTTCTCTGTTTCCTGCACACACACACACACACACACACACACACACACACACACACACGCACACGCACGCACGCACGCACATACACACATGTGAACCCTGTCCCCCTCCCCCGCCACCTACCCACCCACCCACATAACATTCAACTTTCCTCCAAGCTCTTCCCCTCCTCCTCCCCCTACCCCACCATCTCCCCATCATCCCCAACCCCCTCCACTTTCACACATCATACGCTTCCCCCCTCCACCTTTTCCCCAATTCCCCTCCCAATCACCCCCACCCCCCAACCCTCACCCTCACCCCACCCCCACCCCAACCACCACCGCACACAGACACAGGAGTATAAAGAGAAGCAGAGCTCTCTTTCTCTCTCTCTCTCTCCTTTATCATCTCACCTCCACAACTACTGACGGGCAAGGATGCAGACACACGCACGGCTGCATCCTCAAATGCCAGGTCAGGTACATCAGGTCAACTCAGGTCACACAAAATTATGGCCGCAGATCTGGTGGGAGGTGGGGGGGGGGCGGGGGGGGGGGGGGGGAGGGGGGCAGGGGGGAAGGAAGGGGGGGGAGGGAGAGAGGGAGGTGTTGGGTGAAGGGGGAGAAGTGGGATGGAGGAGGGGTGGTGGGGTAGTAGTAGTAGTAGTTTAGGGCAGATGATTTTCAAGATATGGATGGGAAGGCACTGTGGTATACTAGAGATATGGGGAGAGAGAGAGAGAGAGAGAGAGAGAGAGGAGAGAGAGAGAGAGAGAGAGAGAGAGAGAGAGAGAATGAATGAATGAATGAATGAATCTTTATTTTTCAAGGCTAACAGAATAAGCTTGCGCATACTTTTTTTTCATACGGCCCTTGCCCCGATTAGGGACTATCAACTAGCAACAAATCAAAGAGACGCTTTGACGCTTTGACGCTTTGACCAGTTTATTGTCATTGCTCAAAGTGGCCTATTGACAAGGGGGGTTATACACGACTTTCTTTTGTAAATACAAATAAATACAAGAAAAATCACATGATGCATTTAACGTAATGAAAACCAAAAAACCAAAAATGAGCTCTCTATGAACGGATACGACTTTAAGCTATGACGTAAACTCAGTTTCAAACTGAAAACAAAGTAATAACAAGGATGAACAATATGAACCAATAAGCAATAACTAAAATAATGAAAAGAACATCCTAGAATGCTTTATTAGACCATCCATTGACATTGTATGTGACATTTTCAAAAAATATTCTTGCTGGAGACTACAGCGTAATTATAAATGTTTCTTTAGGTGTTTCACAAATCAAAGAGAGAGAGAGAAGAGAGAGAGAGAGAGAGAGAGAGAGAGAGAGAGAGAGAGAGAGAGAGATACAGACAGACAGACAGACAGACAGACAGACAGATGGCCAAACACTCAGACAAATATAGACAGAGTGAAAATAGGAACACCAAAGTTATTGACATCAAGGCCGTGGTCCCCACACTGATACACAAAAAAAGTAGATAAAAGACAGACACCGAGCAAATCAGCCGATTGTAGGATATGGCAAACAATAGAAGATAGAAAAGGTAATGGTCCTCTATGAAAACATACATTTCGAATAGATAGACAATACAGCTCAGTTTGACTAGACAATACAGACTTCCTTATCCACTCCTTAATCATAAGAGTGAGAGCTAGAGAGAGAGAGAGAGAGGGAGAGAGAGAGAGAGAGGTGGGTGGGAAGGGGGGGGGGGGGGGGGGAGAGATGGAAAGCTGGGGAACTCAGACCACCAGGCGATATTGACCGCTGGGCTATCGTTCAGATGAGAGGGATGATTCAGAAGGTCAAGAAAGGTCAAGGAGACAGCGGGATCGTTAAAATGACTGCGAGAAGATGCCAAGATGAAGTGCATGGCGAGAAGTAATTGAGGAACTTTCTAGAACACCGACCCCCCCCCCCCCCCCCCACCTCCCCACCAAAACCACTAAACAAAAACAACAAATCGACTCTACCCCTTAAAAGAATCTCACAGAATCATAGCCAAACAGCCAACTACCACCACCAACAGAAAACAATAGAAAACAAACGAGAGAGAGAGAGAGAGAGAGAGAGAGAGAGAGAGAGAGAGAGAGAGAGAGAGAGAGAGAGAGAGAGAGAGAGAGAGAGAGAGAGAGAGAGAGAGAAATTCTGATCAGAGATATATCATGGTCACAGTTTTTATGTTGTCCTATCATTTAATGACCAGTGTGTATGTTGTTGTCCTATCATATAGTGACCAGTGTGTATGTTGTTACCCTATCATATAGTGACCAGTGTGTATGTTGTTGCTCTATCATTTAATGACCAGTGTGTATGTTGTTGCACTATCATTTAATGACCAGTGTGTATGTTACCCTATCATTTAGTGACCAGTGTGTATGTTACCCTATCATTTAGTGACCACTGTGTATTTTGTTACCCTATCATTAAGTGACCAGTTTGTATGTTTCCATATCATGAAGTGACCAGTTTGTATGTTTTCCTATCATTAATTGACCAGTTTGTATGTTTTCCTATCATTAAGTGACCAGTTGATGTTTCCCTATAATAATAATAATAATAATAAATGGAACTTATATAGCGCTATATCTTGCAAAGACAAATCAAAGTGCATGCATTCAACCTAATCTTACGCAGTCATGCAATCAATGATAAATAATCAATAGTTTAAACAAACAGATATTTACAAACATGGTGCGATGGAGACAAAATCTATGAAATAAAATTTCAATGGTCAAATGTTTTTCAAAAGCACGCACACACTCACACAGGTCATATATTTTATTATTAAGTGACCAGTTTGTATGTTTTCCTATCATTAAGTGACCAGTTTGTATGTTTTCCTATCATTAAGTGACCAGTTTGTATGTTTTCATATCATTAAGTGACCAGTTTGTATGTTTTCATATCATTAAGTGACCAGTTTGTATGCTTTCCTATCATTAAGTGACCAGTGTGTATGTTTTCATATCATTAAGTGACCAGTTTGTATGCTTTCCTATCATTAAGTGACCAGTTTGTATGCTTTCCTATCATTAAGTGACCAGTTTGTATGCTTTCCTATCATTAAGTGACCAGTTTGTATGTTTTCCTCTCTGCTTCTTTCGAAGAGCTGTGAGTGGTACAGGCTCTGTGGGATGTCACAGACCAGACTAGTGTATGTTGTGTCGTAAAGTGTTATGGTCGTTATGTAAACAGCCTCAACAGGTGATTTAAAACGTTCCTCCCTGAGTTTGGAAACTTTCTACTGGAAAAAAACATCTTTTTCTTTCACCATGTGGACTGCTAATGCACAGACTGTAAATCGCAAGACAAAACGATTCCAAATCTGTGAACACCTTTGTTTTTTTTTGTGAGTGTGCGAATCGGTAAAACTGGGAAAGTTAGGGACTACTTTTTTTTACATTCGCAGTCTCGACGGATTTGTTAAAATTTGGTTTAAATAGACCTTTATTCAGAAAACATGAATATTATACATACACAAATTGAGAGCAATAACAAGCAGGTAGCTTATGGCATGATATATCTTTTTTTTGTCATCATTTTTGGTCGTAGTTTTATAAGTGTTGATAGAAAACGATGTGCTCATCAGTTTAAAACTAATATCATGTTCCGTTTTGACTAATTTTGCGCAGCCGAACGTCTTAATCCAGTTAGGGACAAGGAATCCATTTAGCGACACCGCGACAGTGGTACCATCCATGTCTGGGAACTGTTTCCCTAATGGCACGACGGATGTGCGTCTGTATCTCTCTCGATGGCATGATCAAGGCCAGAATACTTTGTACTCTCAGGAAATGTAGATCACAGTCCTTCCCTTTTGTTGTTGTCATCCACGAGTCTGGATGTCTACCGTATGGTGGATAAAATCTCCTACCAACAGTCTGGATGTCTAGAGTATGGTGGATAAAATCTCCTACCAACAGTCTGGATATCTAGAGTATGGTGGATAAAATGTTATTCCAAAAGTCAACTACTACTTCTACTTCTACTACTTCTACTACTTACTACTACTACTACTACTATTACTACTACTACTACTACTACTACTACTACTACTACTACTACTACTACTACTACTACTACTACTACTACTACTACTACTACTACTACTACATGTGTATAGTACGATCCAGTGGTAGTGCAGGGTCTTCACTGGTGAATGGCCTCGCAACAAGCGCCTGCCACTGATGCAGTCATGTGAAGCAGAGGCAAAAGGACATGTGGGTGTGGCTGTGTTCAGTCAAATCAGGGCAGAACATCAGTGAGCAGAGAGAATGACAGGTCTGAGAGGACGAAGAAAAGGAAGAAGAAAGAAAAGAAAAGAAAGCAGGAAAGGTTATATACTGACTGTGGTGGCTATTATTGACGTAAGCTGTTAATGTCACACACACATCCAGGGATTTAAAAGACATAATTATATATATATATATTTCGTAACAAATCTTATTGTATATATATATATATATATATATATATATATATAATATATATATATATATATATATAGATATATAGATATATAGATATATAGATATATAATCTATATAATTATATCTCTATATCTATATCTATATTATGTGTGTGTGCGTGTGTCGGTGTGTCTGTGTGCGTGCGCGCGCGTGTTAGTGTGTGTATGTGTGCACGTGTGTGCGCGTGAATCCTAAAGCGTGAAAGGAGTGGCTTGATCTGTTGAATATTTTAACGCGTGTCGGCCGTCTAATATTTCTTTTCCTCTAAGGTGTTTAATTCCATCCATATAAATGCCATCTTAGAGGCGGCAGAAATCTCTTCAGATTTTGCTCACGAGAAAGGCATCAGTCTGTTGTGTGTGTGTGTGGTGTGTGTGTGTGCTGTGTGTGTGTGTGTGTGTGTGTGTGTGTGTGTGTGTTGCGTGCTGGCGGGGTGTGTGTGTTGTGTGTTTTCATTGCTGTCTGTCTGTCTCTCCTCTTTTTTCTGTCTGTCTGTCTCTCTCTTGTCTCTCTGAGTCTCTTTCTGTCTCTCTCTCATCTCTCTCGTGTCTCTCTCTGAGGTCTGTCTCTTCTCTGTCTCTCTGATCTCTGTTTTCTCTCTACTCTGTCTCTCTTTTGTGTTGTTCTGTCTGTCTCTCTCTCTCTCTTGGAATCCTAAAACAAACATGTGTATCATGGATTCTTTATCGATTTTGGCCTGTAGTGTTATTCTAATCTTACATTATCGGAAAACCAGGTTCCCCCCAGACACTTTGCAAAAAAAATAAAACCCCCAAAAACCCGCATTAGCAAATAAACCATCCAAAATCTGAACTCTCTGTCTGTTCTGTCTGTCTGTCGTGTCTGTCTGTCTCTCTCTTGCTCCTCTCTCTCTCTCTTCTCTTCTACTCTCTCTGTGTCTGTGTCTGTCTTGTCTGTCTGTGTCTCTGGCTTTATCCCTTCCTTTCTGTCTATCTATCTATGTATCTATGTATCTATCTATCTATCTATCTATCTATCTATCTATCTATCTATCTATCTATCTATCTATCTATCTATCTATCTATCTATCTACCTACCTATCTACCTACGTACCTATGTCTCTCATTGCCCACCTGTCCCTACCCCCTTCCCACTACCCCTTCTGTCTGTCTCTGAATCTTTTTGTTTGTTTGTTATAAAAAATATGCTTTTCCAGTGATCGTTAAGTCATATCCAGCTAGCAGCCCAAAGCCATGTCAGAGTGGTGTTAGACCATCAGTGGTTGTTTGTGCTGCTCCCGTAGGAACATCGCCAGCTGCTGACGACATGATTCCGTGGCAAACACGTGGAGTGGATCCAGTAAACGATGCTGCCTGCTGCGGGGCTGACCTCTCAGGCATGCTTCCTGCAGGATCGAAATCTTCACTCCTGGGTTTATTATCATTATTATTATTATTATTATTATTATTATTATTATTATTATTATTATTATTATTATTATTATTATTATTATTATTATTATTATTATTTTTTTTATTATTATTATTATATGAAACAGCTCCGTTAGTGAGTGAGGAGGATTTTTTGGTGGTATAGAGTTGACTCGTTGGTTAGACTATAGCAGCGACAGAGGTGTTGTTTTATGCAATGAGCTTAAGTTTATTGTGCTGTGTTATGTTGTGTTATGTTGCGTTGTGTTATGTTATGTTGTCTTATATCATACCATACCATATATCATATCATATCATATCATATCATATCACATCACATCATATCAACTCATCTCATCTCATATCATCTCATATATCATATCATATCATATCATATCATATCATATCATATATCATATCATATCAGATAAGATCATATATTATATCATGATTATTATATCAGATCAGATCAGATTGTTATTATATTATATTATATATATCATATCATATCATATCATATCATATCATATCTATACCAATTTCGGCTCACAGCCGATTTCTCTGCATGGAATTCCAGATGCTCTTTCTCCCCGAGGAGAGCACGTCCGCCATGAAAATCAGCTCAACCTTTCATTGTTATCTTTGATTTTCTGTCTATAAATTATGTGGATTCGTTTTCTTTTCCTATGATCTTCTACAGAATTTTGCCCTGAACAACTCTTTTGGTTAATCTGGGCTCTTTAAAGTGCGCTGAATGTGTCTTGCACATGTGGTCTTGGTTTATCGCCTCATCTGCTATGCACGTTTTGATTCTTCCGCGTTTGTAAAACTGCATTAATCTCAATCTTTTTATAAGTTTTTTTCTCTTAAAGAATGTTTTCACTGTCTATTGGTTTCATTTTTTGTTTTTTTGTTTTTGACTCTGTTTCTCTGTCTCTCTCTTCAGCCTCTGTGTGTGTGTGTGTGTGTGTGTGTGTGTGTGTGTGTGTGTGTGTGTGTGTGTGTGTGTTGTGCGTGTGTGTCTGTCTGTCTGTCTGCAGTGTCTCTCTCTCTCATTTCCCATCATGTCCTTTCCGGGCCCCATTTCTTTCTCTGTGTGTGTCTGTTTCTGTTTCTCTCTGACTCTGTCTGTCTTTCTGTCTGTCTGTCCTGAATGAAATTGTGTTCTCTCTCTGTCTCTCTCTTTCTGTGTCTTTCTCTATCGCTCATCGTTCTCTGTGTGTCTGTCTGTCTCTCCTTAATGAAATTGTGTTTTCTCTCTCTGTCTATCTCTGGCTATCTATCTCGCTCTCTGTGTGTCTGTCTGTCTCTCTCCTTAATGAAATGGTGTTTCTCTCCTGTGTCTATCTCTCTCGCTCTCTCTGTGTCTGTCTGTCTCTCCTTAATGAAATGGTATTCTTTCTCTGTCTCTCTCTATCTCGGTCTCTCTGTGTCTTTCTGTCTCAGTCTCAGCCTCAGGCTCTGTCTGCCTGTCTGCCTGTCCGTCTTCCTGTCTGTCTCTCTCCTCCCCCTCTCTCTCTGAAAAAAGAAAAGTTCTACACTCGCCGTCTGTTCGTCAGATGCTCGCTCTTAACTCAATAATGTCTAAATATGGCGCACGGTGGACGGCAGGGGTACGAAGTGTCATGTGACTCATTAGGGGAAGTCACCGAAAAACGGGAGGTAAATCGAGCACCAGGGTCAGCGTTCCTTTCAGTCTCTCAGCCCTCATGTCTCCTCCCTGCCTCTTACCCCCCCCCCCCCTTCACCTCCTCTCCATCTCCTCCCCCTCCTGCTCCTCAATTTTCTTTCTCTTTATAGATGCCACCTTCTCTCACTCTGACAAAATCGAGCACAGCGAAATCGTAGCGGAGGCAGGATGGGCAGCAGCAGTAACTCTCCATGTCTAGCTGATTAGTCTGGGGATAAAATAGGATGAAGTCACTGAAAATAACCACGAGGGGAATGATGAAATTCTTTCTACAAACCAGGGGGGCCATCAAAGATGGAAATAGATAAGATGGTTTGAAGTTTGGTGATGAAGTAATGAGACAGTGGAGACAAAAAACAAACAAAAAAGGTATCTGGGTGGACATTAGAAGAGTTACACGCAAAAAGCTGTTCCAGTTTTGAGAGTAAGACAAGGTGCGTGGCGTCTATCTATCTCCAGCCATCCCTCTTCATCTGTCACTGTTCTTCTGCTACCTACTGTACTAAAAGAAACTCAGGCTGCTTCAGTCGGGTTGCTCTGCTTATGGCTAAGCATCAGCAGACTAAATGCGTACATACCCAGCGTAAAGTTAGAAATGAAAAAACGTAAGATGTGCCCTTGTCATGAAGACATCATAACTGAGGACCATGTGTTGCAACACAGTTGAAATTATATAGATCTTTCCAACGGAAGCTACATCCGAGCGGTTAAGACCGTTGACTTCAATCCCAAGGGTCCAGAAGGTCGTGGGTTTGAATCTTGGCGGCGTTTGGTGAATTAAGGGTGGGGATTCTGATAATTTCCCAGGTCAACTTCAAGCTGCAGACCTGACAGTGTCTTCATTCCTTCGTGTGTATACACGAAGATCAAAAATGTGCACGCTAAAGATCCCGTAATTCATGTCAGCGATCGGTGGGCCACGGACACGCGTACATACCCAGCATACACCCCGAAGTCAGAATGTGGATACCTTCATGGTGGGCAAACACGGTCGCATACGCAAAGTCTCACCATTGGTGAACCTCGGAGCTCTAGCCAAGGAACGAAAACAATCTTTCCAGGAATGTAACATGACCAGAAGAAAATAAAGACCACACAGAAGGACGGTTACTTTCGTGGAGAAGACCAGCAGCATGCCCATTCTCAGTTTATCTCAATTTTATTCACTGTTTAAAAAATGAAAAGCAAACCACATCATTTTATTTTTTCTTAAAGAAGAAGGCACGTACACAGAAGAAAAAGCCCAGGCGTAATTTTTTCCTTTGTAGTTTCGCACTCGCTGTTACAGAATTGAAGTGCTGGCATCTTGGGGGAAGTTTCAGTTTCTGCACTTAAACTCCGTGTCTTCGAATCTCTGGCACTTTTATGCTGCAATGCCAGGGCTCTCTAAACTGCAGCACCCCTTCCCCCTCCCTCCCCCTACTTCCCCACCCCCCTTCCAGTTCCGCAAATGCTATCTGAGGCCTTGAAAGGGTATCAGGATAAATTGGACTAGCGTTTTCCTTTAATCCTCTCTCTTAACTACAGGGGATTTAAGATTGTCTTTCTTTGTCTTCACATAGGGGTGAAAAGTAAAGACTGAAACAAAATGAAATGAAATAGAATGACTGACTGAATGGATGGATCGTTGAATGGTTGAATGACTGAAAGGATGGGTGGATAGATGGATGGATGAATAAATGAATGGACCGCTGATGGTTGAATGACTGAATGGATGGATGGATAGATGGATAGATGGGTGGATGGATGAATGGGTGAATGAATTTATGAATGGAATGAATGAGTGAATGAATTGATGAATGAAAGTAATTTGAACAAGAACAGATGTAATCAAATCAAATAAACGTAAAATCTGAAGAATTATACATCATGAATAAAAAGATAAATAGAAGACGAATAGATACTTGTAAAAACATATATGCAAACATAAGAAAAGATATAAGTGAATCAATGAATGAATGCAGAGAAATGAACAACTAGATTAATCAATAACTAACTGTAATTATGTACTAACTGTGTGTTACTGATTGTATTAACTAGATAAATGATGCTACTATTTGCCTTCTGTCCTACTACCTGCCTACATACCTGTCTGACAATTTACCTACCTAGTTAAATTCTTCCTTCCATCCACCCATCCATCCATCTATCCAACAAGCAGTTTATGGATAATTAAAAGAAAAAGTCCCAGTGCCTTGTGAAATGTCTGAAATGCACATTATAACAATCATAGTCATTGTCCACTTTTTCATAGTCATTGTCCTCTTTATTATAGTCATTGTCTTCTTTGTCATAGTCATTGTCTTCTTTGTCATAATCATTGTCCTCTTTATCTTAGTCATTGTCCTCTTTGTCATAGTCTTTGTCCTCTTTGCCATAGTCATTGTCTTCTTTATCATAGTCATTGACCTCTTTGCCATAGCCATTGTCTTCTTTATCATACTCATTGTCCTCTTTGTCATAGTCATTGTCTTCTTTACCATAGTCATTGTCTTCTTTAGCATAGTCATTGTCCTCTTTATCATAGTCATTGCCCTCTTTATCATATGAATTGTCCTCTTTGTCATAGTCATTGTCTTCTTTGTCATGGTTATTGTTTTCTTTGCCATATTCATTGTCCTCTTCATCATACTTTTTGTCTTCTTTGTTATAGTCATTGTCCTCTTTGTCATACTCATTATCCTCTTCGTCATAGTCATTGTCCTCTTTATCGTAGCCATTGTCCTCTTTATCATAGTCATTGTCATCTTTATCTTAGTCATTAACCCCTTTGTCATAGTAATTGTGTTCTATATCTTAGTCATTGACCTCTTTGTCATAGTCATTGTCTTCTTTATCATAGTCATTGTCTTCTTTGTCATAGTCATTGTCTTCTTTACCATAGCCATTGTCCACTTTATTATAGTCATTATCCTCCTTATAATAGTCATTGTCCTATTTGTCATAGTCATTGTCCTATTTGTCATAGTCATTGTCCTCTTTTATCTTCTGTTGTTGTTCTTGGAGTGTTGTTGTTGTTGTTGGATGTTCCCTAGCCTAACATCTTGGGGCTCACCTAGAATAGGCACTCTGTCTCACTGGGAAGTTGGGAATCATTATAAGAACACACGCACGCACACACACACACACACACACTTACACACACACACGCACACTTACACACTTACACACACACACACACACACACACACACACACACACACACACACACACACACACACACACACACACACACACGCACACTTACACACTTACACACACACACACACGCACGCACACACACACACACACACACACACACACTTACACACACACACACACACACACACACACACACCCCACACACACACACACACACACACACACACACACGACACACACACACACACACACACACACACACACACAAACACACACACACACACACACACACACACACACACACACACACACACCACACACACACCACACACTACACCCCACACACACACACTTACACACACACACACACACACACACACAAACACACACGCACACACACACACAATGAATGAGAAATTGAAGAGTGTGGATGTTTTCAAGTACCCTACCATATAGTCAACCACTGTCCACCTTCATAGGTTTTCTTCTTCTAATGTAGACTACGGATTGTTTTGCTTTTAAAGAAAACAGTTTGTCATGGCTGGAGACAATCCAAACTGTTTTTTTTTAAAAACAATCATACTCCCGAAGTCGGAATGCGGCTACCTAAATGGTGGTGATGGTGGTGGTGGTGTAAGGTGGGGGGGGGGGGGGGGGGGGGTTGTTACAGTCGCATACGCAAAAATCTCACCATTGGTGAACCTCGGAGCCTGAGCTAAAGAAAGAACCCCCTCCCCCACCCCCACCCCTCCGCCCCAACAAAAACCCCCACAATAACAGCAATCTGATATTGACCTTGGCGCTTACCTTTATAATCAATAACTGACCAAGCCAATAGATGAAGACAATTTGAACATAACATTCCCATGCATAATAACAACATTTTGATGATAAAAAAATGGATCTTGGCGTTTAGCTAAAAAAGAAAAATCGATATCTGACTACCAAATTTTGCCCTGGGTCAATTTGATCTTCTTACTGTGTGTGCTCCATTGCACGCCGATGTTCTGGCTGTAATTATTCACTCGTCTGGGCAAACCGCCCACTCACTGTCTTCTGCCCTGTATGCACGCATCTGGATTTTCGTTTTGTTTTTTTGTTGCTGTTTTTTTTGGTGTGTTTTTTTTTTTTTTACTACTTCCGCTAACCGTTGGTCCTATCATGATTCCCCCCCCCTCCCCCCCCCCCCCCCCCCCCCCCCCCCTGTTATTTCGCCATTTCTCTCTCTGTCTGTCTATCTATGTCTGTCTGTCTATCCGTCTATGTCTGTCTCTCTGTATCTGTTGCTCTCTGTGTCTCTTTCTCTATGTCTATGTCTGCCTGTCTGTGTGTCTGTGGCTCTGTGTCTCTGTCTCCGTCTGTCTGTGTGTCTGCCTGTCTGTCTGTCTGTCTCTCTCTCCCCATCCCTCTCCCTCCCTCCTATCCCCATACTGGTCGCCCACCCAGGCGCATTTCCTTTTTGATTCCTTTCTGCATCCTCCTCAGCTTCTTGAAGCTTGCAGCTCTCTCTCTCTCTCTCTCTCTCTCCTCTCTCTCTCTCTCTCTCTCTCTCTCTCCTCTCTCTCTCTCTCCTCTCTCTCTGTGTCTCTCTATGTATTGTTGCCAAGGCTGAAGTACAATAAATCATTTCAGAGTTCTCTCTCTCTCTCTCTCTCTCTCTCTCTCTCTCTCTCTCTTCTCTCTCTCTCTCCTCTCTCTCTTGTCTCTCTACATTGTTGCCAAAGGCTGAAGTACAATAAATCTTCAAGTTCTTCTCTCCCTCTTCATCTCCCTTCCTCATCTCCCCTCTCTCTCTCTCTCCTCTTTCCTCCCACCCCTCTCCTTTCCTCTCCCCTACCCCCCCCCCCCCCGATTTATAACCTCTGTCTTCCTCTCCTCCTTTTAATCCCCAATATCCCTACTTACTCCTCTCCTTCCTCTTCCCTACTTTGCCTCCCAACCGCCTGCCTCCCTCATGTCGCACGCATCCCCCCCCCCCCCCTCTCTCTCCCCTCTCCATCTCAATTCAACCCCCACCTTGTCTGTGTCTGTACGTCTGTCGACCTGTCTGTCTCTGTGTCAGTCTGTCTGTCTCACTCACACACACCCCCGCAACACACACGTGCGCACCACACGCACACACACGACCACACACAACACCACACAACACACACACACACCACACACACACACACCACATGGAACTGAATGTAAAACTAAAGCACATGGATGATTCTCTGTATCTTGAAAAAAAGAAGAAATAAACATGAAAAATAAACTCTGTCTGTCTGTCTGTCTGCTCTCTCTCTCTCTCTCTCTCTCTCTCTCTCTCTCGTCTCTCTCTCTCTGTCTCTGCTCTGTCTCTCTGTCTCTTTCTCACAATGTTCTCTCTCTCACTGTTCAGTGTTCTGTCTCTGTTTCTCTCTCTCTCCCCCCCTCTCTCTCTCTTATCTCTCTCTCTCCCTTCTCTATCCCCCTCCCTCCATCTCTCTATCTCCCCCTCCATCTCTCTCTCTCTACCTCCCTTCCTGCATCTCCTTCTCTCTACCCGTTCCATCTCTCTCTCTCTCCCCCTCCCTCCATCCCCCCTTCCTCCATCCATCCCTCTCTCTCCCTCCTCCCTCTCTCCCTCC
>CM054139.1:45807449-45822449 GCA_028751875.1 Rapana venosa
GTCCCGTTACTTGTGTCCACTTTCCTGCTCTTTCTGTCATTGTCTACAAGAAAGGGTCTTTTCTGGCATTTTTGCTGCAAATCAGCGTACACGTCTTCTGAGCGATGTTTTGTGCATGTTCCGCTGGTTGTAGCGCTTACTTGTCTTAATCAATCACCATCTTTCAATAGCAAAAAAATATCACACACACACTGATAAGACACACACACACACACACACACACATACACACACACACACACACACACAACACACACACACACACACACACACACACACACACACACACACACACACACACACACACACACACACACACACTGACCAGATACACACACACACACGCACACACTGACCAGACACACACACGTACATACACACACTGACCAGATACACACACACACACGCACACACTGACCAGACACACACACGTACATACACACACTGACCAGATACACACACACACACACACGCACACACTGACCAGACACACACACGTACATACACACACTGACCAGATACACACACACACACACGCACACACTGACCAGACACACACACGTACATACACACACTGACCAGATACACACACACACACGCACACACTGACCAGACACACACACGTACATACACACACTGACCAACACACACACGTACATACACACACTGACCAGATACACACACGTACATACACACACTGACCAGATACACACACGTACATACACACACTGAACAGATACACACACACACACACACACACACACACTGACCACACACACACACACTCACACTGACCAGACACACACACGTACATACACACACTGACCAGACACACACACACAGACACACACTGACCAGACAAACACACGTACATACACACACTGACCAGATACACACACACACACACACACACACACACACACACACACACACACACACTCTGACCAGATACACACACACACACACACTGACCACACACACACACACACACACACACACACACACACACACACACACACACACACACACACACACACACACACACACACACACACACACACACACACACACACACACACACACACTGACCAGATACACACACACACACACACACACAACACACACACACACACACACACACACACACACACACACACACACACACACACACACACACACACACACACACACACACACACACACACACACACACGCACACACACACACATGGCATCAATCTTGCACCATCACCCGGCAGCGCCAATCACTCATCTTTAGCTTTCCTTTCTGAAACACGCAGCTGCTGCAATTTTAGTCATCTGCCGAGTTGAATGCGATATGATTTGGACAAGGGAATGGAATCATTCATGCTGCTATTTGTGCCCCGAGGGACGGATCATTCGATTGGGGGGTGGGGGTGGAAGTGGGGGGTGGGGATGCGGAAGGATGGTTGGTTTCTTCCCATCCTGGTTGGGGGTGGGGAGGGGGGGGGGGTGTGAGCTCCGTGATTTCGGTTCATGTTGCTTAGGTCTCAGTCGACCTCAGAGACTGCATCATGGTTGACCGATTTTATTTTTAATCTTACGATTCTGCTGGGAAACGTTGTGTTTGTGTGTTGGGTGGTGGGTGTTGGGTGGTGGTGGTATTTTTGTATGTTTTTGTTGAAGAAATGTTGTGTGGTGGGTGGTGCTTTTTTGTATGTTTTTGTTGAGAAATGTTGTGTGGTTGGTGGTATTTTTGGGGGTATGTTTCTGTTAAAGAAGTTTTGTGAGGTCAGTCGTATTTTGGGGGGTATGTTTCTGTTGAAAAAGTGTTGTGAGGTCGGCGGTATGGTTTGGGTATATTTCTGCTGAAGAAATGTTGTGAGGTCGGCTGTATGGTTTGGGTATGTTTCTTGAAGCAGTGTTGTGAGGTCGGCAGTATGGTTTGGGTATGTTTCTTGAAGCAGTGTTGTGAGGTCGGTGGTATGGTTTGGGTATGTTTCTTGAAGCAGTGTTGTGAGGTCGGTGGTATGGTTTGGGTATGTTTCTGCTGAAGCAGTGTTGTGAGGTCGGCTGTATGGTTTGGGTATGTTTCTTGAAGAAGTGTTGTGAGGTCGGTGGTATGGTTTGGGTATGTTTCTTGAAGCAGTGTTGTGAGGTCGGCTGTATGGTTTGGGTATGTTTCTGCTGAAGAAGTGTTGTGAGGTCGGCAGTATGGTTTGGGTATGTTTCTGCTGAAGAAGTGTTGTGAGGTCGGTGGTATGGTTTGGGTATGTTTCTTGAAGCAGTGTTGTGAGGTCGGCAGTATGGTTTGGGTATATTTCTTGGAGCAGTTTTGTGAGGTCGGTGGTATGGTTTGGGTATGTTTCTTGGAGCAGTGTTGTGAGGTCGGCTGTATGGTTTGGGTATGTTTCTTGGAGCAGTTTGTGAGGTCGGTGGTATGGTTTGGGTATGTTTTCTTGGAGCAGTTTTGTGAGGTCGGTGGTATGGTTTGGGTATGTTTCTTGAAGCAGTGTTGTGAGGTCGGTGGTATGGTTTGGGTATGTTTCTTGGAGCAGTTTTGTGAGGTCGGCAGTATGGTTTGGGTATGTTTCTTGAAGCAGTTTTGTGAGGTCGGTGGTATGGTTTGGGTATGTTTCTTGGAGCAGTTTTGTGAGGTCGGTGGTATGGTTTGGGTATGTTTCTTGGAGCAGTTTTGTGAGGTCGGCAGTATGGTTTGGGTATGCAAGTAGAGCTCCAGGAACAGGTGTGGGCACAGGCGGTGTCACCACAACAGACTGCAGACTTTGCCATGCAGACCCCATTAACAATCAGCATGCCGGGAAACGCAGCAGAAAAAGAAGAGATAGCACAAAGAATAGAAATAATGGGCACGACAAAAGTGGAATGTGAAGGGAAAGCAGAACATCTTGGGCACACGTTAAAACCCATTACACCTTTCGAAAGAGACGTCCATTGTGAGCGGGTGGGAATGGATGACAAAATGAACAAAACCGCATGCACACGGGGACTGAATAAACCCCACTTGAGTGCTTATTCCATTATCTTCGAAATAAAAGAATTCGAAAACTAAAAGCTGAGCTCGAAAAGACGCAGGTTTGTACAATACTGGCTTTCTAATGTCGAATCCTAGACCCCCTCCAGTGTCTCACTTAGTTTGTCTGGCACCTCTGCTGCCTCGTAGAGAACAGTTTTGTTAGCTGAAGCCCATGGTGCACGGAGCAGGGTGGTGGGTGTTGTGGAGCACCTTCATGCAGCGAGCACAGAGAGCAGTGCAGTGACAGGGGTGGCGGCGGGTAGACGACCGGAGCCTGTGTTGTGTTGTATTGACAGCGGCAGTTGTGACCTCAACCTCCTTGAAAAGGGATGGCAGGTGCGGAGGCAGGGCTGCTGCAGTAAACAAGTGGACGACGACGTGTGTCGGCCGAAGTGCAGGCTTGATGTACACAGCGCGCGAGCTGTGCCAGGCGGCGGATCCACGTTCTTGAAGCAGACAGTAGTTCGCTGGTTTGGAGGTTAAGGTTTCTGTACAGGCAGCGTGAGGTTCTACGGTTCGAATCTGGCCTGATGCCAGAGTTCGCCTCCTGTTCCTCCTCTTCCCTTTTACTGATGCTAAATGGTATCTGGGTCTATATTTCAAATAAGAATAAAATGGATACCCTGTTTGTAACGTGCGTTTAGTAGCTGGAAAAGAGTCCAACGTAACTGTTGTCCAGCAACACGCTGAAGACTCTGTGGTCAGCCCATGTCCACAGGCAAAGCAAACCACACATGCAAACGTTGCTGCTGCACTTTGGCGATCTCAGAAAAAGCAAATGAAGTTCATGTAGATTATGATAGTATGATCTATATGATTTCTATTTAATAGGAAATTTTAGTACAGTACACTGCAGCATGTAATGCGATACAATGTAACACAGTACTTATCATTACAATTGCATCAGATCGCATCGTTATTTACAAAATGATATGATGCAATATAATGCAATAGAATAAACTACAATCGCATCATATCAAACTTTTTTAAAATACGATAACCATGCCATAAAAAACAACGTGACACAATACAACAAATCAGAATTACATCAAATTGAATACAACTATTTACCTTCGTGGTGGGCAAAAACGGTCGCATACCCAAACTCTCGCCATTGGTGAAGCTGGAGGCTCTAGCCGACGAATGACCTCCCCCTTCCCCCCCAACCCCCCCCCCCCCCCCCCACAAAAAATCAAACAAACAGAAAACAAAAACAAAAATAACCCAACCCCCAAAACAATACTTAAAACCCCCCAAACAAAAACCAACAAAGCTATTATCAATAATTATGATAGGAAGCAATTCCAGACACTATGAAACACAGCAGAAATACGTAGCAAGAAAAAACACTGAGCTGCAAGGCAACAGATTGACAGACAGACAGACAGACAGACAGACAGACAGACAGACAGACAGACTGACTGATAGACAGACAGACAGACAGACTGACTGACTGACAGACAGACAGACAGAGAGAGACTTTCCTAAAGTTGTTCACTCGTAGGGACTGTCTGTACTGCAGAGGCAAATTGCCCCCTTTGCTGTGGAGGGAGCTGTTCTGTCGGCTGCACGACATCATCACTACAGTGCCTCCTGCTCCGGAGGAAATGAAGCATCCAGGGACCCCTGTCATGGGGATTCTGACTTCGGGACATACCTTTGTCGTCTCCCCCTCCCCCTGCTCTTTCCAGATTTTTATGGTGTCTTTCAGGAATTTGTTCTGAGTCTCTCTCTCTCTCCTCTCTCTCTCTTCTCTCTCTCTCTCTCTCTCTCTCTCTCTCTCTCTCTCTCTCTCTCTCTCTCTCTTGGGGTGGGTGGATGAGGGATGTTAATTGCAGATCCTGCACTTTCTCTGTTTGTGTGTCTCTGTCTGTCTGTCTGTATATGTCTGTCTCTGTGTGTCTGTATCTGTCTTTGTCTGTCTGTCTGTCTGTTTCTCTCCATCTCTGTCTCTGTCTCTTTCTCATCCTCTCTGCCTTTTTGTCTGCGCGTTTGTCCGTCTCTTTATCTTTCATCTTCTCAGTTTTCTTTTTTGATGGTGTTTTTTTTAATATACCATTACCTCTCTTTTCTTTCCTCACTCCCCCCCCCCCTCTCTCTCTCTCTTTCTTCCTCCAGCTTCCCTCCCACCTACAGCCTGTTTTCTTGTAAACAACCATTCTCATTCCACCCTCCCACCCCAGACCCCCACGTCTCTGTAGTTCCGTCTTCCCCCCCCCAGAAGCAGAGAACAGCCAGGCTGTGTACCATTATCACCTTCACAAATAGAAGCAGACGTGCAGGTACCTCCTTCCCTACCCCAGCCCGTAATGCTGCCAGGTCAGGCACGTCAGGTCAGGTCAACTGCTTATAATGCTGCCAGGTCATGCATATCAGGTCAACTGCCAATAACGCCAGGTCAACTGCTTATAATGCTGCCAGGTCATGTATATCAGGTCAGCTGCCCATAATGCCAGGTCAGCTGCCCATAATGCCAGGTCATGTATAACGCTAGGTCAAGATTGTCAGGTCAACTGCAGACAGTGCCAGGTCACACAAGTCAGGTCAACTCAGGTCACTGAAGTTCACAAGAGAGAGACAGAGACAGAGAGAGAGAGACAGACACAGACAGAGAGAAAGAGAGAGAGAGAGAACTCTGAACGTGTTTAATGTGTACACTGGCCTTACGCCATAATATACCGAGTTTGGGGGAAGGAGGAGAATCAACATTTTGGTATAAAATTACCATAGTACATGGAAGAAAAAAACCAACCAACCAACAAACAACAGCCGATTCTTCTGAATCATAACTGCAATGAGAGAGAGAGAGAGAGAGAGAGAGGAGAGAGAGAGAGAGAGAGAGAGAGAGAGAGAGAGAGAGAGAGAGAGAGAAGAGAGAAGAGAGGGTATTTTCGGGGGCAGGCAAGGGAAGGTTGGGAGATGTTTCTCGGAATCACTTATTTGTTTAATTTGTTCTGTACTATTCCTGTTGGCTTTTCTGTTTCAAGATGAACACTTAATTGGTTCCAAAAGAATCGGTAAAAATCGTTGCCAATCTCTCTCTCTCTCTCTCTCTCTCTCTCTCTCTCTCTCTCTCTCTCTCTCTCTCTCTCTCTCTCTCTCTCTCTCTGTCTCTCTTTGTCTCTGTCTCTGTCTGTCTGTCTGTCTGTCTCTATCCATGTCTGTGTTTGCTTGTGTGTTTGTTTTTTCTTTTTACCTGTCCCTCTGTCTTTGAATTTCCCCTGTTTCTGACTGTGGGCTTGTCTGTCTGTCTGTCTGTCTGTTCCCCCCCCTCTCTCCATCTCTGTCTCTCTCAATCTCTCTCTCTCTCTCTCTCTCTCTCTCTGTGCCTTGCGCGTGCTTTGATTTGTTTTTACAAGATAGGTAAAAAGGAAGGTAAAGGAGTCCCATAACCTATAAGGTCGTAGGGGAGCGAGGCGTCAGAGACCTCACTTCTCTAGGGCCAGCATATTGAAGGCGGCGCCCATCTCCTCTCCCTCGCTGCTTTACCTTCCCTGACCCTAAAGAGGGCAGGTACCCATTTACAGCTGGGTGAACTGGGGGAACTGTACTGAAGCCAAGGCGCGCAAACGGTCACCCATCCAACTGGTAACCACGCTCGACGCTGCTTAACTTGGCTGGGGGAAAGCGAGTGCTCCGACCATTGAGCTATCCCGTCCCCCAAGATACAAGATATAGCGTTATATAAATTCCATTTCTTCTCTCTCTCTCTCTCTCTCTCTCTCTCCTCTCTCTCCTCACTCTCTCTCTCTCTCTCTCTCTCCCTCTCTCTCTCTCTCTCTCTTATTAAGATGTATCCCTAACGGCGGGGACTGGATGTAAAAAAGCACATATGTGCTTATTCATTATCCTCGAAATAAAAGAATTTGTCATTGTCATTGTCATTGTCATTCTCTCTCTCTCTCTCTCTCTCTCTCTCTCTCTCTCTCTCTCTCTCTCTCTCTCTCTCTCTCTCTCTCTCCTCTTTCTCTCTCTCTCCTAATGACATAATCACAACGAGCAACAACGGGACCAGGCTGGGACAGGACTAGCATCAGTAATTGATGACTACTACACTGGGCCATGGCGTCATTGTACAGGTTACCGGAGCGTCACTAGTGTTACCAGGCGTCGTCAGTACACTTCGATGGAAACGCTTGATGGCCGGCTGATCTGTTGTTTTTGTCCTGTTTGGCCAACACAAGAAAAACAAAGGCGCTGTGATGATTCCATTTCATGATGCCATTTTTCTCTTCCTCCATTCTTTGAAGCCGTTATTATGATTATTATTTTTGTTTTGGCAGGCTTTTTCTCTGTCTGGCAACTGCTCAAGGGTTTCCGTTAATAGCTTGGCGAGAGATGATAATGATGATACAGGGAATTTATTTATTATTGGGGGGGGGGGGGGGGGGGGGGGGGGGGGGTTGGGGGGGGGGGATAGCGCAGAGTCTTGTCAGGGAAACAAATCAAAGCGCTTGCGTTCAAATCCTTCCCGTGCAAGCAACCGTTCACGAAGGAAATTAACTGATTTTAGATTTAGAACCCACACAGACAAACAGATATACAGATAGACAGATAGACACAGACAGACAGACAGTGACAGAGTCAAAGACACAGACACACAGACACACTCACACGCACGCACGCACAAACAAACAAACACGCACGATGCACGCTCGCACGCACACGCACGCTCGCACGCACGCACGCACGCAAAGCACACACACACACACACACACTCAGAAAGTGACAGCAACAGAGTATTGTACCAGAGACAAGGGGATGAATGAGGAGATATTAATGTTAACATTGGCTGAGATTGTTTATACTTGTTAGTGCTATTTCATGTTTTAATGGTTTCCGTTAATGTTTTGGACTGTTTTTGTATTTATTGTATTTCTTATTTGTCTGTTGGTTTGTGGGTTTTTTATTAGATATTTATGTAATCTATAATTCTTTTGTGCTTAAAAAGAATTATAATATCATATAATGACGGAATTATAATACCTGAATCTGTATAAAGTCAACAAAATCTAAAGCGCTCAGATTTATTCATACCACTTTAAGTCACGGCAGATTTCTCCCGTGAAATTCGGGTGCTCTCCGGTGTCTGAGGAGAACAGCGTCGCTACTTATGTAGCGTGCGGCCACCCTGTTCACCTTTTTTTTTTTTTTTTTTTTTCTGCAGCTAATTGTTTCCTATAGGTGGCTTTTTTCTTAGAAATTTTTTATGGTACACTCTCTGTCTGATATGGGTTTAGTAAGAGGCGCAGAAAAAAGAGTAAAGAGTAAAAGAAACGAAGGAGACCATAGGGACAGGAAATTAAGTATTGTTGTCGTTATCCGTGTGTTTTATTTTGTTGTGTGTGTAAAGGAAATATGGATCATATAAGTAAGAAATTAATCAAAACAGCATATACAATATCAAGGAAAAATACTTTTAGCGAGAAACACTAGCTATATTCTTGAAAGAAACAAACCCGTCTTGTGATGTTGTTTCTTGTGAAAACATTTCAACAGTAGGGTGCTTACTTAATGCACTTGTTAGATGGGCATCGGGCGCTGATCATTCATTTTTTTTTCTAAAAGCTTGTCAATCTTTGTCACTCAAGTCTCATTAGTTTGAGGGCAGTGCAAGTTTTCTGTTGAGATTTTTGTGTGTGTGATCTGTCATGATATTTGAAAGAGAGAGGAGAGAGAGAGAGAGAGAGAGAGAGAGAGAGAGAGAGAGAGAGAGAGAGAGAGAGAGAGAGAGAGAGAGAGAGAGAGAGAAAGAGAGAGAGAGTATGATATGTGTATGTGCGCGCGCGCGCGCGTGTTTGTATGTGTGTGTCTGTGTGTGTGTGCAAGCGCGCGCAGACAGACACACACGCACACAGGAACACGCCCCCCCCCCCCCCCCCCAAACCAGACTTTGATAAACATTTTTACACACAGATGCACAACTTCATAGTCGCAGTCAAAAGTCACTTCCTTGGAGACCTTTAAGGTACAGAGTCCAGACCAAAGGAGATGGAGATCCATTTCCTGAGCTTCCTCCAGGACCTAGTGGCCTTAGCTAGCGGTCTGTAAAGTCATCTTTGATGTTGTTTGCAATAGCTGGCCGGTTTGGGGAGTTCATACATCCATCAGACAGGAATCACTGTTAATTTGACTTGGACCTTAAGGTTAGAAGATTGCCAGAAAGTCTTCACTTTTTTGTGTGTGTTGGTAAGAGGTGTGTGTGTGGTGGGGGGGGGGGGGGGGGGGGGGGGGGGGGGGGGGGGGGGGAGGGGGATGGTGTGTGTGTGTGTGATATCTTCAGTTTAACATCTATTCTTATTAAGTGATTTGCGTGTGTGTGTTGTGTTGTGTCTGTGTGTGTGTGTGTGTGTGTGTGTGTGGGAGGGGAGATGGTGTGTGTGTGTGATATCTTCAGTTTAACATCTATTCCCATTAAGGGATTTGTGTGTGTATTGTATTGTGTTGTGTGTTGTGCGTGTGTGTGTGTATTGTATTGTGTTGTGTGTTGTGTGTGTGTGTATGTCTGTCTGTATGTGGTAATTTGTGGATCATTCACTCGAGAAACGGCCATTGTCAAGGAAGGCATCTGGCTGGATAATGTGGGGTCGCCAGAAGTTGAATCCAAGAATGGAACAAAGCCCCCAGAACATTTATTCCGCAGTGCAGCTTCCCTGCAGGCCGGAGAGGCCCCACGGCTCAGAGAAAAACAACAACAACAACAACAGCGACAAAGACCTGCTATATTCCACTGCGAGTTCTATCCCAGGTCTTCGTGTGGCTCAATGCGCGCGGCGCGGTCACCTTACTATTCTTTATTCCATTCTTCTTTTATTTCGAGGATAACGAAGAGAAGAGCTCACGTGTTTTTGTTTGTTTGTTTGTTTTGGTTTTGTTTTAACATTCAGCCCCCTAGTGTGTGCAGTTTTGTAAATGTTCTCAACCGTTCCAACCGGCACACAATGGCCTGCTCTTCCAAAAAGCGGAACAGGTGCGTAAGATGTTTTGCGTGCGTTCGCACACGGGACATCAACATTGTATGTCAGGTCAGGGTGTTTCTCCTGCTACTGGTAACCATGTAAACCAGTACTACCTGTTCCATGTGGGGGAGCCAACCCCGACTCAAAAAACCACTCAGGAGAGGGATGGGCTCCACTTGGCTATACTTGCCTTAAGACTGTCTAGTTGCCTATCGATTTATAGATTTACTTATAGATTTATCCGAAGGACTTTTAGGGGAGGGGAGTGGAGATCGGCACTGATGTAAAAAAAAAAACTGAGTAAAAAACTGTGCTATGGGAAAGAACGTTTGATCGTCTATTCTATCAAAAGATACCCCGGTATTCTGTGAAACAAATAGTTCAATTAGGGCGATGGATCCACACAGCTAGCAGTGAACTTTTAGCCTGCAGGCTCGTAGCTAAGAAACGGGCAGATAATTATATTAATTGTGGGATTATTTTGTGTGTGTGTTGTGTGTGTGTGTGTGTGTGTGGGGTGTGTGTGTGTGTGTGTGTGTGTGTGTGTGTGTGTGTGTGTGTGTGCGCGCGCTCTCCATCTGGCTCTTACCAGAGCTGAAAGACTGGTGGTGGGAAGACCGGAGTTAGGTTGTAGAGGAAAACTCGCTTTTCAGATGCAAATTTTAGTATTACTCATTTATATAACCACTGCTGTAAGTGTCTGCATCTCTCTGAAAAAAGCCGGGATATATTATGAAATGAAGCTTAGAGTACAACCGTATCATACAATCTTCTTTTTCTTCTTTTTCTTCGTCGAACGCTCAGACAGCAACTACTGCTTGTCTGTCATATGAATGAAAATGAGTTGTGTTGCTGGGTTCTAGGCGCCTGACAAATCAGGCCCAGTGCTTCCGACTTCAGGCGTGGGATGGATTGCTGTCTTTTAAGTTGTTGTTTTTTCTGGGAAAAAGGCAGCAGAATGGACCAAGATGACAGGAAATAGGCAAGGAGCAGGTGACAGGAAGAAAAAAAAAGAATAAGGTAGAAACAAAGAGAGGGATAGAAAAGGGAATTTCTAGCACAGAATTTCCAGAAGGTGGGAACGCTGCGTATACTTTGCATCATCATCATCATCATCATCATCATCATACAACAACAACAACAACAGCAACAACAACTCTTCCTCCTACTCCTTCTTTAGCTTGACCATGTTGGTAGCTTATCCAGAGAAGTTGTCTTATAGAATTACTTCGGTCTTTATTTCATTTTCCAAGTGCATGGACCTAGAACAGCCATCAGATATAATCATACGCCCTAGCTGGAGAAAGTTAGCTTACCTGTCAAAAACACCCCATTGGGATAAGTATTTAAAAAACAGCCGTTATGATTACAAACAAACAAACAAAATAATAAACAAACAAAACAAAACCTTAAACCCGCTCTAGGAATAAATGAAGCATGCTCTCTCACTGACTCTCAACGAAATTTTAGGTCGTTTGTTTTATTTTTAAAAAAACTTGTTTTGTTAGCAGTAACTATGCAACAATATTTAAAATGCTTTTAAATGTGAAATTTTGGTCCCAAAATACTCAGTCTAATATATCAATGCATTCAGAAAAAAACTACATATTTGCACTTGTTTACATACTTGAAGACCATCTTTCTGGAATAAAAAGAAAACACTATTCATCGATCGCCAGTGATGGAGAGGCAAGGAAACGAAAGAAATGACAGGAGTTAAGCTATGTTGGGAAGCTCTTCTTGACAGCTGGCAGAACATGACCACACTCCAGGCACGTTGCACGTTGCCCACACACACACACACACACACACACACACACACACACACACACACACACCCACACACACACACAAACACACACACACACACACACACACACACAACACACACACACACACACATCACACATCACAATCCATCCATCATCTTTACATCCATCCATACATACATCCATTACATACATACATACATACATTCATCCATCCATACATACATATATACATACATACACCCATCTATCCATCCATCCATACATACATCCATCCATCCATCCATACATTCATTCATACTACATACACCCATCTATCCATACATCCATCCATACATTCATTCATACGTCCATACTCCATCCATCCATCCACCATACATACATACATACATACATACATACATACACCCATCCATACTTACATCCATACATCCACACATACATACATTCATCCATCCATCCATCCATCCATTCATCCATACACCGGAGAAAGCTGTTTGTCTGCCTTATGTCACAATAATTCATCTGTTCTTTTCATTTGGTCCTACTCCCTGCAGGCTGAAGTAAAGGGCTGGAGTAATGGGATGGAGTAAAGGGCTGGAGTAAAGGGCTGGAGTAAAGGGCTGGAGTAAAGGGCTGGAGTAAAGGGCTGGAGTAAAGGGGTGGAGTAAAGGGGTGGAGTAAAGGGGTGGAGTAATGGGGTGGAGTAAAGGGCTGAAGTAAAGGGGTGGAGTAAAGGGGTGGAGTAAAGGGGTGGAGTAAAGGGCTGGAGTAAAGGGGTGGAGTAAATGGCTGGAGAAAAGGGCTGGAGTAAAGGGCTGGAGAAAAGGAGTGGAGTAAAGGGGTGGAGTAAAGGGGTGGAGTTAAAGGGGTGAGTAAAGGGCTGAAGTAAAGGGGTGGAGTAAAGGGGTGGAGTAAAAGGGCTGGAGTAAAAGGGCTGGAATAAAGGGGTGGAGTAAAGGGGTGGAGTAAAGGGCCGGAGTAAAGGGCCGAAGTAAAGGGGTGGAGTAAAGGGGTGGAGTAAAGGGGTGGAGTAAAGGGGTGGAGTAAAGGGTGGAGCAAAGGGGTGGAGTAAAGGGGTAGAGTGGAGTAAAGGGCTGGAGTAAAGGGGTGTGGTAAAGGGATGGAGTAAAGGGGTGGAGTAAAGGGGTGGAGTAAAGGGGTGGAGTAAAGGGGTGGAGTAAAGGGGTGGAATAAAGGGCTGGAGTAAAGGGGTGGAGTAAAGGGGTGGAGTAAAGGAGTGGAGTAAAGGGCTGGAGTAAAGGGGTGGAGTAAAGGGCTGGAGTAAAGGGGTGGAGTAAAGGGGTGAAGTAAAGGGCTGGAGTAAAGGGGTGGAGTAAAGGGCTGGAGTAAAGGGGTGGAGTAAAGGGGTGGCGTAAAGGGGTGGCGTTAAAGGGCTGGAGTGAAGGGGTGGAGTAAAGGCCTGGAGTAAAGGGGTAGAGTAAAGGGGTGGAATAAAGGGTGGGGTAAAGGGGTGGAGAAAAGGGGTGGAGTAAAGGGGTGGAGTAAAGGGGTGGCGTAAAGGGTGGAGTAAAGGGGTGGCGTAAAGGGGTGGAGTAAAGGCCTGGAGTAAAGGGGTGGAGTAAAGGGGTGGAGTAAAGGGCTGGAGTAAAAGGGGTGGAGTAAAGGGGTGGAGTAAAGGGGTGGAGTAAAAGGAGGTGGAGTAAAGGGGTGGAATAAAGGGCTGGAGTAAAAGGGGTGGAGTAAAGGGCTGGAGTAAAGGGGTGGAGTAAAGGGCTGGAGTAATGGGGTGGAGTAAAGGGCTGGAGTAAAAGGGGTGGAGGGTAAACGTGTAGCTCAGAATTCCTCTCCAGCAGGTGGTGTTTTTGATCTTGTTTCAGTAACTCATTTCCGTCTGAAAGTTAGCCTGGTTATCATCAGTGTGTGGAGAAAGGCCCTGAGGGGAAAGGAGGCTAGAAAAGGGAGCATCCCCATTTGCTGTTTCTTGTTTTAGAAACCGGAACTCTGTGTGTGTGTGTGTGTGTGTGTGTGTTTGTGTGTGTGTGTGTGTGTGTGTGTATGTATGTTGTGTGTGTGTGTGTATGTTGTTAGCAAATATCATGTTTGCCGTATATGTGTGTGTGTGTGTATGTATGCCCCCCCCCCCCCCCACATATTTAGGTAACTGCATTTCTATTTCAATTTCATTTATATATATAAATATATATATACATATAGATATATATACACACACATATATATACATATATATGTATGTAGTTTTTAAATGGGGCTTTGAAATAAGATTTGCCTTATCTTGTCTTGCCATGTCTTGCCTTGCCTTGTGTATTACCGACCCCAAGTGAAAGACTAGAGCCTGCACTAGGTTAATAAGACCCACAGTCTGGCAGAATGGCGGAGAAAAATAAAGGGAGGGTACGGGTGGGGTGGGGAGGACTGGGGTAGAGGAGGCTTGAAAAGGAATTGAAACAGGGACTTTTTTCCTCTCAGATGAGTACCATAACCTTGAGGTATGTGTGTGTATGTGTGTGTGTGTGTGTCTGATTGTGTGCGCGCGCCTGCACACGCACGCACGCACGCGCGCGCTAGTGCGTGTTTGTGTCTCTTCTAATCAACTCTACCAGACAAGAAGAATAATGTCATGCGCGGACGCAATATAAAAATTCCATTTAAGCTCAAACTATGTATAGCGCAAGCAAGCGTAGACAGTTATAATTACACCAGCCGTGGACTTAGCACGAAAATGACAGCAGCTTGGGGCTTTACTTGCTTACCTTTCAACACTCATTCACCTATTGTAATACTATTCCTAAATCACAGGGCGGGGCTCTGAGATAACTCGGTGGGCGAGGTGTTCATCTACTGTGAAAGGCTCATCAGAGGCGTCCTCTGAGTGTCTCCTTGGCCAGCTTGATCAATAATTCAGAAGTTGCATGCTTTTATCAGGCTGGCTGATCTGTCATTGCTCTTCTTCCATTGCCCTCGTGCCTTGTCCTGGCGGGCTCGTGTGAGCAGGCTGCTTGCTTGTTTGCTTGCTTGTTGAGGTCTGGAATAGCATCGTCTACTGAAGTTATTCCAGAGAGAGAGAGAGAGAAGAGAGAGAGAGAGAGAGAGAGAGAGAGAGAGAGAGAGAGAGAGAGAGAGAGAGAGAGAGCTCTGAACTCTGAACTGAACTCTGAAATGATTTATTGTACTTCGGCCTTTGCCTACAATACAATTCAAAGGGAAGAAAAATCTATGAACAAAGCGAAATATAGTTTCACGTAATCTTCGATAAGACCTTGCCATAATTAT
>CM054139.1:45824949-45827449 GCA_028751875.1 Rapana venosa
AACAAAGCAAAATTAACCCAGAAATCCCACCCCCACCACTACCAACAATAACAACAACAACAACCAAAATTAATGGATATAACAGAGAAAAACGATGTATCATTTAAACAACTTGCACTATCGAGACTTACACATACAACATTTCCCTCACCAATTATCCCCTTTACAATAATATATCATATATAAGAAAAAACAAGAAAAACAACAGCTATTGGATTCGAGCTAAGAAAGATTAACAAGACATTCCCATTTCTCCCTTTCCGGGTATATACACACATGTATATGTGCTCTTTTTGGTTGTTTGAGGCGAGCACGTTAATCCTTCGATCAAAGAATAAATTCAGGCATGTAAATCCACCCAGAGTACTAACGTCAGCATTACAATTTAGCTTCTCTAGTACAATGAACAGAAAACTACCAGTGACAAAACTAAATAGTCGCATATTTATGTATAATACAAATAAGAACATAAAAGGCCAAACAAGCAAGAAAGTAAAAAACAAAACGAACCAATTACACATACACACAGCACTCACAAATTGTACACACACACTTGATACACACACACACACACCCACTCACACCACCACACCACAAACACACACCACCACCACACACCCACAACACAATCATATTCAAGCGTGCTTGGGTTGATATCATATCACCCCCATTATAGATCAATGTGTTACAATGGTATCTATATGAATATGAAAACTTGGTATAATCTGATTTTAATGACAAGATAACGCAGGACATTTAAAATCACTCTTTTAAATTACAAGTCGGTTCTGTACTTTTTTTTCTGAAATTCTTTTAGTGTGTTTTATAGATTTGGCTTTTAATACTTTTCAAATTTTGGGGGGATTTACCCAAGGTCATCCCAAATAAAAGAGGCTCGTTTTATGGTTTTTTTCTGGGCTGGAAATGGCAAAGGGTTGTGTCTTTTGGTTAACTTTAAAAGCTTTGGTAATCTTGGGGGGGTCCCTTTTTTTATAAAAAACTTTTTGCAAAAAACAGCTTTTTTGAATGAAAGTGGTTTGAAAGTCAGGACATTTTTTTGCTTATAACCCCAAATTTGTCGGGTGTTTTTTTTTTTTTAACAAGAAAATTTTTTACGCTTTTTTATATAAGCGTAAATGTTTTCAATTTCTTTCCACGCAGGTTCCCAAATAGTTGACGCATAGTCAATTTGTTTGGGTAGAATTGCCGCAAAAAAATGTTTTCGAAAAATGATTTTTTAGAAAGGTTTTATTTTGGGATAATTGAAGAGCCTGTGAGTTTGGGCGTTTTACTGTGAATTATGTGATCATCCAAGTCATATTTTTGTAAATGAAAAACCTAATATTTTATGTGAGTCAACTTCTTTTTAAATATTCCGTTTTCCAAAAACAAAAGGGGTTTAAACCTTCTTTTTTTTTTTTGCCTTTTTCTGTCTTGCTGAACGTACTACATTTTGTTTTTTGTCATTTTAAGGACATGTGGTTTTTTAATTTAGTCCAAATAATCAAACTGTCAAAAGTATTGAAGTTTGCTAGTTAAAATGCTCGAGTTTAATCCTTTAAAAGGAAAGGGGATCGTCAGCAAAAAATTTTAATTTTTTTAATAAAACGGGGAAAAACATTTTCATAGACTGAAAACAAGAGTGGTCCCAATACTGAGCCTTGTGGTACCCCATGTCTAATGGGTAGTAGTTCTGATGCTTGGTTATTTACAGATACAAGCTGCTGCCTATTGGGCAGAAAATTTTCTAGTAGTTGGATAACTTCAGGTGGCAGTTTGTACAATTCTAATTTACGCAATAACAAAGAGTGGTTGATCACATCAAATGCTTTTTCAAAGTCAACAAAAAGGAGGCCAGTAAACTTATTGTCATTTATATTGTGTAGGAGACTGTCAGTGAGCTGAGTGTGTGTGTGTGCACCAGTATCAGCTTAGATCAAGGAAGCGAGACTGCCCTTAATGATCTGTAGCACCCACAGTCTGAAATAGCCCAGATGACATAATTCAGGATTTAGTTCTGAACTTTTGTACACACAGGAACACACACTCACACACACACACACACACATACACACACACATGCCTATTCATGCTCTGTCTCTGAGTTTGTATGTTGGTCTGTCAGTGCATGCGATGTGCGTGCACACATTGCTGGAACAAGCGTGTGTGTTTAACTTCGAAATCACAGCTGACAGGCAGTCTAACCCAGTTTGTTGTTACATTTTTGTGATGTTAGGGGTATGCCTTTTTTCCTCTTGGGGTTACCATGACACCGAGCCACTTACAGATTGAATTTTGCGCAAATCAGAAAATCGATTTTGGGTGGGGAGGTGGTGTCTGTCTGTCTGTCTGTCTGTCTGTTTGTCTCTCTGTTTCTCTGTCTGTCTTGCTGTTACTCTCCCCCCTCCCCCCCCCCCCCCCTCTTTCTTAAACCTCAACACACAGGAATGAAAATACAAATGCCAGCGATGATACACACACACGCACGCACACGCACACA
>CM054139.1:45837449-45848111 GCA_028751875.1 Rapana venosa
CCACCCCCCTCCCCCCTCCCTTAAATCACTAGACGCTGCTGCCGAGATTCGAACCCGCGACTTCACGGGCCCACAAGTATGTAAGTCAAACGTTCTGTCCACTAAGTTACAGCACCTTTCAGACAGAAATGGGAACTCCACATACACCCCTCAGTATAATGTAAATCCTTCTGATATGGGTCTATGGTTCTGTTTTAGTGGCGCATTGGGTCGTGTGGAAGATTGCTAGCGTCGAGGTAGGTGTTCAAAACCAAGCACAGAGCATCGTGTGGTGTGTGATTGTGTGTGTGTGTGTGTGTGTGTGTTGTGGTGTGTGTGTGTGTGTGTGTGTGTGTGTGTGTGTGTGTGTGTGTGTTGTGTGTTGTGTGTGTGTGTGTGTGTGTTTGTGTGTGTGTTGTGTTGTGTGTGTGTGTGTGTGTGTGTGTGTGTGTGGTGTATTGTATTGTTTTCTTCTATATTGTTTTCTTTTATATTGAGGATAATGGAATACGCGCTTATGTGCTTTTTTACATCCAGTCCCCGTGTGTATGCAGTGTAGTGGTGCGTGTGTGTGTGTGCTCGCGCGCGTGCGCGTGTGTGTGAAGTACAGTTTTGGTTTACCGGATAATTTTTATATTCATCCTCTCATCAGCTTTAGATGCTCCTACTGTAAATCACACGCTGAAGCGGATCTCCGTTTTGCCATTGCAAGAGATGAAAATATTATGCAATGTATGTGGTATGATGGGATGTTCATTAGCTGTTAATTTGCGAAACGGATATTCATCGACGCAATATTCCCAAAGTCAGTTTATAATGTTTGTTGACTAATGTCTTCCTTCATCGCGAACGAAATGCTTCTGCTGACAAAATCTATTAAGCTGTGATTAGTTGTGTAGTTAGCTGTGATTTCTATACAGCTGTGAATTCTTGTTGGCAGTAGCGTTTTTTTCTTTGCTTCTTCCTGTTAACACCTGAATTTCTCCCTTCTTCCTTACACCAAAAGAGCAAACGTAATAAGCTGTTAAATGTGTGTGTGTGTGTGTTGTGTGTGTGTGTGTGTGTGTGTGTGTGTTGTGTGTGTGTGTTTGTTTTTGGTTGTTGTGTTGTTGTTGTGTTGTTGTTGTTGTTGTTGTTGTTGTTGTTGTTGTTGTTGTGTGGTTTGGTGGTGGTGGTTAGGGATGGTGATAGTGGTCGTGATGAGCAGCCTTATAGTGAAGATACTTCTGCTCGTATAAGCTTACACCCCTTCCCCCCCCCCCCTCCCACCCCCACCCCCCTGGAGTGTAGCCACACTACCGTGCCGCCTTTTTGTGGCCTCTCCTTACCCGTGTTCTTTGTTTTCTGAGCTTTGACTGCCCCTCCTATGACCGAAGAGAATGTTGCCAAGAACATTCCCTCCTGAATCCTGTTTTTCTTGGGCGCTAACTGCATGGTACAAGTGGGACCTCAGTTTCTTGTCTCATACAAAAGACCTACGTCTAGACCTTTGCAAAAGTGCTTGTTGAACAGTGGAAATAGGGGTGGGATAGCCTAGTGGCTAGAGCATTAAGCTCGCACATCTGAAGGCCCGGGTTCGAGCCACCACCGAGGTAGCCGTTCAAGAGGATTTTCCCCCTGGAATTTATATCAGTACCGAGTACATTTCCCTGAAAGTCCTTCGGATGAGACTATAAACCGAGGTCCTGTGCGTGGATTCACGCAGAACATCTCGCGTATACATTAAAACTTGTTCTGACTTTGGGAACGGGAAGAAAAAAGAATAGTGGAAAAAAATCATCAGATTGGATAGGCATTGAACGACAGAGCACTGGCTGCCTTCACCAGTGGCACCATGTCTTTGTAAGCACCAATTCTCTCTGGCCAGCTCTTATAAATGACCGTGGACTTAAATAAACAAGAAACAGAGACATTCATTCCATGGTAGATCGGTGGCCAAGGGGTAACACACCCGTTTGGAGAGCAATAGATTGCCGGTTCGATTCCCGTCTGAAACTGAACTTTTCCCTGAAGGACGGTAGAGCCAGGCTCAAGGTAGAACTGAACTCGCAACCTCTCACTTTCTAGACGGATGAATATCCGCAGACCATCACTTTTACCGGCATACCAAGTGGAGCATGCTCAAACTTCCGAGTTTCGGAGTGAACATTCTAGACGAAAGCAGCGGTAACTTTGCCATTTAAATCACCCCAGACTGACTCCCACTTAGAATCGAACCGTTTAGATACAGGCAAGCGGCAACTTTGACACTTAGATCACCGGGGATCTTCCCATCTTCAGCATCTGCTGGTGGCACTCCCACTGTTGTCCTAGTCGATACCAAGCACCACTCTCTAACCACAAAACTATTCGACCTCCACCCTCTCTTCTCTTCTCTTCTCCCCTGCTGAATTTATCGACCTCAGAAAGTTGGACACGATCTCTCCGCAAGCATACAACTTACACTGCTGTAATAGTCTGTGCCAGTCCAGCCTCCTGCCGACAGCGCTGATGGCTTTCAGTACAGCGCCAGACTGAGGGAGTTGCCCTCTGGATAGAGTGGAGTGGAGGCCAGCAGAGGCTGATTATTTTAATCCTTCCAGCCCCTGTCTCTCCAGGAGGTCCTGACTTCACTGGACTTCTTCCTCTGCCCCTTTGAGAAGTCGGTGGTGGTTTTATCTCTGCACATTACACAAGGATAACTTTTCTTTTCATTTTCCACCCTTCAATCTTGGTATACACTTATCTGTTTTGAAGCACCCTCTGTGTGTGTGTGTGTGTGTGTGTGTGTGTGTGTGTGTGTGTGTGTGTGTGTGTGTGTGTGTGTGTGTGTGTGTGTGTGTGTGTGCGTGTTGTGTGTGTGTGTGTGTGTGTGTGTTGTGGTGTGTGGTGCGTGCGTGTGGGGCGTGTGCGTTTGATTTGTTGTTATCTTGGAATGTTAAAACAATATCAATCATAACTTTTTTTTCGTGGGTTTGTTTGTTTGTTTGTTTTTAGTTTATGATTCCTCTCAAATTATTGCCCGTCTGTGTAATTACCCTTCAGGTGATGGTTAAAGTAGTTTAGGCTTTGACCTTGACCTAACTTTGACTACAGTTTTGCGTGTTTGGCTTAAAGACACAGTTTGATTTAAATGAAAACCATTCAATAAGCGTACTTGAAATTGAGTTTCTATCACACTATACATATTTTTTTCCAGTATATTTTCTCGCGCTCGTTTCTTTCACCTGTATACGTGCGCACTCGCATGTTGTCTTGGGTTTCAAGGTTAAAGAATGCAACTGCTATGTCGCAGGTATGAACAACAACAACAACAACAAATAAAAAAACAATACAACAAACAAGAAAATAAAGAAGATAACAGAAGAAGCAAAATGAAAGAGACAAAATGAGAAGAATAAAGAATAAGAACCAAAAACCAAAAAGAAAATGATAATTTTCAACGAAATGTTAGTCTGTTTAAGAAGAACTAACAAACAAGAACAAGAACAGTAAAGAATGAGAAAAAAAAGAAAATAAATAAAAATGAAAACAAAAAGGAGAAAGTTTAGGTACTACCCCCTCTTTTAGCTGTACTAGCAAGTTAATCCACTTTAATTGAAAAACCCGCTGTCTGGCTGCACAGCAAGCCGCAGCTCGGGAAGCTCCTGCTGTGACCAGTGTCATGAAAAGAAAAGAAAGAGAAAAGAAGAAGAAAAGAAGAAGAAAAAGAAGTAGAAAAAAAAGTAGAAGAAGAAATAAAAAAGAAGAAAAAGAGAAGAAGAAGAAGAATAGAAGAAGAGAATGTGAAGAAGAAGTAAGAAGAGAAAAGAAGAAGAAAGAAGAAGAGAAGAAGAAGAAGAAGAAGAAGAAAGAAGAAGAAGAAGAATAGGATACAAGAAGAAGAAGAAGAACGTAGAAGAAGTAAAGAAGAAAGGAAGAAGTGACAGAAAGCAGAAGAAGAAGAAGAAGAAGAAGAAGAAGAAGAAGAAGAAGAAGAAGAAGAGAAGAAGAAAGAAGAAGAAGAAGAAGAAGAAGAAGAAAAGAAGAAGAGAAGAAGAAGAGAAGAAGAAGAGAAGAAAGAAGAAGAAGAAGAGAAGAGAGACGAAGAAGAAGACGAAGAAGAAGAAGAAGAAGAAGAAGAAAGAAGAAGAAGAAGAAGAAGACGAAGACAAAGACAAAGACGAAGAAGAAGAAGAAGAAGAAGAAGAAGAAGAAGAAACAACAACAACAACAACAAGAACAAGAAGAAGCTGAAGCCTGCACTGCCTCTCTATACTCCCTCTCACCAACACAACACTACCCACCTTCCTTCTGCCTTCCTTTCCACATCCCTCCTGCACTGCAGTAGCCTACAAGGGAAGCTGATGGCTGGCTCGTCAGTTTGCTTTTAGTCTTTGCATCTTTTCCGTCTGCAAGTTGCCCCCTTCCCCCTATTTTCTGCGTTTCTCAATTTCCTCTGTCGATTCCTAACACCCCTCTTCTCCCTCTCGTTCCTGTCCTCCTCCCTCCCTTCCTTCACCTCTATCTTTCGCGACTTCATCTGTGAAGAAAATGGGTAGGAGGATGGGGCTGGAGGGGGAAGGGGAGGGGTGGGGGGAGGGTACAGTTACCAAGTCGATTTTTTAACGATTGAAGAACGACTATAAGTTACAAGGTCGATTAAAAAAAAAAAAGGGTGGAGAACGGCTATGAGTTACAAGGTCGATTTTTTAATGATTGGAGAAGTTATGAATTACAAGGTCGACTTTTTTACTGTTGGAGATCTACTTTAAGTTTACTAGGTCGTTTAAAAAAAAAAGGGTTTGGAGAAAGGCTATGAGTCTACATGGTCGTTTTTTTATGATTTGATATATATAGTTAAAGGTCGATTTTTTCTAATGATTGGAGAACAGCTTTGTCTACAAGGTCGATTTTTTAATGATTGGAAACTATCTTGACGTTACAGGTCGTATCTTTTTCTATGATGGGAACAATGCTTGGCATCAGACCACAGTTTGCTGCTTTGTATTTGCTTTGTAAGGGATTTTCTTCCTGGATTAACTCATGAACTCCCTCCCCAAATTTAAAAAAAAATTACGGCCTCCGTTCTGTCTTTCTCCTTTCTCTCTTTGGTTTTAGTTTTGTTTTGCGCTTCTCCTCTCTCTAAGTGCTCTCTTCTCCTCTGACAATACATTCTCTCTACCTCTTCTCCGCTCTCTTAAACCTCAATCTTCTCCTCTCTCTCTTAAATTTCTCATCTCTTATTCAGTGCGGACTTAGCTTTTGATTTATATATTATATTGATGATGATTATAATGACAACAGTAATAAGATTTGACAAGAAATCAAAGCATTGGATAAAGTGGTGCAGCATCAGGCATTGCACAAGTTTATTTGTGGTTTAGGTTGTTTTTTTTTTTTTTTTAAAATACACAGGAAGACGAGCATGGACATCCCCACATTCAAATGAGCAATGAAAATGAACACTACCCCCTACAAAGCCCCCTTCCCCACCGCCCACCCCCCACCCAAAAAAAAAAAAAAGAAAAGTTTGTTGAAGCTTATGTAAAGAACACAAGCTCAGAGATACCCATTGACCTCGCTTACACAGTTGAAATTAAAAGTCAAAGAAAACAAGAAAACAAGAAGACCCAAGAAACCAAAAAAACCAAGCAAACAAAGCCAAGACAAAACACCAAACAACAAAACACGACGACGACTACGACGCAACAAAAAACAAACACCCCCTTCCCCAGCAAAACGTTCTCAACCAAAAACCTCAACAACTACAGAAACTTCACCCAACAGCAGCAACACCCCCACCCCCCACCCCCACCCCCCACCCACAAACACCAGCTCCCCCAACAAAACAAAACAAACAAACACCAATAAATATGCAAAAGAGGCTACAAGAAGCCGCCAGGCTGTTCTCTGATACTTCATTTCATATGCACAACAACAACAACAACAACAACAACAAAAATAGACATGTACTCTCACCACTTCCACAGCACAAGCCAAACAGGCAGAAAAAGTGCAAGTTTATACAAATAAACACATCTATAATATGAAAGGAAGCTTAAACTTTATTCTCACACACTTATGTCATGCGCTTCAAAATACCCCTTTCTTAAAAGAAGTTCCTAACAGAGCAGAAAACAAAGGAGATGAGATAAATAAATAAATAAGTAGCCCAAAAATACGACTACAGACTTTGTGCTATCTGAAAAGCAGGGAGAAAGTCATGTAGGTCACATGCCTGACCAAAAAAGAAAACCAAACAAACAACAACAACAACAACAACAGTAAACAGGGAAAAAACATCAAGAAAAGGCACACCACAGTCTGAATATCACAGTATTCTTCATTCCCCACCCATCACAGCAACAACAACAACACACAACAACAACCCCTCTGAAACATCAGTGATATCTTAGCCAGTCATACATTCATCACTGCAAACTGTATGCAGGCACGCACCACGCATGCACCACACACACACACACACACACACACACACACACACACACACACACACACACACACACACACACACACACACGCAGCACGCACGCACCACACACACACACACGCACGCACACGCACGCACGCACCACACGCACGCACGCACCACACAACGCACGCACACACACGCACGCACGCACACACGCACGCACGCACACACGCACACACACGTACACCACAAAAAGTGATACCACACACATGCACACGCATATGCACTCATTTTCAGGAGAGAAAAAAAGATTAAAACATACCGTATAATAAGATAAAAAGGAATCAATTTTGTACTAGAAAAAAATCTGATCTTCCAGTATTAAGACACACATTTGCACGCCACTTACGATCCTCGAACAACAACAACAACAACAACAACAACAACAACAAAACACACATTTTGGGTCGAGTACTCGATTTCATGCCGCGTTGGCTCTAACGAGTAGATAGATCTTTTTAAGTCAGGGTTATCAAGATCAGGCAGTGTGGATCATCATCATCATCAGCGTAGTCTACATTCATTTTCCCTGTACTGTGAATTTCAGCAAGCAACAGTAGGAAGCGTGGAGGGCTGACACCACAGGCATTTTGCTCCGCGCATCGTGTTTCGCTCCATGTAGCTGAAGTGGGCTACATCTTCCCTGGCACGAGTGGGCGAAAAAAGGTTACTTCGGCATTTTCTGAATGATTTGGCAAAGATGACGTTACCAAAACAAACACACAAAAAAAGAAGGAGAAGAAGAAGAAAAAAGCCCGCGCGCGTTTTTGCAAGCGCGATAGTGTACGTATGTGTATACATGTACTTGTTTGTGCACCTGTTTCCCTTCATCATATACATGTATGCGCGAGTTTACGTAGACGGGTGCGCGCGCGCACACACACGCACACACACAGTTTCTCTGCACACATTGCACACACGTTCCTGCTTCTCTTTTCGCACAGTGCCTGCCACAGCTTATACCCACTATCACGAAAATGGTAAACTCATCTCTTGTTTCTGGAAATGTTCCTTCAGCTCTCAAAACTGCTATAGTCACACCACTACTCAAAAAGCATGACCTTGACCCTAAAATTCTGAAGAATTACAGACCTGTTTCCAACCTACCTTTTATCTCTAAAGTCCTTGAAAAAGTAGTTCTGAAACAGCTCAACAACCACCTTCTCTCCAACAGTCTTTTTCCTGTGCTTCAGTCTGCCTATCACGTCAACCACAGCACTGAAACCACCCTAGTCCACACCTTAACCACACTTGTACTTGCTTCTGATTCAGGGAAAATCTCCCTTCTCACCCTACTCGACTTATCTGCAGCCTTCGACACTATTGACCACTCTATTCTTCTCTCCTGTCTTCAAAGAAAGTTTGGTGTTACCCTCACCTGGATTAGCTCATACCTGACTGACCTATTGTAGACAGTCACAGTAAACAAGATTCAGTCAGTACCTACCGGACTGCAATGTGGAGTTCCACAGGGATCAGTTCTGGGCCCTGTTCTTTTCACTCTCTACACCACTCCACTGTCACATATGATTTTCCGTCATCAGATCAACCATCACTTCTATGCAGATGACTCAGATTCTAAGCAGTGACACTCCTGAAAATCTGCCGTCTCTCTTCACAAATATGACCTACTGCTGTCAAGATATCCAAAACTTGATGATAGAGAACAAGTTACATCTAAACGCTGATAAAACAGCCATGCTTGTAGGGACCAAAGACAAACTCTCTTCCATTACAACAGCTTCAATAGAATTCGGCAATGCATCGGTCCCTCTATCCACTGCTGTGAAATATCTAGGGGTCATTATTGACAACACACTCTCTATGCAAAAATTAATCACCCAGACCTGCCAGTCGTGTTACTATCAGTTACGGCGTATTAGTGCAATTCGAAAGTACCTGTCCACAGACGCAACATCCAAACTTGTGGCGTCTCTCATTCTCTCATGTCTGGACTATTGCAATTCTCTTTTGGCTGGTCTGCCAGCATCATCTATCCACTCCCTTCAACGTATTCAGAACTCTGCAGCTCGACTAGTCCTCAGAAAGAAAAAAATCTGAGCACATTACCCCTCTCTTGCGATATCTCCACTGGCTTCCTGTGCCACAAAGAATAAACTATAAGATTAGTACTCTCTGTTACAAATGTCTCCACAAAACAGCACCTTCCTACCTCTGTGAATGTCTTCACCTGTACACTCCTTCTCGTTCCCTCCGCTCTGCTGCAGATTCCTCGTGCTTACGAATACCTAGATTCAGCCAGTCCACCGTCCGCTGTTGCTCTTTCTCTGTTTCTGGTCCATCGATCTGGAATGGCCTCCCCATCTCTCTTCTCCAAAGGCCTTCTTATGACACTCTTAAATCCGACCTCAAGACAATAATTATTTGTTTCAAACCTAAGATTTAATAATAATAATAATAATATTATATGGAATTTATATAGCGCTGAATCTTGTAAAAAAACAAACAAATCGAAGCGCTTGCACTTAATCATTTGCAGGCATGCAACTCTCCTTAAACATAATGAACAACAGATTTCAAAACCATGCGCGCGCACGTATGCACGCATGCACGCACACACACACACACACACACACACACACACACACACACACACACACACACACACACACACACACACACACACACACACACACACACACACACACACACACACACACACACACACACACTCGGAACAACACTTAGAAGGTGAAAGATGCTGTTGAAAATTAGGGACAGATATTTGGGGGGAAAGTCTCAGGTAGGAAATAAGTGTGTTTTGAGGCTGCATTTGAAGGTATCAAGTGAAGGCTTTTGTCGAAGTGAAAGAGTTTTCCTCTCCTGTTTCATTTCATAGCTGTCCCTTCTTTTCAACAGCTAAAATCCCATTACCCTGCCAAAGTGTATAACCTCTCTCTCTCTCTCTCTCTGTCTCTGTGTGTGTGTGTGTGTGTGTGTGTGTGTGTGTGTGTGTGTGTGTGTGTGTGTGCGCGTGTGTGTAAATTTGGACTTGTTAGAACTATTACTTGCTATTGGTTGCATGAATGTGTAAGAATGCGTTGAGTGCAAGCTCTTTGATTTGTCTGTGCTAGATACAGCGCTATATAAATTCTAATATTATTATACTCTCTCTCTCACACACACACACAAACACACACACACATGCACACACACCGCGCGCGCACACACACACACACACGCACGCACGCACGCAACACACACACACACACACACACGCTTGTACGCTCTCTCACACACACACTAGTTTCTCCTGTTCATTCAGGAGCAGCTTTTTCCCCCCTTTTTCTTTCTGCAAAGAGAGAATACAGAAAACAATAAGAACACCAGCATCTAAGGATTATACATTACAATGCATGTAACCTTACAACAAATTGCTCCTAAAAATGATCGTCTGCCTCCCTCTCGCCCTGCTGAATCTTGTGTTAAACAAACAACAATTCGTGGGAAATGATAAACATTTCTTTTCCCCCCGTTTTAAACACACAAAAAAACCCCATTAAATAGTTTTATGGTTTGTTTTCATGCACACACCCATATTCACATACGTGCTCGTATGTTGTTATTTTTCCCCTCGTCTAATATCACTAGAAGTGAACAGACGTAAAATTGAAGTCAACAACAACAACATGCTCGTACGCACATACGCTCTGGCACGCACGTACTTACGCGCGCGCACGCATTAATAGACACGCGCGCGCACGCACGCATGTGCATTTTATGAAGCCTTGTATGTATCTTGCACATGGTTTTATGAAAATAACATAAAAATGTGTGTGTTTGTTGGGCGGGGGGGGGGGGGGGGGGGGGGGGGGGGGGGGGGGGGGTTATGAAGTCTTTTAAAGTGTGTAAAAAGAAACTGGAAAATAAAATAAGAAAGGACAAACTGAATCAAGATTAAATCAAATTAGTAAGTGAAAATCAAATGATTTCAAATAAGCTTAGAATAGAGTGAAGCAAGGTGAAGGGAAGTCTAGAAAAGTTCAATTTAAAAAAGCATGGAAAATAAAAATAGAAGGATAAAATAAAAAGAAATCAAATTATTTTAAATCAGATTTTGTTTAGCAAGGCCTGTTCAACCGTGATTTTTCTTTCAGAAAAAAAATTCTAGCAAAAGTTAAAGGAGACAGGGATTAAAAATACACGTTGGCTTTTTTAAAAATCATCAACTCCGATTCAAAGTATATAGTTTACATGATTGTCCGAAC
>CM054139.1:45848611-45856111 GCA_028751875.1 Rapana venosa
CCATCCACCCAAAATCCACCATAAACATACAAACATACATACATCAACAAAATACTACATAAAATATAATCATACATACATACATACATAATACTAATACATACATACAACATACCATACACAAAATACATCCATCCATATATCCATCCTCCACCACCCACCATCCATCCAACATCATACAACATACAACATACATACAACATACATACAACATACAACATACAACATACATACTCAACACGAGAAAGAAGACAAGAGACACTCTGGGGTTGCCTAATCTTCCACAGGATGCTGTCCTTTTCCATCTTCACACAATCCCCGTCCCTTCCCAAATACACCGCGAACTTGAACACTCGTCCCCCTGAAGTCTGCTTCACCCTCTAAAAGGCCCGGGACTGGACATTGCCAGCAGGGGGCTAACGGGGACATTGCCCGCATGGGTGTCAGACAGGGGGACTTTGCCATAAAAGGGGTCTCAACAGGGGGACATTCCCATCAGGGTCTCAACAGGGGACATTGCCCGGCAGTGGGTCCAACAGGGGGACATTGCCAGAAGGGGTGCAGACGGGGGGACATTCCCAGGGCATGGGTCTCAACAGGAAAAATTTCTGCCTTTTTTCCCTACCTCTCCGAGGAGCTTTTTTTTAAGCGGGGCACTAAAACTTTTCGGGCCCGGCTCTCTGGGGCAATTTGAACTTGGGGGAGGGGAGCATTTTCCTCTCTGGGGGCACTGGGTGCAGCTCAGCCCATATTATAAGGGTTTCCCTAACTTTCGTGCGAGTTAGGGGGATTTTTCATATGCATATTTTCTTTTCATTTTTAAAAACATACACGGGGGAAAAAAAAGCATTTTGAATTGACCCGGGAGGTGTGAATCCACCCCCCTCCCCCCCCCTTTTAAAACACTAGACGCTGCTGCCAATTCGAACCCGCGACTTCACGGCCCACAAATGGGAAGTCAAACGTTTTGCCACAAGTACAGCACCTTTCAGACAGAAAGGGGAAATCCCCAACACCCCTCAGTATAATGTAAATCCTTCGATATGGGTCATGGTTCTGTTTTAGTGGCGCTTGGGTCGTGTGGAAAAATTGCTACGCGAGGTAGGGGTTCAAAACCAAGCACAAGCACGTGGGGTGGGTTGTGTGGTTGTGTTGTGGGGGTGGTTGGTGTGTGTGTTTTTTGTGGTGTGTGTGGGTTTTGTGTGTGGTGTGTGTGTGTGTTGTGTGGTGTGTGTGTTGTTGTGTGTGTTTGGTGTATTTATTGTTTTCTTCTAATTGTTTTCTTTATATTGAGGATAATGGAATCGCGCTTTTGTGCTTTTTTACATCCAGTCCCCGGTTAGCATTATTGGGCGTGTGTGGGGTTTCCGCGCGCGTGGGGGTGTGTGAATACAGTTTTTGGGTTTTCCGATAATTTTTTATTCACCTCTCACAGCTTTAGACTTACTGTAAATCACACCTGAAGCGATCCCGTTTTGCCATTGCAAGAGAGAAAAATTAAAGCAAGATGTGGTATGAATGGGATGTTCATTACTTTTTTTGCGAAAAGGATATTCATCGACGCAATATTCCCAAAGCAGTTTAAAAATGTTTTTTGACTAATGCTTCCTCATCGCGAACGAAAAGCTTCTCTGACAAAACTATAAGCTGTGATTATTGTGTATTACTGGATTTCAACACTGGAATCTTTTTGCAGTAGCGTTTTTTTTTTTGCTTCTTCCTGTTAACACCTGAATTTCTCCCTTCTTCCTTACACCAAAAGAGCAAACGTAATAAGCTGTTAAATGTGTGTGTGTGTGTGGTGTGTGTGTGTGTGTGTGTGTGTGTGTGTGTGTTGTTGTTTGTTGTTGTTGTTGTTGTTTTTGTTGTTGTGTTTTTTTGTTGTTGTTGTTGTTGTTGTGCTGGTGGTGGTGGTGGTTAGGATGGTGATAGTGGTCGTGATGAGCAGCCTTATAGTGAAGATACTTCTGCTCGTATAAGCTTACACCCCTTCCCCCCCCCCCCCCCTCCCACCCCCACCCCCCTGGAGTGTAGCCACACTACCGTGCCGCCTTTTTGTGGCCTCTCCTTACCCGTTTCTTTGTTTTCTGAGCTTTGACTGCCCCTCCTATGACCGAAGAGAATGTTGCCAAGAACATTCCCTCCTGATCCGTTTTTCTTGGGCGCTAACTGCATGGTACAAGTGGGACCTCAGTTTCTTGTCTCATACAAAAGACCTACGTCTAGACCTTTGCAAAAGTGCTTGTTGAACAGTGGAAAATAGGGGTGGGATAGCCTAGTGGCTAGAGCATTAAGCTCGCACATCTGAAGGCCCGGTTCGAGCCACCACCGAGGTAGCCGTTCAAGAGATTTTCCCCCTGGAATTTATATCAGTACCGAGTACATTTCCCTGAAAGTCCTTCGGATGAGACTATAAACCGAGGTCCTGTGCGTGGATTCACGCAGAACATCTCGCGTATACATTAAAACTTGTTCTGACTTTGGGAACGGGAAGAAAAAAGAAAGTGGAAAAAAATCATCAGATTGGATAGGCATTGAACGACAGAGCACTGGCTGCCTTCACCAGTGCACCATGTCTTTGTAAGCACCAATTCTCTCTGGCCAGCTCTTATAAATGACCGGGACTTAAATAAACAAGAAACAGAGACATTCATCCATGGTAGATCGGTGGCCAAGGGGTAACACACCCGTTTGGAGAGCAATAGATTGCCGGTTCGATTCCCGTCTGAAACTGAACTTTTCCCTGAAGGACGGTAGAGCCAGGCTCAAGGTAGAACTGAACTCGCAACCTCTCACTTTCTAGACGGATGAATATCCGCAGACCATCACTTTTACCGGCATACCAAGTGGAGCATGCTCAAACTTCCGAGTTTCGGAGTGAACCATTCTAGACGAAAGCAGCGGTAACTTTGCCATTTAAATCACCCCAGACTGACTCCCACTTAGAATCGAACCGTTTAGATACAGGCAAGCGGCAACTTTGACACTTAGATCACCGGGGATCTTCCATCTTCAGCATCTGCTGGTGGCACTCCCACTGTTGTCCTAGTCGATACCAAGCAACCACTCTCTAACCACAAACTATTCGACCTCCACCCTCTCATTCTCTTCTCTTCTCCCCTGCTGAATTTATCGACCTCAGAAATTGGACACGATCTCTCCGCAAGCATACAACTTACACTGCTGTAATAGTCTGTGCCAGTCCAGCCTCCTGCCGACAGCGCTGATGGCTTTCAGTACAGCGCCAGACTGAGGAGTTGCCCTCTGGATAGAGTGGAGTGGAGGCCAGCAGAGGCTGATTATTTTAATCCTTCCAGCCCCTGTCTCTCCAGGAGGTTTCCCGACTTCACTGGACTTCTTCCTCTGCCCCTTTGAGAAGTCGGTGGTGGTTTTTATCTCTGCACATTACACAAGGATAACTTTTCTTTTCATTTTCCACCCTTCAATCTTGGTATACACTTATCTGTTTTGAAGCACCCTCTGTGTGTGTGTGTGTGTGTATGTGTGAGTGTGTGTGTGTGTGTGGTGTGTGTGTTGTGTGTGTGTGTGTGTGTGTTGTGTGCGTGTGTGTGTGTGTGTGTGTGTGTGTGTCTGTGGTGCGTGCGTGCGTGCGTGTGTGCGTGTGACTTTGATTTGTTGTTATCTTGGAATGTTAAAACAATATCAATCATAACTTTTTTTTCGTGGGTTTGTTTGTTTGTTTGTTTTTAGTTTATGATTCCTCTCAAATTATTGCCCGTCTGTGTAATTACCCTTCAGGTGATGTTAAAGTAGTTTAGGCTTTGACCTTGACCTAACTTTGACTACAGTTATTTGCGGTTTGGCTTAAAGACACAGTTTGATTTAAATGAAAACCATTCAATAAGCGTACTTGAAATTGAGTTTCTATCACACTATACATATTTTTTTCCAGTATATTTTCTCGCGCTCGTTTCTTTCACCTGTATACGTGCGCACTCGCATGTTGTCTTGGGTTTCAAGGTTAAAGAATGCAACTGCTATGTCGCAGGTATGAACAACAACAACAACAACAACAACAACAACAACAATAACAACAACAACAACAAGAAAATAAAGAAAAGAAACAGAAAAGCAAAATGAAAAGAGAACAAAAATGAGAAGAAAAAAAGAAAAAAGAAGAAAAACCAAAAAGAAAAAAAATTTTAGTTTTCAACAGAAATTTGTCTGTTTAAAGAAAAAGAACAACAAGAACAAGAACAAGAAAGAAAGAAAGAAAAAAAAAAAAAGAAAAAAAAAAATGAAAAAAAAGAAAAGAAAGAAATTTAGGCTACTAACCCCCCCCTTTTAGCTGTACAAGCAAGGTTGAATCCACTTTAATTGAAAAACCGCTGTCTGGCGAACAGCAAAGCCCCACGCCCGGGAAGCCCCCTGCTGTGACCAGTGCATGGGAAAAAGAGGAAGAATAGAAGAAGAAGAAAAAAGAAGAAAAGTAGAAGAAGAAAAAGAGAAGAAGAAGAAGTAGAAGAAGAAAAAAGAAGAAAAGAAGTAGAAGAAAAAAGAAGTAAAAGAAGAAAAAAGAGAAGAAACGAAAAGAAGAAGAAGAAGAAGAAGAAAAGAAGAAGAAGAAAAAGAAGAAAAGAAGAAGAAGAAGAACAAGAAGAAGAAGAAGAAGACGACGAAGAAGAAGAAGAAGTAGAAGAAGAAGAAGAAGAGAAGAAGAAAAGAAGAAAAGAAGAAGAAGAAGAAGAAGAAGAATGCAAAGAAGAAGAAGACGAAGAAGAAAAGAAGAAGAAGAAGAAGAAGAAGAAGAAGAAAGAAGAAGAAGAAAAGAAGAAGAAGAAGAAGAAGAAGAAGACGAAGAAGAAGACGAAGAAGAAGAAGAAGAAGAAGAAGAAGAAGAAGAAGAAGAAGAAGACGAAGACAAAGACAAAGACGAAGAAGAAGAAGAAGAAGAAGAAGAAGAAGAAGAACAACAACAACAACAACAAGAACAAGAAGAAGCTGAAGCCTGCACTGCCTCTCTATACTCCCTCTCACCAACACAACACTACCCACCTTCCCTTCCTGCCTTCCTTTCCACATCCCCCTGCACTGCAGTAGCCTACAAGGGAAGCTGATGGCGGCTCGTCAGTTTGCTTTTAGTCTTTGCATCTTTTCCGTCTGCAAGTTGCCCCCTTCCCCCTATTTTTCTGCGTTTCCCAATTTCCCTCTGTCGATTCCTAACACCCCTCTTCTCCCTCTCGTTCCTGTCCTCCTCCCTCCCTTCCTTCACCTCTATCTTTCGCGACTTCATCTGTGAAGAAAATGGGTAGGAGGATGGGGCTGGAGGGGGAAGGGGAGGGGGGTACAGTTACCAAGTCGATTTTTTAACGATTGAAGAACGACTATAAGTTACAAGGTCGATTAAAAAAAAAAAAGGCTGGAGAACGGCTATGAGTTACAAGGTCGATTTCTTTTAATGATTGGAGAAGTTATGAATTACAAGGTCGATTTTTTACTGATTGGAGAACTACTATAAGTTACAAGGTCGATTAAAAAAAAAAAGGGTTGGAGAACGGCTATGAGTTACAAGGTCGATTTTTTAATGATTGGAGAACAACTATAAGTTAAAAGGTCGATTTTTTAATGATTGGAGAACAGCTATGGGTTACAAGGTCGATTTTTTAATGATTGGAGAACAGCTATGAGTTACAAGGTCGATTTTTTAATGATTGGAGAACAACTGACTTGGCAGCCAGACCACAGTTTTCTCTTTGTTTTTTCTTCTTGTAGGTCTTTCTCTCTTTTGCTTTTCTCCCCCTTTAAAAAAAAATTCTAGCCTCCGTTCTGTCTTTCTCTCTTTCCTTCTCTTTGGTTTTGTTTTGTTTTGCGCTCTCTCTCTCTCTCTCTCTCTCTCTCCTCTCTCTCTCTCTCTCTCTCTCTCTCTCTCGTCTCCTCTCTCTCTCCTCTCTCTCTCTCTCTCTCTCTCCTCACTCCTCTCTCCTCTCTCCTCTCAGGCGGACTTGCTTTTTGATATATATATATTCATGATGCTGATTATAATGCCAACAGAAAAAGCATTTGACACGAGGTACTGGTATGGATAAGTGTGCACCATCAGGCATTCAATTTGAGCTGTGTTTGAGGTTGTTTTTTTTTTTTAAAATACAAAGCAAGACGAGACATGGACATCCCCACATTCAAAATGAGCAATGAAAATGAACACTACCCCCTACAACAGCCCCCCTTCCCCACCGCCACACCCCCCCCCCAAAAAAAAAAAAGAAGTTTGTTGAAGCTTATGTAAAGAACACAAGCTCAGAATACCCATTGACCTCGCTTACACAGTTGAAATTAAAAGTCAAAGAAAACAAGAAAACAAGGAAGACCCTCAAAGAAAACCAAAAAAACCAAGCAAACAAAGCCAAGACAACAACCACCACAACAACAAAAACATCGACGACGACTACGACAGCAACAAAACAACAAACACCCCCTTCCCCAGCAAAAACGTTCTCAACCAAAAACCTCAACAACTACAGAAACTTCACCCAACAGCAGCAACACCCCCCACCCCCCACCCCCACACCCCCCGCCCACAAACACCAGCTCCCCCAACAAAACAAAAACAAACAAACACCAATAAATATGCAAAAGAGGCTACAAGAAGCCGCCAGGCTGTTCTCTGATACTTCATTTCATATGCACAACAACAACAACAACAACAAAAATAGACATGTACACTCACCACTTTCACAGCACACGCCAAACAGACAGAAAAAGTGCAAGTTTATACAAATAAACACATCTATAATATGAAAGGAAACTTCAACTTTATTCTCACACTTATGTCATGCGCTTCAAAATACCCCTTTCTTAAAAGAAGTTTCTCCTAACAGAGCAGAAAACAAAGGAGATGAGATAAATAAATAAATAAGTAGCCCCAAAATACGACTACAGACTTTGTGCTATCTGAAAAGCAGGGAGAAAGTCATGTAGGTCACATGCCTGACCAAAAAAGAAAACCAAACAAAACAACAACAAAACAACCAGTAAACAGGGGAAAAAACATCACAGAAAAGAGCACACCACAGTCTCGGAATATCAACAGTTATCTCTTCATTCCCCACCCATCACAACAACAACAACAACAACAACAACCCCCTCTGAAACATCAGTGATATCTTAGCCAGTCATACAATTCATCACTGCAAAACTGTATGCAGCACGCAACCACGCATGCACCACACACACACACACACACACACACACCCCACACACACACACACACACACACACACACACGCACGCACGCACGCACGCACGCACGCACCAACACACACACACACACGCACGCACACGCACGCACGCACAACACGCACGCACGCACGCCCCACACCACGCACAAACGCACGCACACACGCACAAACGCACGCACACACACACACACACCACAAAAAGTGATACCACACACATTTCACACGCATATGCACTCATTTTCAGGAGAGAAAAAAAGATTAAAACATACCGTATAATAAGATAAAAAGGAATCAATTTTGT
>CM054139.1:45866111-45868611 GCA_028751875.1 Rapana venosa
ACTACCACTACTACCACTACTAACGTACCCACCACCACCCTACTACTACTACTACACCACCACTACTACTACGACTACTACTAACTACTAGACTACCTCTACTACCACCACCACCACCACTACTACTACTATTACTACCACTACTACTACTACACCACCACACCCCTACTACTACTACCACTACCACCACAACTACTGACCACCACCACCCACCACTACTACTACTACTGTTACTACTACTATTACTACTACTATTACTACTACCACTACTACTACTACCACCAACCACCACCACACCACTACTACTTCTACTACTACTACTACTACTACTACTACTACTACTACTACTACTACTACTACTACTACTAACACATTGAATTTATACAGCGCTAAATCTTGCAAAAAACAACAACAAATCAAAGCGCTCTCATTCATCCTATTCTTTCACATGCAGCCAGTTACGATTAATAGATTTGTACAAATTCAAATGTAAACGACACACAGCGCGATAATTAACAGTTTTTTACAAATACAAATGTAAATACACACGCGCGCCACCCCCCCCCCCCCACACACACACACAAACACACACACACACACAAAAGGTGTACACTCGGGGAGGCTAATAAGGGGGAGGGGGGGGGGGGGGGGGCGGTGGTTGGTTATCGAGGGCAGGGACAGAAATGAGATGAAACAAGAGGGGAGAATCTTAGGTTTGAAATAAATGCGTCTTTAGGCTGGATTTAAAAGCATCATAAGTAGGCTTTTGACGAAGGGAGAGAGGGAGGTCGTTTCAGATCACTGGACCAGAAACAGAGAAAGAGCGACGGCCAACAGTGGATTGGTTGAATCTAGGTACTACTATTACTACTACTACTACTACTACTACTACTACTACTACTACTACTACTACTACTACTACTACTACTACTACTACTACTACTACTACTACTACCACCACCACCACTACAACTATTACTAACTACTACTACACCACCACCACCCCCACAAATAACTACTCCCTACTATTATTACTACTACTACCACCACCACCACCACTACTACTACTACTCTACTACTACTACCACCACCACCACTACTACTACTACTACTACTACTACTACCACTACTACTACACACCACCACCACCACCACCACCACCACCACCACCACCACCACCACCACCACCACCACTACTCTTGGTCGTCCATCGATCCGATGATGACTGTCCTCATGTGTTGAGCACGGAGATGGCTGGTTAAGCCAATCCGTGATAGGCAGACGCGGGTGCAGTGGGGGCAAGGAAACTGTCCGGGGGGTTCAGGGTTGGTGGTTGACGCCTTTCTCCTAGCTCGTGCTGCAGTCACGTCATCTCGCCTCTTCTCCCGAAGTTGTCATGCCCAAGGGTTAGGGCCGCCAGCCTGGTCTGTCCATAGCATACAGCTCCGCTGTTTGGGAGGGATGTCAGCGTGTTTTGATGTTGGACTTCACGCAGTCCTTGAATCTTTTGCTGGTCTGCCCGGGTTCCGTTTTCCCCAAGGGTCAGTTCGCCATACATGGGGCGGGCTTAGGCAACCTTTGGTCGTCCATCCGGATCACGGACCAACCCATCGAAGCTGGGCTTTCGGGATCATGGCCTCGATGCGGTCATCCCAGCTCTGTCCAGGACCTCGAGTTTGTGATCCGGTCTTGCCAGTGGATGTTCATAATTTGACCGAAGGCTTCTCATGTGGAACTTCTCCAGCTGCTTCCAGTGTCTTTTGTAAAACCGTCCATGTCTCGCATCCATAGAGTAGGCGGGTGAGGACGACGGCTCTGTACACCTTGAGCTTTGTGGAAAGCTGGATGTTGTGCTGGTTCAAGACACGAGTCGGAGGCAAACCAAGAGCTTGACTGGCCTTGCGACTAGCGTTTGACTCTTTATCCAGGTGTTATCCATTGCTGATGGTACTGCCGAGGTATCTGAAATCATCCACTATCTTTAGCTGGGTGCCCTCAATGGAGATAGAGGGGGGGGGGGTGGCTGAAGCAGGCGCTGGCTGAAATAGTACTCTGTCTTGCCGAGGCTAAATAGTGAGCCCAAAAAGGCGAGAGGTTTCTGCGAACTTATCTGTGATAACTGTAGGTCAGACTCTTTGTGTGCCATGAGAGCACAGTCATCAGCAAAAAGTGCTTCCAGGATGATCTTCCTCCACAACCTTGGTCCTGGCGTTCAGTCGGCGGAGGTCAAACAGGAGCCTTCAATCTGTATCGCGGGTATACCCCAAGGTCTAGGTCCTTGATAGCGGGGGTTGGGACGCAGGTGAAAAAAAAGGGTTAAAAAGGACTGGGGGCCAGCACGAAATTCCCTGTTTGAAAACCGTTACTGATGTTGAATGGCTCTGATACTTCTCCACCCGAGAGAACCTGCCCGGTCATGTTGTCATGAAACTGGCGTATGAGGTTGATGAACTTGTCGGGGCATCCGATTTTGGATAGGATGATCCAGAGGGCCTTCCTG
>CM054139.1:45878611-45896111 GCA_028751875.1 Rapana venosa
GACACGTACGAATGGGAAAAGCTGAACCCCTCCTTTAAATATTGCATGCTCCATTGCATTTTGGGTTCAGCGGGGGTCAGAACAGGGATATACAAAACTTCATAGAATTAAAAAAAGCATCATTCCTCCAGCACACACCTACACAACATTTTAAAGAAAGAAAAAAGTGCCTTATTTTCAAAAAGGGTTTTAAAAAGACGAGAAATTTTTATGCGTAAAATTTTGTTATATTTCCCAAAATTTTTGAAAGAGTGTAAAAAAAAAAGCTAATTTTTTTGAAACATATAAAATTTTATTATTTTTTTTAAATTTTTTTGGGGTAAAAATAAAGGGATTCGTTACAAAAAAAAACTATCACAGACTTTTTCACATTTTCCATCGCACCCTAAAAACTACTCAAAATCCTGAATGAACCCCCACAAAAAGAAAGCTACACCAAATTTTTTTTAAATTAAAAAAAAGAAACTGGGGGGTGGGGGGGGGGGGGGGGGGGTGGAAAAAGGGGGGGGGGGGGGGGGGGGGGGGGGGGGGGGGGGGGGGTTTTCCCAAAACCCCCAAAAAACCCCGACTGAGAAAAAAAGGCACAAAATGTAACACATCTAAAAGGCAGGCACTTCTCCCTCTAGCATCCATTGCAATTTTTTCAACTGAACTGGGGGAAAAAAAAATGGGGGAAGCACACGAACAATTTAAAAAGGCTTTGCTAAACCCCAGGCATTACATTAACCCCAAAACGCCAAAGCTATTTTTCGTCAGTGCCCCCTCCAAAAAAAACTTTTTTAAAATTAGGAGTACTTTTTGGGGCTATGTAGTGAAACGGGGGAATTGACCCCTAGATAAATGTTGAACTGAGAAAAAGGGTTAAAATGATTTGGGGTCTTTCTTGTTTTCATTCAAAGCATTTTTTTTCATCTGTTCTCTGACATTTTTTTTGTCTAAAAATGCCCCAAACTCACGTTTGGAACCCAAATCATTTTGGCAGGATATGCTTGTATGAAAAAGGTTCAAACCCCCCGGGGCTAGATGTCTAAATAAATTATTGTCCCGTAAATTTTCCTGCAGTTGTGTGAAGACCCAAGGAAACTTTTAGCTTTTTTTTTGTAATACCCCGGGTTTAATCACACAGGGCAAGGACCCCCAGAACTTCCCCACGGATATGACCACACTTGTCGGGGCACCCAAATTTAGGGTAAAAAAAGAAAAAGCTGTAAAAAAAAAAAAGCACCACTCAGCCTGCCACAATTCAGCTGTCGTAGATTTAGAGAAGAGACAGTGTGTTGTGATTCAAAAAATCTTTACTTTTAAGCATCATCCCTATTATACATTGCATTCTTAGAGGTCCCAGGGCCCTCTGGATGGCTAATGTTTAAAAAAGTAAAAAGACTGAATGTTGTTTTTAAACTGATACTTGGTTCGTAAATAATTTCAGAAGGGGAATCTGGCTTCACTTCTTTAACATGGTCAAACCTCAAATATCTCCGGATCGGGGCCGGCGGGGTTTGGGAAAACGTACAAAACTTGACTAAAAAAACTCTGCCCTTTTGGGGATGAATTTTTTTTTGATTTTTTACCAAAAAAGGGGATTTCTTTAGCAAAACTAATAAAGAAGATCATTTTAGCAAGAAACCTTGATTTGCTTCCATTTTTTGGTCATCTTTTCACCGTGATCGATCTGGGCCCATCCCAGTCCCACCTTGCTTACTCTGCGTCCTTTTGTTTCTCCCTTGGCGCCATCTTGATCCATGGGATGGGCTATAAATTTTTACTGCCATGCCCTTCTTTACACCTTATCCCACCCCCTTTTCCTCTGCCCCCGGCCAAAAAAAAGTTTTCAATTGCTTTGTTTGTGAATCAATACATTTGAAATTGGGGTGCATTAATTGTCGATTTCCATCAAAACAAATGAGCCCTTTCTGCTTCTCTCATGCAGCTAAGGGCATAACTCTTTTCAAGGAGGCAAAGAACTACCAACTGCACAACAGGTTTTTTTTCTCTTTTGCGCGTGGTTTAAAAGCCTTTTTTTTTAAGGTTTTTTGTTTTTTGTTATATGTTTTCCACAAAACCAAAAAAATCTGAAAACAGACAGATGAAAAGATTTTTTTTTGGGGCTTTTGGGGTGGGTTTTTTTTTTTTCTGTTTTTCAAAAATTTCTTTGGAAACGGTTGAAGAACGCTTGTTAGGTAAAGAAAAATTTAAAGTCTGGTTTTACACGAAAATACTTTTTTGGGGAAACATTAATCGGGAGCACGGGGGTTCAAATTAAGCGTTAAAAGCTAAAACCCCCCTTTAATGTCTTCCTGTCTGGTTTGTTGTTGTTTTTGTTTCTGCTTTAAGTCCGGCAGGGCTCCTGTGTGTAAATTTGGCTCTCCCGAAGACAGGGGGTCAAACAAGGAGCAGCGCCCTCTGCAAACCATTTTCTTTATCATTTTCTTTCCTTTGTTTTTTTTTTTCACAAGAGGTCTTTTTTTAAAAATTTTTCCCGGGCAACTCTCTGATTTTCCCGGGTCTTTTAAGTCCGTAAAACGTGTTGTTCACAGGGGGCCGGGTTTTTTTGTCTTTTTCGAAAACCAGCACAAAATCAGAACCCCAAAGGGCTGCGGGGGGGGAAAAAATTTGGGTTCAAAGGGAGGGTTAAACCCCCAACTTTTTCGCGTAGACAGGTGCATTTTTTCTAGACCGGATCCATGGTCTCACTCCTTCCCCAAAACCTGACCCTCCACCCCCTCTCCCCAATGAATTAACCTTAGTCCAAATTTTAACAAAACCTATTTTTTAAAACAGGGAAAAAACCACAGAAACCAGAAACAAGGGCCCGCGAAGATCGGATTTAAAGAAGGAGGCGTTGGTGTCCTGGGTTTTGGGAGCGAACGTCGAACCGTTAAGCGCAGGTGAGAAAATAATGCTCAATAACAAAACTGTCCTTTGCAAACATGTTAAAACCCTCAAAAACACACTCTAGAAAAAAACACCCAAAATTTCGAAAACCGGGAAAGGGGAGAAAATCCCGTTCGCCGTCTTAACACAGCATGATGTCCTTGGAGAGCCATCGTTTATTTTTACAAAAAATTCTGATCTGCCATGACAAATAGCGCAAAGCAGGACGATGTAATGAAGGCCGCGTAACTCAAGACAGTATAGCACAGTATTGTGCAGCACAGTGCAATTCAGTGCATCGCCTTGCGAGACTAAATGATAATGTGACACAATGCAGTATGGCACAGTATTGTGCAGCACAGTACAATTCAGCGTACTGCCATGCGAGGCTATGCAATGAAGTAACGAGACAGTATAGCACAGTGTTGTGCAGCTCAGTTCAATTCAAGGCAGTGAAGAGAATTACCATGCAATGCTGTGTAACACAATAATTATAGTATAATACAGCACAGTACCACAGTGCAGCACATTGCAACACATTATAGTATAGTGTAGTGTGTATAGTTTGCAGTGCTGTATAGTTCGATACAGCACAAAACAGTATAGTTCAAAGCAGTACAGCACAACACAGTATAGTCAAGTCAAGTCAAGTTTTTATTTCCAGATGGTACATTGAATAAGTAATGCATTTGCTTTTTTTCATCAAGCCATCTATCTAAGAACAAATTTCTTAATGCAGTATAGTGGCATGCAGGAGGGTAGTGCAATGCATGCAGTACCGTGCAATAGGGTGCATATGCAACGCTAATGCAAAGCACTAGAACATTGTCGTATGGATCCCAGAAATATATTTCTTCCATGTAAAAATCACACCGCACAGAAAATTCCACAAATGCTACGACATCGTCCAAGAAATCCACCAAGCAAGTGACTCACTAAATGCTTTAATCCAATATGCTTTTGTGTTGCGGTTGAGTATACAGCATGTACACACAACACACACCACACAACACACAACCACACACACACACACACACACACACACACACACACCACACACAACCACCCACACCCACACACACACACACACACACACACACACACACACACACACACACAACACCACACACACACCACCACCACCACACACAAAAAACAACACTACCACAAGTCTTCTTCTCCATTTCTGCATAATTATTGATGTCATCTTGACACGTTGGGCTTCCATTGTGGATTTTCGCCACCACCACTCACCTCTATCTTATTTTTATATTTCTCTTTCCTTGGCTTCTGTGGATTCATCGACATCTTCCCCTCCCCTCCCCTGTCCCCTCCCCCCCACCTCTTTCTCTCTCTCTGTTCCCCTGTCTGTATTCTTCGTCTTTATGTCTGCTCCGGAAGGGGAAGGGACAGGGAAAGATTGCCATCGATTTTAGGTGTGATGGTGAGTATTCACGCCATGGCCTTTTGTTGTTGTTTGTTTGTTTGTTTGTTAAAGTTTTTGCTTTACTCTCTGTCTCTGTCTCTGTCTGTGTCTCTGTCTGTCTGTCTGTTTGTCTGTCTGTCTGTCTGTCTCTTTTCTCTCTCTCCTAGAAATAGGAGGATTTGATTTGATTTGATTTGACTCTCTCTCTCTCTCTCTCTCTCTTTCTCTCTTTCTCTCTCTCTGTGCGTGTGTGTGATTGCGCGTGCATTTCCAGGAATCATATGGCCTTTATCGCCGTGTTGCATGCTGCAGTAAATCTTCTTTTCTAAAGCTACTGAGCATACATGTAAACTCCTTGCCAGAACCACAGATGTTTGCTTATATCGACGTATCAGATTTCTGCACTTGCGCACTTACCCACACTGTCAGGCAGACATACGGGCTAAGGTATGCATATGCTTATGCACGAGCACACACTTGCACCTACACACGCTCGCATATGCGTGCATGCATTAGCACGATTGTAAATGCATGCACGTAAATGCACACAAAGGTAGACAGGCCGAGAGATATACATACATACGTATAGACATACAGACAGATACAGACAGACATACTGGACAAACACTCTAAATTGAATTAAAAAGTTAAGAACACACACACACACACACACACACACACACACACACACACACACACACACACACACACACACACACACACACACACACACACAAAACACACACACAACACAACAGCTCAGAAACTCAAGGGTTAACCAGCGCACTGGGTTCTGACAGCAAATCAAACAATTGCTAAGATGACATCAAAACACGCTGCACTTTGATATTGATACTATGTCAGTACTGAACAAGATTGCAGACAATCAAACTAAAGCAGGTGTTGTTTTTTTTTCTTTCAAACAAGACTAAAAGCTTTCATCAGTTTGTTCACAAACAGGAAGCCATTGTAGTTGCATTAAACTATGTACAACAGAACGTATGAAAATTCTGCCGCGACCTTGGCTAGTTTTCAGCAGCTTATTCATGAGTGTCCTGGTCTATAGGCTTTACTATATTGCATGACTGTCAGTGTTGCCTATACCCTGTAACTACCCTTCATGATACGATTCAAGAAGTTTTGACTTGACTTTGTGTGTTCAGTAAGCACAAGCGTCTTCTTCTTCTTCTTCTTCTTCTTCTTCTTCTTCTTCTTCTTCTTCTTCTTCTTCGAACGCTCAGACAGCAACTTTTGCCGTCTGTCATATCAGCGAAAATTCTTTGCTCTGCCTTTCAGCGCCTGACAAGTCAGGCCCAGCGCCTCCGACATCGGCGTGGGAGAGAATTGTTATCATTTCAGTCTTTTTGGAGATAAAAAATGGCAGGTGAACTGGCCAAGAAGGCAAATAATAGATAAGGAGGAGGTGTCAATAAAATAAAAGGAAGGCAGAAAGAAAGAGAGGGATAGAAAAGAGGAAATTCCTAGCACAGAATTCCCAGAAGGGGAATCTGTCTATGACAGGCCCCTGGCATCCCCACGGGGAACAGCAAAGTGTCTTATTCGCACGTGAGGAAAATCGGCAATGTAAGTCTAATTGACAGTAGTAATATTGTTCAAACCCTTTGTCGATTTCGAGAGAGATGGTACATTGTTTACTCTTTGTACTTGAATTGTACTGATAGTTTATAAAAGAAAGCATACTTTCCAATAGTGGGTTCAAGTTATTCACATCCAGGCATACAGTCGAATGATAACGACCAGATAGTCTAACGTATCTTAAAACCGAACCCTGGCATCTCCAATTACTGAAGATGGGAGAAAGGATGAAAGCTGCTTCTCAAAGGCAACCCATCTTTTGAAGTCGGAGTATGGCTGCTTATTATGGCGGGGCACTTGAAAGGAGCCACACACGCAAATTTCTCATCCAATGAGTTAACTTACGGTCTCACAGTGATTCATTCCCAGGTGTGACAAATGAGACAGAATATGCAGCGTGCAACAACAGCAACAACAACAACAACAACAACAACAACAACAACAACAACAGAGGCAGCCTTACAATGCATCGACTCCTTTTTTCTTATGTTTAAAGGGTTCCTGTTTGCTGCTAATAGAGTACTCGGTAAAAGCTTGTGCCTGATGTACTCATACTTCATAATAATCATGTTCCTGCTAGGTCGTTTTAATCAAATGAAATGTTGTTCATAAAAAAGTGTTGCAACTCGTCAATCACCCATACCTTAACATCCAGCATGCAGCACTATTCAATACTTTGTAGAGCAACGTGTGGGGCTATTGTGTTGATCAAAGAGGAATTCTTGCACGCGGTTCCAAATCTCTCTCTCTCTCTCTCTCTCTCTCTCTCTCTCTGTCTCTCTCTCTCTCCTCGCTCTCTCTCTCGCTCGCTCGCATCGCTGGCTCACACACACACACACACACACACACACACACACACACACACACACACACACAACACACACACACACACACACACACACACACACACAACAAAGAGAAAAAGAATATAATAATAATAATAATAATTTTATCGAGGATAATGGAATAAGCACTCATGTGATTTTTTACATCCAATCCCCGTGTGTATGCGGTTTTGTAAATTTTGTCATCTTTTCCCACCGGAACACAATGGCCTACTCTTTCGAAAAGCGGAACATGATTTAACGTGTGCGCAAGATGTTCTGCATGCGTTCGCACACAGGGCCTCGGTTTATAGCCTCATCCGAAGGACTTTGACATTCAGTTCGATTTTTTGGTCAAACTGGGAAGAAAGGGCGAAGCTGGGAGTCGAACTCAGAACCTCACGGTTTACTTGTTGGCAGGCAAACGTCTTAACCATCCTGCCACCTTCTTTTCCAATATGTTTCAAACAAAACCAAAAAGCTGAAGCTGAAGGGGAGGGGGGGGGGGGGGGGTGGCAGTGGGGAAGAAGAAAACAGGTTATAAGATTTACGGAAGGGGGTTTCACTCTTTTCCCCCTCGTCTGAGAGACGCCGACCAAACCTAACTGACTACAAGCGCGTCTGTTGATCCCAGCCTTCCTGGCATCTGTTGCACAATGTCGTGAGAACCTGTCTGCAAGCTCTGTGTGTGTGTGTGTGTGTGTGTGTGTGGTGTGTGTGTGTGTGTGTGTGTGTTGTGTGTGTGTTGTGTGTGTTTGTGTGTGTTGTGTGTGTGTGTGTTGGTGTGTGTGTGTTTGTGTGTGTGTGTGTGCGTGCGTGCGGCGCGTGTGCGTATGTGTGTGTGTGTTTGTGTGAGCAATTGAGTGTGTGTGTGTGTATGTGAGAGTGAGTGAGTGAGTGAGTGAGTGAGTGTGTGTGTGTGTGTGTGTGTGTGTGTGAGTGAGTGTGAGTGAGTGATTGAGTGTGTGATTGAGTGTGTGTGTGTGTGTGTGTGTGTGTGTGTGTGTGTGTGTGTGTGTGTGTGTGTGTGTGTGTGAGTGATTGAATGAGTGTGAGTTTGTGCTGTGAGTGTGTGTGTGTGTGTGTGCGTGAGTGTGTGTGTGTGTACCTGCGTTCGTGCGTGTGGATGCGCAAGTAGACACATACTTGGATATATGTAGGGGAAATGCAGCGCAGGTATGTATGTGCATGCACAGAATTCTTCAAGCAATATTCAAGATACATGCAATTGAATGGCTGGCTTTAGCTTATATTTACCTTGTCTTTTTTAATGGCTTGAATCCGCTTGTAGAAACTTTGACAACGTACATTATTTACGCAAGCAGTGGGGGAAGGGAGGAGGGGTGGAGTGGGGGCAGAACAGGGTGGATTGGGTTTGGGATGGGAGGTGGGGGGGGGGGGGGGGGTAAAATCGACTGGGGCCACTGGGGATAGGCTTGGCGCCGAACTTGTTGCCTCTTGCATTTCAAGTGTATTCCTGGAGTTAAATTAATTGGAACAAAGGACATTGCTATTCAATTAAGAGAGAGAGAGAGACAGACAGACAGGCAGACTGACTGACTGATCCACCGACTAACTGACTGACAACCAGACACAGAGGAGAACGAGGACTAAATATGGAGAAGAAGGAGGAGGAGAAGGAGAAGAAGAAGATGAAGAAGTAATACTACCACCACCACCAGCATCAGAAGCAGCAGCAGTAACAAGAACAGTAGTAGCAACAGTAACAACAGCAGTAGCAACACAGACTACAATCCTTTTGTACTTCTTCTTGGTCGAACGCTCAGACATTAACTATTGTTGTCTGTCACTGTGTACGTACTGAAGGTAACATTCTATTATTCTATGAAATGTTGTTTGAATGGTTTCTTTGAGTATTTGCATGCAACAGAATGCATTTTCAATTCTGTCTTTTTCTGTGCTGTTCCCACGCTGTTCATTTCAATCTCTCTGCCACAGTCATACCCAGATTTGTTATGTCTCATCCTCAGGGTTGGATGTCCACATGGACGCCATCAATATCAGGCCGCCGTGGGGCTACCAGCCAGAGGGGCTCTGCACTGCTGCTGGGTCACTTTGGTGGTATTCAGTGGTGCCTGTTCTGAGCTAACATGCACAGGACACCACCTACTAAGCCCCCTACTAATGACAGTATTAGCTCGGTCGCGGAGCCAGACTGTCAGTTGCCCACCGGAGGTGGCAACCACCACAACGTCCCTCCAACGACCGTCCAAATACTGTATGTCTTTGTAGTTCATATATATTTCGGAAACATTGAAGAGGATGGTCAGTACTTAAGCACATAAAGTTGATCAAAACGTCTTGAAAATGCCTTTCAAATTTGATATAAAAAGACTTTTTGGATTTGCATCATATTAGTTTCCATTCGTTCCCTGAAACACGCCTTAGCCAAGCTCCATGATATGGTTATATTGGTGCCTGTGATTTAAAAAAAAGCTTTAAATGCTTTGCATACAACATGAATTTATTTTTCATATTAGTGATAAGAAATGTTACAATATCACCCACACAAAAAAAAAGAAGTAAGTACTCTGGCAATGTTGGCAACAAAAATATTTACCTTGAACATCGTTTGTTGTTAGCTAATGATGCTCTAGGTTAATAAAACAAAAAGAAAACAAACAACGTGGGTCCCAAGAAAAGCCCTGTTTCAGACCTGTCAGACAGGTAAGAAATTCAGTTAATCTCTAATAGACACGTGCGAAAGGCACTGTGGATTTACACTAGCACTAAAAGCATTCCCCCTTTTCCTTGGCCCCCATTCAAAAAATCAAACAAGACTGACTGACGCTCAACAGAGTCGAAAGCTTTCCTGATGTCAACAAGGCAGGCTGAGAGTTTGCGCTCTGTCTTCAAAAACACGCTTCTCAACAACAGCTTTAAAGGGACTAGAAATGTGATCGTTTGCAGGACAAAATGAAAACGTCTGGATCCAGCCAGCGCTTTTGTTTTGCTTCCCTCACTCTTCTCCGTCTCCACGAGAGAGAGAGAGAGAGAGAGAGAAGAGAGAGAGAGAGAGAGAGAGAGAGAGAGAGAGAGAGAGAGAGAGAGAGAGAAGAGAGAGAGAGGTCTTTATTCCCAAGGGTTACAGATAAACATTGGCATACTTTTCTTTCATCCAGCCCTTGCCCTGAGTAGAGACTATCAGGATTAATGATCACAATCGATCATTTATTTTTAAGAGAGAGACGAGAGATGATGAGAGAGAGAGAGAGAGAGAGAGAGAGAGAGAGAGAGAGAGAGAGAGAGAGAGAAATGATAATAAAAATCGTAAATCTCAGACAGACAGACAGAGAATATGGATGAAAATGGAAGAAGGGTGGAGAAGGGAGGTGGGTAGCCAGCCCCCAGCAGCCAGAAAGACACACAGACACACAAACCCAGCATAGTACACAGACACACAGACAGACAGACAGACAGACAGCGTTCCCCGTTCACCAAGGAAGACAACAGATGCGGTTTTTCTGTCGGCATCGATCGCGAGCATCTATTTCGGGAGAGTCCAAAAACCGATGCGAAGAGATATGGCCACGACACAGGCACGCGCGTACGCGTTTGCTAGGCTGGACTTGATGCTGGCAGCACATGGAGGGAGAAGGACGAAGGGAAGGGAGAGGGGTGGGGGTGGAACGAGAAAAGAAATAGGAGGGGGTTGAGACGAGGGAGATTGTGGAGGGAAAGAGGGGACAAAAGTTGCTTTTTTTTCTTCTTCGACTAGTAGGCTGTTTAACATTACTTTAAAAAAAAACTCTTCCTTTTTTTTGGTTTTATGGTTAAATCCAACCCTAGGAGAAAGCAAGGAGTGTTAATAATTATATAAAAGTGTGTGCAGACCAACAGCATGGACACAGACCAGCAAAGAAAGCTCTTGCCCAAGCAGTAATCATGCGATGCATAATAGGGAGGGGTAGACTGACAGCAGACAGAAGACAGATAGGGAGAGGAGCATGCACGTAAACACGCGCACACATACACGCGCGCGCGCGCGTACACACACACACCCACACTGACAAACGCACGCACGTACGCACACGCATAAACACACACACGTGCGCGCGCGCATGCATGTACGTGCACACTCTCACTCGTACACTATCATGCTCGAACGAACACACATACACACACAAACACACACATACATGCCCACGAAACACAACACACATAACACACACCACACACACACACACACACACACACACACACACACAAACACACACACAGGACACACAACACACACACACACACACACACACACACACACACTCTCCTCTCTCTCTCTCTCTCTCTCACTACCCTCATCACACACACACCAAACACACACACATGCACGAACACACACACACACACACTCAACACACAAACACACACACACACACACAACAACACACACACACACACACACACACACACACACACACACACACACACACCGTGGGTGGGGATAGGGGGAGAGGGATGAAGTGAGAGACAAGGTCAGACAGACAGCACAGACACACAGAAAGACAGGCAGACGGGCAGACAAACAAAACACTAGCCCAAATAAACCATTATAGGCTTCAGTACTCATGGATCTGTTCGGGTAATTATTGTCACAGTCATAGAACACGCTTTGGAAATATGTGCGCGCCACTGATGTTACCAAATAATTCGTATCATACACTTTGTGGGCAATGAGAGAGAGAGAGAGAGAGAGAGAGAGAGAGAGAGAGAGAGAGGAGAGAGAGAGAGAGAGAGGGGGGGGGGAGCTGGAGGCCAGGAGGTGGGGGGGAGGGTATGGAGAGAGGAAGAGATATTGAGGGCAAGAGGAGGGAACAGTGGAAGGAAAGCAGAAAGGGAGGAGAGATCACAGAGAGACAGGCACAGAACACATGCAACAGCTATACATTCACGTATGCTCACACAGACACACAGAAAGACACATGGGCACACACACACACAACACACACACACACACACAACACACACAACACACACACACACAACACAACACACACACACAACACACACACCACACACACACACACCACACACACACACACACACACACACACACACACCATGCTCTATATCACTTTGAGTGAACATACTTTGAATTAAAGAAAGTCTCTCTCTCACACACACATCCCATCACACCACACTCTCACACACACACACACACACACACACACACACACACACACACAACACACAACACACACACACACACACACACACACACAAAATCGGTCAGTCAATCAAGGTCTTTTTTTTCAGGAGTGGCAGAAAAACATTTGAATGTTTTGGTTATCAAACTAACCCTTGCACAGAGAGTGCTTATTCCATTATCCTCGAAATAAAAGAATAAAAGAAAAAGGAGAGGGGGGGGGGGGGGGGGAGGAGGAGAGAGAGAGAGAGAGAAGGAGAGGAGAGAGAGAGAGAGAGAGAGAGAGAGAGAGACAGACAGACAGACAGACAGACAGACAGACAGACAAACAGAGACAGAGACAGACAGACAGATGCCGTTTTGGGAATGGCGCAAGAGGGGTTACACAAGGACCCAGATTGTGTAGAAAATTAATCTGAGCTTGGCGATAACATTACATGTTCAGAAATAATTGTTTTCTTTGCTTCCTTCCTGTTCGTTGTATATAAGCATCCTATCTGCTTACAAATCTATTTATTTTATTTATACCACTTTAAGTCACGAGATTTCTATGCGTGAAATTCGGGATGCTCTCCCCGGGGAGAGCGCGTCGCCACAAGAGCAGCGCCACCCATTTTTTTGTTTGTCTGCAACTGTATTTGTTTCCCTATCAGAGTGGCTTTTTTCTAAGATTTGTGCAAGGGAAAACTCTCTTGTTGTCGTGGGTTCTTTTACGTGCGCTGAATTATTTTGTGTAACACACAGGACCTCGGTTTTGTTCATCAAAAGACTAGCGCCAGATTAACCACTTCATGGTCTAATGGATGGGGGGAAAAGTTTGGGACAAACGGGATTCGAACCACCGCACATCCGATCTGATTTTTCGCTGTCTAGACAGGCCGTACTCCAGACGCTATTGGTCTTCTGTCCAAACTTTCTGTTTCTTTTTTTCCCCTTTCTGTCATTTTTCTTTCTGTTAAAAAAATCATTCTCTCTTTCTTTATTTCTTAGTATTCTTCTCTTTTCTCTCTCTCTCTCTCTCTCTTCTTCTTCTCTCTCTCTTCTCTTCTCTCTTCTTTATCTCTCTCTCTCTTCTATTATCTTCTATCTTCTATCTATCTATCTATCTGTCTGTCTGTCTTCTTGTTTCTCTCTCTCTCTCTCTCTATCCATCTATCTATCTATCTATCTATCTATCTATCTATCTATCTATCTATCTGTCTGTCTGTCTGTCTATCTTATGTCTATCCTCTATCTATCTATCTGTCTGTCTGTCTGTCTATCTATCTGTCTGTCTGTCTATCTATCTATCTGTCTGTCTGTCTGTCTATCTCTCTCTCTCTCTATATCTCTCTATCTATCTATCTCTCTATCTATCTTCCATCTCTCTCTCTATATCTCTATCTCTCATATCTCTATCTCTCTCTATCTACTCTCTCTATCTCTCTCTATCTCTCTCTATATATCTCTATCTATCTATCTATCTATCTATCTTATGTCTATCTCTCTATCTATCTGTCTGTCTATCTGTCTATCTATCTATCTATTATCTTTTGTTCTGTTCTGTTCATCATTTCTTTATCTATTTACATGTTACTTTCTTTGTATGCTTTTCTCTTGTACTTTTTCTTTTGTTTTTTTTCTCTCCCCATCCCCCTCATCTTTTGCTCTTTCTTTTCTTTTCTTTTTTTCTTTCTGCCTGTGTGTCAGTTTGTCCCACTGCTTGTCTCTTCCTTCATTCTTTTTCTTTTCTTCCCAATTTTTTTTCATTTGTTGAATAGTAGCTAATGAGCGTATTGAAATCAGACCATGTATACGTGCTGCATTCTCAAGACTACTGCATCATCTCAAAATGACATATTGTTAAGTGGTCGTGTGGAAAACAGTACCCCCACCCTACACACGCACGCACTCACGCATGCATGCATGCATGCATGTATGCACACACATACACTCACGCGCACGCACGCACACATACACGCACGCACAAAAACGCACACACACACACGCGCGCGCGCGCCCGCGCGGACGCACACACACACACACACAACACACGCACACACACACACACACACGCACACACACACGCACACACACACACGCACGCACGCATGCACGCACGCGCGCGCGCGCGCGCACACAACACACACACACACACACACACACACACACACACACACACACACACACACACACACACACACACACACACACACACTAATGTAAAACAAACACGACACGACACGACACTAACAAGAACAAGAACAACAAATACAAGGAGTATCAGATCTAAACCTAAAACAGTCTAAATCCAGAAATATGATTATCATACTGCTGCACTAAGATTGCACTATTGTAGGGGTGTGCGCTACGTTGTACTGTGTTACAACGGTACATCGTTGTCACAACAGATTTCTTTGTGTTACAAGAGTACATCGTTTTCACAACAGATTTCGTTGTGTTACAAGAGTACATCGTTGCCACAGCAGATTTCGTTGTGTTACAAGAGAACATCGTTTCCACAACAGATTTATTTGTGTTACAACAGTACATCGTTTCACAACAGATGTATTTGTGTAACAAAAGCACATCATTGTCACAACAGATTTCTTTGTGTTATAACAATACATCTTTGTCACAACATATTTCCTTGTGTTACAAGGGTACATCATTTTCACAACAGATTTCTTTGTGTTACAACAGTACATCGTTTTCACAACAGATTTCTTTGTGTTACAAGAGTACATCGTTTTCACAACAGATTTATTTGTGTTACAACAGTACATTATCGTTACAACAGATTTCTTTGTGTGAAGCTTGGGCAATGTGCCACTGGGAGAGAGATAAGGCATCGCCATCATGATGCGAGAGACATCCATTTTAGCGATTCTATTCCTGTGTGCAAATTTGACTCTCTCTCTCTCTCTCTCTCTCTCTCTCTCTCTCTCTCTCTCTCTCTCTCTCTCTCTCTCTCTCTCTCTCTCTCTCTCTGTGCGTCCGTACGTGCGTGTGCGCATTTGTCTGCAAAACTTTCACCATTGGCTTTCTTAGTTATACATGCTTGAACATATTATTGTATGGATACTGAGTCTCATCCCACAAAAAAAAGGTTTGTCTTTTTCCTTTTATTCTGTAGTTTTGAGAATGAACACTCAAGTGCTTTTCTAACATCCAGTCCCTGTTTGCAATTCAGTTTTGTACCCTTTGTCATCCGTTTCCACCGGCACAAATGGCCTACTCTTTCGAAAGGCGGAACAGGTTTTAACGTGTGTGCAACTTGTTGTGCTTGCGTTCAGACATGGTACCTCGTTTTATTCTTCCGAAAGACTCGCTGTGGGTTTGATCCTGTTTGAACTCGAACATTCCCCCTATTTACTTGAGAGGCGGTTTCGGTGCAAGCCTTTTAGATAAGACATCAGCCATATGCAACACACAGTGCACATAAAAGAACCCATGACAACAAGAGAGTTATCCCTGGCAAAATTATGTTTTAAAAAAGCCACTCATAGGTAAAAATACACAGGGGGAAACAGTTTTTAAAAAAAAAGGGTGGTAGTGGTCTTGTGGCAGTGTACTCTCCTCGGGTAGAGCAACCCGAATGTTATGCAGAGAAATCTGCCTTGACACAGAAAAACAGCGAAATGGAGCATCTAGGACCTGGGAGAAAGAATTAAGTAGTGAGAGATGGACATAGATGTAAAAGCCTTATGCTAAACGTTCTTCCACAATATCTGATTCTTTTAGAATTTTATTAAAAGTGTCTACAGAATGGTAATTTATCACATACGTTCTAATATTCTTTTTCTTTGTGTGCCCTTCTTCCCCTTTGTTCTAAGATCAGACCAATCCATCCCCTTAAAAAAGCCACACAAGGGAGGTGATTGCTAAACAAGAGCGATAATCACACTAGTAAGTTTACTGAAGGCATTGTTGTTGTTTTTCTTTGGCTCATGCCAAAAAGCTTTGTCAGTTTCTGATGCAAGCCGCATAATGAGGTCTACATTAAAATGTTGTTATGTTGTAAAATGTTGTGTTGAGGTTGTCTTCAGCCATGGCAAGCTCTTAGCATGATTAAATTTTAAGCTCTCCTGTATAGGAAAAAAAGCTTCTGAAGTCGTAGTAGGGCTGCGTATGTGGCCAGGTACTTAAAAAGAGTTATACACGTAAGTTTCTTATCCAGTGTGTACTGACAATCTCACAGTGATTTCCAGGTGGAGTGAGTGAGAGAGCAATTCATCTGGGTGTTCATCTGGGTGGACCCGACCCCCCCTTCCCCCAAGGTGTTAGTTAACTGGGGAATGCGTAACAACAACAATAATAATATTAAGAACAACAACAGCAACGCAAATCAACAACACACTTTTTTTTCAGATTAAAAAAATATCAATAAAATGGTGACAATTTGGGACAGACGTTTTTGAAAGGATGGCAACTTTTCCACACGCATTATTAATAATGTGTTCCCTTTTTTTCCTGTTCTCTTTTGTCTTGAAATAAGATTATTTCTATAAAAACAACAACTACAACAAAAAACAAAAACAACAAAAGACAAACAAAACAAACAAAAAAGCCAAAATCACGCCATACAAGGGAGGTAATTGTTAAACAAGAGAGGTAATTACAAAGTAAGTTAAAGAAGGCTTCGGGGTTGATTTTTTTCGTTGTTTTTTTTCTTCTTTTTTTTAATGTAGCTGTATTCAATCTTCCTTGTTTGCAGTGCACTTTCCTGGAGTTAGAGCAAGAGCGCCACACACACGGCGTGGTTCTGAGCAAGGCGGGGTGGTCGTGGGGGTGTGAGATGGGGGCCAACGACCAGGGGGTGTGTGGGGGGTGCGTGTCAGTCTGGACCCGTATCTGCCACCCAGGGGATCACGAGGAGAAACTGCTGGGGTGTGACCTGGTCAGGTGAGGAAGAAATGTGTGATTCAGATTCAGATTCAGAACATTTCATTGCTATTTAAGTCATGTAGACTTATTTGACAAAAACAAAAGAAACGTCAGTCATAATTATCTATTTGGCTCAATATGATGATAAAGGCTGTCACTCCATTGTTACTACTTTTTTGGTTTCCAGTGTAATTTACAATCATTATTGTTGTTCCCTCTTTGGAACAGCAGGTGGGGTTTTGTCATTGTAACTTTAAGATTAAACCTTTGCTTCCTTAACACAGTACAATAAACAACCTCTCCAACAAAAAACACAACCCACGCCCGCAGGGGATTGCAAAATACGATTATATTCCACAAGGGTCACAATGACCCAGACTGGTAGACATATGTCAGTATTTTTGGCTGTGTGTACGAGGGATTGGAATAAAGCTGTAAAGATAGTGCTAACTTGGGAGGTGTATTCTTTGATGCTTCCTGTACGCCAGGCGGTTATAGATGGTAATCCGATTCATAATCTGAGGACTAAAAGGGAAAACTATCCATATAATGTGAATTGTTGTTGTTGTTGTAGCTTTTGTTGTTTCGTTTGTTGGGTATATTATATTCGTCTTCAATTTTTGACCAAATATTAGAAGAAAAAAGTCTAATGATTTTCTAATTTTAACTGTTGCTACTGTTCGACCTTTGTTTATTTCTTTCTATTTTAAAAGTGATTTACCGTAAGTTTCTCCAGCCAGTGATATTTTG
>CM054139.1:45901111-45923611 GCA_028751875.1 Rapana venosa
CCAACTTTACTTAGGTGTGATGACTGGCCTTAAAGTAATCTTTGGTTTATGATTACATGTTCCTTTATTCTTCGTTGTCTTACCCTACTTCTTACATTTTCAGCCTTACATGAACATGGAGACAGAGTTAACAGCGTGGTCTTTGTCACTTTTGAACGTTACAATCAGACATACTATTGTCATTCTCAATGCCGTTTATCATTATCATCCTAACCACTGTGTGATTTTGACTTTGTTATTTCTATTATTGTTAACCTTTGTTTTTATTGCAATCAGAGAAACGGATTGTGCAATATGGATCCCATTTATCTTTCTCTCTTATAAATATTTAAGGTTATTTACTTTCTTTAGTTATCTTTCTCTCTTATACATATATTAAGGTTATTTACTTAAGCAATTGATATCAGATTGAGAGGAGATGGGCGCCGCCCTCAATATGCTGGCCCCTAGAGAAATGAGGTCTCTGACGCCTTGCTCCCCTACGACCTTATAGGTTATGGGACACCTTTGCCTTTTTATAAAATATTCCAAAGTTTGTTTCTGTAAATTTTGACGTATTACTACTAATTTTCATAGAATAGTAGCAGTGACATAACTCATACAAACCAAGCAAACTGGCCTAGTGGTTAGAGCAGTTGATGGTCGATTAGGAGGTCGTCGATTCGATCTCCCCAAAATACATACAAATTGTAGAATTGTTTCAGGGTCCAACTGGATTGCCTCAGAGGGACATCTGGGACCATTAACTAGATTAGTATCGATTCCTCAGTTGGAAATATAGGAGCGTTGCTCAGCTTACCTGACCAAGGCAATAGGTGCCAGTATCTCTTAGACCAGTTGACCCCAGATATGCCGCGTGTTACTTTAAACCACTGAATCTTCTGGTTTCATCTGCATCATTCTCATCATGCAATAAAGGAAACACGTATCAGATGAAGTTAATCTGTTTGCCGTAGTCTCACTATGATCTTGGTTTCCGTGTCTCTACTCCCTCCATGCTTGAGGTGAGTTTGTATCAAAAGTATTCAGGGTGGTTTGAGAGACATAGTGATGGTGACCTCGCTATTGGAGGGTTGTTACTCAGCGTGACTCCAGGGTTTAGCTACTACTGCTGAGAAGGTGGTGTGGGGTATATGGGGGATCAGATCGTAGGGACCCCTGAACAGAACTACAGGGACTCGGCAGCAGTGCACCCCTGTTTTGCTCTGGTCATTGGCTTGATGATGGCTCACTATTGGTGGCTGCTTATGTATGATCCAGTAGCTCTGTGGGCTGGAGAGGCAGTCTTGGATGTACCTGTGTGGGGCGAGGTCGGGAAGACCAGTATGGGTGAAGCAGAACTCACGGCTGAGAGGTCACAATAACCCCCCACCCCCACCCCCAATCCTAAGAGAAAAGAAATTTTAAACGGCTCACCCTGGAGAGTACTATATTAGTGCGGCTCTTAAGTAGCTCTAAGGAATATATCATTAGCAAAAATCATTAACTTAAAGACTCTTTTAAAGATTTGAAGTGACAGATTGCCTTTTCATTTTTTTCCGTACTTGAACCATTTGAATTGACAGGATTGCCTTTTCATTTTCTCCCCATCCTCTGTTTACTGCGTGTATAAATTGTTATTTTTCAATTGCAACTGTTGAATGCAAAAGTGGATGAAAGTCATTCTGACTACCACAGATTTTTTATATTAACACAATAAATCATTTTATCTTTTTGTTACATTGAAACACAAGGTTTTCTGTTGTACAGTTGGGGTATGTATGGGTGTGACTGCATTCGTGGTTAGAAGTGCTGGATGAAAGAGGAAATGAAGTGAACGAACACATGAATGAATAGGTCCGTTAAACAGCCGTCTGTCAACATCGGACCAAACCAGGACAGACTGGGTCTAGCCACTAGCATAGGAATAGGGATAGTGGAGGGAGGGAGGGAGAACTGTTCCCTCTGGACTACAGCATTCTTAGAAAAAAGATCATCCTTGGGAGAGCTGGAGAGCAAGTCTTCATGGAAACTATCATAGGAAATGTCAACAAAAGCGCATTTTGGTGGTGGTGGTGGTGGTGGTGGTTCGTTCCCACGCCCATCTTCCGATCCAACAAAACCATCTTCAATAACAACATCAGCAGCAGTAGCAGCAGCAGCAGCAACAGCAAAAAGCCGTATTTATTTCATATCATTTCATTCTTTTATATCGAGGATATGGAATAAGCACTTATGTGTGTGTTGATCAGTCCCTGTGTTGCGGGTTTTGTAAATTCTGTCCACTGTACCCACGGCAAACATGGCCTACTTTTACGAAAAGCGAACCAGATTTAACGATGTGCAGATATCTGCGTGCGTCGCACACGGCCTCGTATACTCATGCCGAAGGACTTTTGGAGAGTGATCTGCATAGCCTATCGTCCCCCTATGATATTGAGACAGTGTTCTTTAGATGTTTTCCTGCTGCATTGCATCGATGTCTGTTTGTGAATAAGATGTGTTTGTATTACACACACCCACGCACGCACCACACACACACGCACGCACGCACACACACACACACACACACACACACACACACACACACACACACACACACACACACACACACACACACACACACACACACACACACACACAGTTACAAATTCTTTATTGTGATGTTTGTGACAAACTTATTAATTTTGATGCCAAGATCAAACTAAATTGCATTACATTTTTTTCTTATACGGTGTGTAAATAAACGCTATCGATATATAGAAAGAAAAGGTTCAAGAAACATACACACGTACGTACGCACACTTTCAGAAGAATACGCACCCTTGCTTGCTTATGTGGGCTAACAGTCTCTGATGACTTTGAAGACTAAGAGACAATGCAGCCCATCATTTTCTCTGAATCTTGAAAGAGAAGAAGACGAAGAAGACGAAGAAGGAGAAAGAGGAGGAGGAGCAGAAGAAGAAGAAAAAAAAGAAGAAGAGAAAACAAGATATGATGATGGATGATGTGATGATGATGTGATGGATGGTGATGATGATGATGACGACGAATGATGGTGTGGTCATCATTCATTAAAATGAAGACAAATTCTGAAGAAAAGAAGAGAGAAGAAGACGAGAGAGAGAGAGAGAGAGAGAAGAGACTGAGAAAGAGAGAGAGAGCAGACAGAGAGACAAGACGCATACAGACAGACAGACGACAACAGAGTAAGAGACAGAGACAGACAGAGAAGAGAGAGAGACAGAGCAGCACAGACAGCAACTGAGGCAAAGGATACACAACATTGACAAAGTAACAGAAAAACATAAGGTAAACACACAGTGATAGATATTATCAGGCGTCAAACCTCCTGAATGCATCAGCACACTGCCTCAAGCCTTGAAAATGTTGTTTTCACCTGTGATTTTATATGGTCTGTTTTTTCTTCAGAATCAATCCTTTAAAATTTACCAACACACAACACACACACACACACACACACACACACACACCACACACACACACACAGCACACACACCAAGCAATGATCATGCAATTGAATACCAAATAATATGAAGAAAAACGATCATTGAAGCCTAAATACACCCAAATGACGCTTTTTACTGTCCAGATCTGTCACAACATTCTGTACCTTTCCTGTGTCATATCTCTGCCACATACAATGTCAGGCAAGATATAACAGTTCAGGAAAACACGAAGAGTTGCCTAACCATTCATTCATTCATTTATTCTTTTATATCGAGGATAATGGAATAAGCACTCATGTGCCTTTTTTTCACATCCAGTCCCTGTGTGTATGCGGTTTTGTAAATTTTGTCATCTGTTCCCACCGGCACAAAATGGCCTACTCTTTCGAAAAGCGGAACAGGATTTAACGTGTGCGCAAGATGTTCTGCATGCGTTCGCACATGGGGCCTCCGTTTATAGTCTCATCCGAAGGATGTGTGGCACGTTGAGCGCTTTGATTTGTTGCTTTACAAGATTCAGTGCTATATAAATTCCATACATTATCATTATTATTATTATTATTATTATTATTATGATGTGTGGCACGTGCTAAGGTTTCCATGTGTAGTGTGTCACCGGATTCGCTTCCTTTTTCGTACACTGGCCAGTTTGACACATGCTTCTTTTAATTAACGTGTTTTTGTCCTGCTGTTTGACAAAACAGAACACACGTTCTGCATCAGTGTCTGGTTTGCACACGTATTGGAGCACACTTTCATGAGACTGGCATGCCACCATATCTCTACACCATGAATGACACAGGACGGTTTTCCTGGAGTTTTTATTTTCCCTGGCTATCTCTCAATTTTTTTTTTTCTGGACAGATCTATCAGTCAGAGTAGCAACGTACTGTGCAACATTCCCTGTGTCAAATCTACCTACAATGCTCTCGATCTTTGGTTGACAGTCCACTTCATGGTGTAGAACACACACACACACACACACACACACATCAGCATTGCAACAGACACAAGTGGGGGTTCTATGTTACGAAATGATGGCAACATAGCTGATGGCTTTTGTTGTTTTTCACACACACACACACACACACACACAGAGGTGATCATTCAACACAAATTCAATAGAGAAAATAAAGCGATCATGACAAGGAAGCCTGAATGGACACGCGTCATGACATGTGTGTGTGCGCGCACGCGTGCATGCGTTCGTACGTGCAGACGTGTGTATGTAGGTATGTGTGTGTGTGCATGCATGAAACTGCGCTCCTCAAATGCGAACGTGTACCCCTGCTGCATGCGTTCGTACACGTGCACACAAGAGCATGCATGCACATGTGCGCGGTAACCGTTTTACCGCTGTAATCTGAGGTCTCGGGGGCAATGATCAATCATACTTTATGGGAAAATGTCCTGCTGCATTGCATACCAAGAGATTCCGTGTTCATCGATTGAAAACATGCCTGCTCCATGCCTCCATCTGTCTAGTGAAAACGATATAGAAGGGCCATGCATCTTCCAGCATTTTGCACCACGTGAACACATTGAGATGAATCGTCCAATTACCCTGGTTTTTTTTCTATATTGACGGGTGCAAGTAGCCCAGGGGGTAAGAAGGCAGGCTTCTGGTACTTACTGAAGATCCATAAAATCGCTGGATCGAATCTCCGCCGCACGTGATGGATTTAAGTAAGGGTGGGGATTTTCTTGATCTTCCAGGTCAACATTATATCATGCAGACCTGTCGTGTCTTAGTCCCCTAAGACCAAATATGCACGTTAAAGAATTCATGTCAGTTGGTGGCAAAGTTAAAGAGAAAACGCATGTACCCTGGTGTCGTGTTTAGACATCATCCTGAAGTCGGAATACGTCTACCTTAAAGGTGAGCATGAGCAAAATCTCACCATCGGTGGACCCTCTAAGTTCTAGCCGAGGAACAACAAGAAAAAAAATGGCTACCAAAAAAATCTGCTTTATGGAAAAAGGAAAACAATATCCAGAACTTTGCATGATCTTCCTGGGTTTTGTTATGGACTTTGTCTTGAGGTCTGGACTGTGTGACAAATCCCGTTGACACCCTTCGTCACAACTCTTCAGTAACGAATATTTTGCAATGATAAAGCAAAGTCCGAAGTCTAAGGGAACCAAAAGTAGGATGCATGGCACAGCAACATGCACGCGCGCGTGTGTGTCCATGTGCGGGTGCACACAATTGGAAAGGTAAGCGCTGTGCCACGGTTTGTGACATAGGGCGCCCGTTGGGGGTTGGGGTTGGGGTTGGGTGGACAACGCATTTTTTCTAAACAGTTTGTTGTTTATCGCATATCGATTTTAAGTTAATTATAGCTGAATAATCCAGACTCAGACCGTACCAAAGTATGATGGATGGCACAGCGACATGGGCGTGTGTGTGTGTGTGTGTGTGTGTGTCTGTGTGTATGTGTGTGTGTGTCTGTGTGTGTGTGTGTGTGTGTGTGTCTGTTGTGTGTGTGTGTGTGTGTGTGTGTGTGTGTGTGTCTGTGTGTGTGTGTCACCAGAGGTAGCAGGAGTGAGTCCTCAACAGCTGCTCTGCTCAAGAGGTTTTTTTTTAGTTTAAAATTGCTCCGGGTCAATTCTCCTTCAAGCGTTTCAGGGGAGACTATAAGCTTTAGTCCAGGGTGCAAGCGATCCTATGTAATCTTGTGTGCATTTTGAAATCTCACCGAAGGGGGGCAAGATAGCCTGGTAGAGTTTTGCGCTCGCGATTTGACGGCCCAGGATCCAGCCGGGGTTCGAGCCACTACGGAATCGAGGTGATTTTCCTCCTGGAGTTAGCCTTAGTACTGACTCCACTCCCCCGAAAGTCCTTCGGATTAGACTATAAATCAGAGGTCTTGTGAGCGAACGCACTCTGAACATGTTGCGCACTCGTGAAAACCCGCCTTTTGGGAGTGTAGCCCATTGCATGTTATTAGAAGCAGATGACAACATTTAAAGAAAGATTAAAAAAAACACTACCACTACTACTACTACATACTGGCGTGGTGTTTAGACATCATCCCCGAAGTAGGAATGTGGCTTACTTAATGGTGGGCAAACGGTCGCATGCGCAAAATGTCGCCATCCAAACGCAGAGAGAGAGAGAGAGAGAGAGAGAGAACTTTAGTATCTCGGAAAAAAACTCATGTGGATTACAACCTATAAATAAAACAAACGGGAAAACATCTATCACATGAATTGCCACAAATTAAGTCTTCGAATATCAGCAGAATCGCTTTCCTATTCTTTATGCAGAGAACAACAATAATTAGGAGATATTTTTTATAGACCTAGATTCATCAGCGCAAACTCACACGCATTCATGTATTAATGCGCACACGTGTGCATACACATATGCGCGCGCCCCGCATTAATGCGCACGCAACGAAACACACACAGAGGCGCGAGCACGCTCTTATGCGTACACACACACGCGCGCGCATACTATCACAAAACGGTTACAATCTGTTATACAATACGAATAATATCAATTTTTACATATATCTCGCAAGGGACCTTTAACTTCGTGAAACAAAAAGTGTATTCTGTTTTGCTTTAAGCATCCCATACCTGTCTTCTTCAACTCTCTCTCTCTCTCTCTCTCTCTCTCTCTCTCTCTCTCTCTCTCTCTCTCTCTCTCTCTCTCTCTGTGTCTGTCTGTCTGTCTGTCTGTCTCTCTCTCTCTCTCTCTCTCTCAACCGAAGTCAAGTTTACGTATGCACGCATAACATCGTGGGCGCACGTTAAGATCTGTTCCGGCTTTCAAGAGTCGGCTATTACGAGCTAGTAGGAGCAGATGACGAAATTATATATATATATATATATATATATATATATATATATATATATATATATATATATATATATATATAAGAGAGAGTATGCAGTCTGGTGTCTTGAGACATCATCCCTGAATGCGGCTACCTTAATGGTGAGCAAACGGTTGTATACACAAAACTCGCCATAACCTCCAGGTTGTAACCGATGAACGAAACAAAAAGTTTTAGCCAGCATATGCGTACCATCACTTTACGATTTCTTTCGCTCCGTCTCTCACACAGCTTTCATACAGATGACAGGCCGAATGTGGACCGAGTGGATAGGATGTTAAACACTCAAGGTGCAAATCTCACGAATAGCCATTAGGCTGGAGGGGACTGTCTCTTCAGAGTCAACATTTTTAGCAGATTCTAGTTATCTTCAAATCATATGGATAAGACTTTTTATCTGGGTTAGTGAAAGAATATATACATAAACACACTTTCGCTTGCATGAAGTTTTACTCTGCGGATCGGGATAGTCTAGTGGTTAGAACCATAAGCTCGCAATCTGGCGGCGTGGGTTCAAGCCACCACTGAGACTCCCTTTGAAAGGGATATTTTTCGTGGAGTTAACATCGGTACCGACCACACTTCGCCGAAAGCCTTTTGAATATCATGAGGCCATAAAACAAGGTCCCGTGTGTGAGTGCACGCATAAAATTTTACTCACAAGGTAAAACCCGTTCTGCCTTTCAGAAGAGTAGACCATTGCGTGCCGGTAGGAACACATGACAGAAGTAAAACGTAGATTTAAAAAAACTTTTTGCACACGAGTGTCGAGTTTAGATATGATCGCCGAAATCGGAATGCGGCTGCTTTAATGGTACTACACGGTCGTATACGAAAAAAACTTCACCATTAGAAAACTTTTTTGAGCTCTAACCGAGAAACGAAAATATAAATGTGGCCACATTGTGCAGTGTTATGTGGTAGCTGATCTGTTGTGTAAGTGTTATGTGATGACTGTTGTACGCCATTAATGATACTGTATTTATGTGGTTATTTATGTATGTTACTGATAACACTGTGTGCAGATGGCGCGCGTGATAAAGAGGCAGCGGCAGAGAACTGTGACACACCATATGAGAAGCTAATCATGGTGAATCAACACGACGTCAGAAAATGTTAGGAGACAGCTCAGAAGCCTTTTGCAGTCACCAAAGAGACATTGATTTCTTGACATTAAAGAGTTTTAGCTGCAGTCAGGACTGTTTTGAGTGGCTGTGGTTTTGACATGCGGGATATTGCTGGTCTATTGGGAGCGGTTTAGGTTTGGCATGCGGGATATTGTTGGACTGTTGTGAATGGCTGTATATTGGCATGGGGAATATTGTTGGACTATTGTGAATGGCTATATTTTAGCATGCGGGATGTTGTACTGTTGTGAATGGCTATATTTTGGCATGGGGGATATTGTTGGACTATTGTGAATGGCAGTAGTTTTGGCATGCGGAATATTGTTGGATTATTGTGAATGGCTGTAGTTTTGGCATGCCAGATATATTTGGACTATTGTGAAGGGGCTACATTTTAGTTTTGGCATGTGGGGTATTGGGCCAACATTTTTGGCATTTGAGTTTGAAATATTGTTGTACAATTGTGAAGGGCTGTAGTTTTGGCATGGGGGATATTGTTGGACATGGAGTATTTTGAATGGCAGTAGTTTTGGCCTGTGAGATAAGGTGGATGGGGTGTTTTGAATGGCTTTAGGTTTAGCATGTGGAGTGGAGTTAATAGGATGACTACAGCTTCAGCACTGGAGGTGATGGAGTGTGTTCAGTGATGCTTCTCTGGATACTGTAGTTTCTGAGAAAGGCAGGCATTTCCTTCCTGAAAATGTTAACACACTGTTAGATCACACATTCCCATAGTATACTTCTCAATCATCGGCTCCAATTCAAAATTTCATGATGTGGTTGTTCTGTTGCATAGTGTCTACCCTAGTGCTGGTTTAACGAAAGATTATCACATAGTACGATTGCGATTGTCACTGCTGACCGATTTCGCGTTCGAAGAAATTATCCAACAGCAATTAGTCCGCCCTACCGTTACGCGGCCGCAGTGATGCCCTTTCCTGGGGGACGACATCACTATACAACATAAGGAGAAGTACCAAATGATTCAGCTCTAATGAACCACGTTACCGTTTATCAAGCAGGTCCTTTGCGTGATTCTGTTCACACTCAACAATGTTTTCGAAGAAAGAAGAATTAAAACTGAACCGGCCTCTCGATCCGTAGATAAGTAACGAACAGTGCAAAGAGAGATTCGTATTACTGCGCGGTTAACATTACCTCCCTTGGTTGTATTACCTCCCTTGGTTCTTTAATGTAGCAAAAGCATTATTTACGTTTAAAAAAAATTCATCGGAAGTGAACTACGACCAAAGATGCGACGTAAAAATGCAGTTAATTGGATGAGAAAGTTCGCCGACCACGATGTACCGACCTCGCGTGTCGAATGCGGATTGAAGTTTTTTGGTGTGTTAAAGCTTTCGGTCAACTCTAGTGTAAGTCTGTCGACAGCAACGCAACTGCACTCTCACCAAACTGGCACCAGGAGTGGCCCGTGTTAGAAATCAGCAGGGCAATGAGAGAAACACAATCTCTGGGAACGATGGGGCTTTTTAAACATCAATGTCTCCGCTGGAGTGGAAATATGATCGGCACCAACTGATAATCATCATTTTGTTTAATTACGGGATTGTTCATTTGTAATCATCTTCACTTCAAATTTTAACATCAACACAGATGAAATGTCGGATGTGGATGCTTTGATACAAGAGCCACGATGATTTAGCTCGCTAGATTTAAAGCCATTCAATTACTCTTATCACACCGGTCACCCTGCCAGTAGTGAAACTGAAGCTATTCAAAGTAATACTCGTAGTACGTCATTGCCCCCTCCACTACAGAAATAAAGACGTCCATGGTTCTATTCCATTACACCCTCCCTCCCCCTTCCTCAACTTCTCCCTCCATTAACCCCCCTCCCCTTATTTAAAAAATAAATAAATAAAATAAAGCACGGAAAATCTTTCTTCCACATCCCCCACTTTGTTGAAATTTTAAAACCGTTCTCTTTATTACAACCATCTCCCTTTCTACCACTACCACCCTCCCAATTCCCCCCCCCCCCCCCCCACCCCCTTCCCCCGAAAAAATTCCTGAAAGTTTTTCCGTTTTCATCCTTGTGGAGGGGGTTTGTGCATGCATATGTGGCTGCCTGTTTATTTGTGAGATGTGCGTGTGCATGAGCGTTCTGTGTCATTCATGCATGCATGCATATTTTCTAATGTCTGTCGCACATTATCACCATCACATAACTATGCATTCATTTTCTACTGTCTGTCGCACACTATCACCATCAATCCCTTAAAATCATCTGTAACACCACAACCACCTCAAAAACAAATGATGCGTAACAAAACTCTCCCTCCCCCCCCCCCCAGCCCCTAGTGCATCTTTTTGTCGTTCAGCTAGAGCTCCCGAGATTAACCAGTGGTGAGGTTGCGTATGCGACCGTTTTTGCCTACCGTGAGGGTAGCTGCATTCTGACATGGGGATGTGTGCTGGATATGTTCGCGTCTCCTTAACCTACCGAGCATTGACATGACTTACGGGATCTTTAACGTGCATATTTGATGTGCATATCCATGAAGGGAAGGTACTGGAAGGTATTCACTTGATGTTGACCTGGAAGATGTAAAAATTCCCACCCTCAATTCACAAACGCCGCTGAGATTTGAACCCATGGGATAGAACTTGAATGATCTTAACCATTCGGCTATACCGTCCATTAAATCATGTGTATAACCACTGATTCAAGACAAAACCGCACGCTGTAACTGCCAATCTGAAACGAAACCACACAATGTAACTATCATTCTAAACAAAACCACACGCGATGACCAATCTAAAACAAAGCCACACGCGATGACCGCCATCCCGAAACGAAACTGCGATGACTACCTTTCCGAAGCAAAACCACACATAAGCCGTCAATCGAAAACGAAGCCAAGCGCGATAACCGCTAATCCAAAAGAAAACTAGACCCGCGCAGTAGCCACCAATCCGAAAATAGACCACTGGCGATAATAGTAATATATGGAATTTACATAACGCTGAATCTTGTTAAACAAATCGGAGCGATAACCACCAATCCAGAGCAAAGCCACGCATGATAACTGCCAATCCAAAAGGAAAAGCACATCCCATCCACCGACCAAAAGCAAAATTTATGCGAGGACCATAAACCCTGAACCAAACCAGTAAAACGCTAAAATTCGTAAAACAATAAACTAAACCAGTAAAAGGTGTAAAACCCTAAACCCTGTACAAAATACCATAGCCTCTTCCCGCACACAACAAAAACGGTAAAACATTTAACCATACCCCCTTCCCCCCCAAAATACTTAAAAACCTAACCACCTCCATCACCCCCCCCCCCCCCCCAATCCAAGAAAAAACCCAGTAAGACCTTCAACCATAAACCTGATAAAAACAGTAAAACACCAAAAACCATAAGCGCCAAACAAAACTAGTAAAGTATCTAAAACTATACCCTGCAACCACCCCACGTGCCCAAATAATAAAGCACTTAAAGCCATGCACACCAAACAAAAGCATTCAGATGCAAACCCCCAAAAAATCCAGTAAAAATTAAAAACTATGAACCCCAAGCAAAACCAGAAGCACTTGCCCCCACCCATTTACCACAAATCAACACAAATTAAAACGCCCAAAACCCAAACATTAAAACCCATAAAGCCCAAACCACAAAGACTAAAACTTGTAAACTACACACAAAACCAGTACAAAAATTTTTTAAAACCCCCTCGTAGACAAAAACGCCCTATTTCACCCCCCTTCCAACAAAACCTGTAAAACCCATAAACCCCCAAGAAAACCCGTAAAACAAATTTTTTTTGAACCCTGAACAAAAGTTACAAAACGCTATAACCCATCAACTAAACACAGAACCTAAAACCCATAAACCCCAACAAAACGTAAAACACTAAAACCTATAAACTATACACAAAACCTATAAACTGCTAAAGCCCATAAATCCAAACAAGACCTATGACACTCAACTCGTAAACCCCAAAAAACATTTAATCCCACACAAAACCTGTAAAACATTAAAACCTATAAACCCCAATCAAAACCTTGAAACATTAAGCCCCACACAAAACTTGTAAAACTCGTAAACCACAAACCCTTAAAGCATTAAACCCCCACACAAAACCTGTAAAACTTTAAAACCCCTAAACCGTTAAAACGTTAAACCCCACACAAAACTTGTAAAATATTAAAACATAAACCCCAAATAAAACCTATAAAACTAAACCCCATAAAACCCTACAAAAAATTGTAAAACAATAAAGCCCATCACTAAACAAAAAATGAAACATAAACCCCATAAACAAACAAAAACGCCATTAAAACAAATAAATCCCCAAACAAAACCTGGAAACCATTAAAACCCATAAACCCCACACAAAAGCCTAACAACCCATAAACCCCTCACTTTTACACCCCAAACAAAACATAAAACATTTAAAACCCATAAAACATCAACCCATAACCCCCAAACAAAACCTATAAAACATAAACCCCAAATAAAACCTGTAAAATCCATAACCCAAACAAAATCTAAGCAGTGAACCCCAAACGAAACTCATAAAACATTAAAACCCATACACTCTAAACGAAACCTATAAATCCCAAACAAAATACAACACTGAACAAAACCTATAAACATTCAAATCCATAAACTCAGAACAAAACCTATAAAACATTAAAACCCATATACTCCAAACAAAAACATTAAAACCCATAAACCCCAAACAAAGCCTAATAAACATTAAAATCCACAAACCGAACAAAACCTATAAAACAAACCCCCCCAAAAAACAAAAAACTTGTAAAACAGAACCCATTAAAAACACCCTAAAACAAACCTATAAACATTAAAACCCATACCCCAAACAAAACCTGTAAAACCATAAACCCCCAAAAGATCTATAAAACATTAAAACGAAAAACCTCAAACAAAACCTATAAAACATTTAAACCCATACACCCCACACAAAATCTATAAAACTCCAAACAAAATCTATAATTAAAAAATCCGAACAAAAAATCTTTGAAACATTTAAACCCATAAACCCCAAACAAAACCTATAAAATAAACCAATAAAACCCAAACCTATGAAAATAAACCCAAACAAAACCTATGAAAATCAAACCCAAACAAAAACAGCAAAACACTGACATAAACCCCAAACAAAACCAAGGCTTGAAGCCACAATTCCCAAACAAATGGGGTAAAATTATGAAACCATTAACCCCAAATAGTAGGCCTTAAACCCAAAACAAAACCTTTAAAAAACATAAACCTGATAAAACACAATGTAAACCCATAACAAAACTGTTAAAACACAACCTTTAACCTGAAACCATTAAAACGCTATAAAACAACAAAATGCAGTAAAACACTAACACCATGAACCTAATATATAAAAAAAAACAAGGCCAAAACCCAACTCGAAACCAGTTAATACACTAAGGCCAAGACCACCAATCTGAAACAAAACCAGTAACCAATAACTATCAACCCGGAACAAGACCAGTTACAGCCAATGCGGAATAAAACCAGTAAAACTATAGCTGTTCAATTCCAAACGAAACCTGCAGGGCACTAAAACTGCTGCCAATTCAAAGCAAAACCAATCTAAAAGATAACACTAGGACTCGTTTTGAAACGCTGGGACTGTTCATTTGAAACAAAAACCAGTACCATACTATGACTGTCAATTTGAAACAAAACCAGTAACACAGTATAACTGCCAATTGCATACAAAATCAGTAACGCCATAATCGATTCAAAACAAAACCAATACTACTATAAGGGGCAAAACACACCAACACACTAAGACTTGTCAATGCAAAACCAGTAACACGCTATAATCCTCAATCCAAAGCAAAATCGGCATCATTATAACGGTCAATTCTTAACAAAACCCTACACCGTACCATAACCACAAACTGAAATATCTACATGTCACCGGACCCCCCGATTTATTATCTCATCCGAAAGACTAGCACCCAGGCCACGTCTCGAGAAGTAACAGATGAAAATCTTGGGGTTCAAACAGGGACTGACATGCGACTTCTTACTTTTTCTGCGGGTACGTGACCTCTAGACGACTGCTCCTCACTACGCATCAGTAAAGCATCTCCTTTCAAAACATACTGTAATTTAGCAGTGCAGCATGTCATATACATATGGAATGTTCAAAAGAGACAAGACCTTAAAAGGAAAGGGAATACTCCCACCTCCCACCCCACCAAATAAAAATAAGGACCCATCAAAATGTTTCTTTACAGACCCAATCATTGGGCGCTGATCTTGTGTCAAGTATTACAGGGAGAGAAGAAGAAAGAAAACACGAACGTGAGTTGTGGCAAAGCACGATTCCCGTTTAAGACCACTTCCGGTGATTGCTGCCATGTTGCAGTAAAACGAGTCACGGCGTTTGAAGAGGCTCTGTGATTCACCTGTGTTATTACTTAGGACATTGCATTTTCTCTGTCGGTGTTAACATGTCATTGTTATGACATATTTATGTACTGTTTTCGACACGTCACTTCCTTCTGTGCTGTTCACTGTGATTTTTTTAATATAAAAAGATTTATATTCTTCCATTGAGACCTGAGCCTAACAACACACCTGAGGTTAACAACACATACACAAACAAACGCAGAGGGCATATAAGCGCGCGCGCGCACACACACACACGTGCGCGCGCGCACACACACACACTCTCTTTCTTTCACTTAAGAACAGAGAAGTAGTCTTTTTTCCAGTAGAAATATAATTTGTAAACTCGAGAGCGGAGCAATAAAACAGAACAAAACTCGTGCTTAAGTCTCTTGAGTCGTCGCAAAAAATCGACATATATTCTGATGACAGTCTTTCCACCATCGCAAGCAAGCGCACACACACACACACACACACACACACACACACACACACACACACACAGAGTCTTTTCACACACACACACACACACACAACACACCCAACACACAATCTTTTCACCGACACACACACACAATCTTTTTGAACATCACATGCACGCACGCACATCACACACAAACATGAACAAAGACAAAAGATATCTGGTAGACAAAAAAGAAAAAGGCACGTTAGAAATTCAACGTCTTGAGGCCTTAACAAAGCCAAAACTTTTAGATAAAAAAGATACACAAGATATTCAACATTTTGAGCCCTTAAGGGCCAAAACTTTCACATAAGAAAGACATGCGAGATATTCAACATCTTGAGCCCTTAACATCGTAACTTTAAAATAAAAAACACACGTGAGATAATCAACATTTTGAGCCCTTAACACAGTAACTTTTAAATTAAAAAACAGTTTTTGTTTTGTTAAGGGCTTACGATGTCGATTTTCTCGTGTGCCCTTTTATCCACTCGAACCGAAGTCATTTCATCCTCTTTGAGAATATAAAACAATTGCAAAGAAACGGCCAAACTTTTTCGTTTGAGAACAATTTTTCAAACAAGCAAAACCAGACTCTCCTCCCAAATTTGACTTAAACAATAATACCACCACCCCACTCTTTCTCCCCTCCAAAGAAGAATCTAGAAAAAAAACCAACCAAGACAGATCAAGAACACACCCGTTCTTCCATTCCTCACAAAAGAAAATCATCAATATAAAGAAAGTAAACTCGCAAAGAAAGAAGACGCGTCCTCAAGTTTTGAAAAGTCCAAAGATCTAGGAGTAAATTCAAAAGGTATCATAGAGCGATGGTCATTAAATTCACAGGTTGGGGTTGGCAGTCGGAGATTGCGACTGTGGCTGCAGGTAACAGCCGCCAAGAAGCTGGTTAATTAAAATCGGGTATCCTCTTGAGGTTCTGTCACAAATTCCAGTTCCTCTGCTCGTTCCGCGTCACTCTCTGCAACATCACACAAATAGGAAAACGCGACTGATGGCATGATAATGTTCCAACATTGACAGATCTTGAGGGTGGTTTTTGTTTGTTGTTGTTCTTTTGCTGCTGGTGTCGTCGTAAACATGTTCAATTTGTTTGTTCTTCTTTGGTGCTGGTGTCGTCGTAAACATGTTCAGTTTGTTGTTCTTTTGCTGCTGGTGTCGTCGTAAACATGTTCAGTTAGTTCGTTGTTCTTTGCTGCTGGTGTCGTCGTAAACATGTTCAGTTAGTTCGTTGTTCTTTGCTGCTGGTTTCGTCGTAAACATGTTCAGTTAGTTCGTTGTTCTTTGCTGCTGGTGTCGTCGTAAACATGTTCAGTTAGTTCGTTGTTCTTTGGTAATGGTGTCGTCGTAAACATGTTCAGTTTGTTTGTTGTTCTTTGCTGCTGGTGTCGTCGTAAACATGTTCAGTTAGTTCTTTGTTCTTTGCTGCTGGTGTCGTCGTAAACATGTTCAGTTAGTTCGTTGTTCTTTGCTGCTGGTGTCGTCGTAAACATGTTCAGTTAGTTCGTTGTTCTTTGGTAATGGTGTCGTCGTAAACATGTTCAGTTCGTTGTTCTTTGCTGCTGGTGTCGTCGTAAACATGTTCAGTTAGTTCGTTGTTCTTTGCTGCTGGTGTCGTCGTAAACATGTTCAGTTAGTTCGTTGTTCTTTGCTGCTGGTGTCGTCGTAAACATGTTCAGTTAGTTCGTTGTTCTTTGGTAATGGTGTCGTCGTAAACATGTTCAGTTTGTTTGTTGTTCTTTGCTGCTGGTGTCGTCGTAAACATGTTCAGTTCGTTGTTCTTTGCTGCTGGTGTCGTCGTAAACATGTTCAGTTTGTTTGTTGTTCTTTGCTGCTGGTGTCGTCGTAAACATGTTCAGTTCGTTGTTCTTTTGCTGCTGGTGTCGTCGTAAACATGTTCAGTTTGTTTGTTGTTCTTTTGCTGCTGGTGTCGTCGTAAACATGTTCAGTTTGTTGTTCTTTTGCTGCTGGTGTCGTCGTAAACATGTTCAGTTTGTTTGTTGTTCTTTTGCTGCTGGTGTCGTCGTAAACATGTTCAGTTTGTTGTTCTTTTGCTGCTGGTGTCGTCGTAAACATGTTCAGTTTGTTTGTTGTTCTTTTGCTGCTGGTGTCGTCGTAAACATGTTCAGTTTGTTTGTTGTTCTTTGCTCCTGGTGTCGTCGTAAACATGTTCAGACCTTTGTTTTTTTATATCTTTCTTTACTACTGGTGTCGTCAAAATGTTCAAACATTTTCAGACGTTTGCTCTTTAGATTGCTGCTTTTGCGCCACACAGTGAACGAATTTGAAGTGTAGTTTCTCATTTTTGTCAGAAAAGGGGGAAGTGGGGGCAGAGTTTTGTGGTTATCAAATTTGGTTTTGTGCATGGGAACCACATAGTAAAAGTGTAATTAAAAAAGATCAAGTATGTGTGTGAAAGAGTATTTTCTGTCAACAGAGAATGAGACTTTTCTTATTTTCACTATGCCGGAATATAATCTTAAATGTGTTTTTGTAGTTCAGCACGATGGCAGAACACAACCAGTCCTCGACAACAATAGCAATTCTCAATATGTATAGGAAACTAGTCATTTGATTTTTTTTTCTCTCGGATCACTGTTGGCGGGAACTTGAACAGCATTTTCTGTTGGGCTCTTTTTGTGTCTTTTTTTTGGTACTGTCCGTGTTAATTAACATAGCGGGTTTTTTTCAGTCCATTGAATCAATGTGTTAATATAGTTGTCTATAAACAAATCTCAGTTCAGTGGAATGTTTCTTGTATGATGACACTAAAGCACTGTAAGCAAATAGTTCATATGGACTTTCCATCATGAGCAGGATAAAAAGGGGGTCATTACATTCATCTTTGTGGGACACAAATTTCAGTTCTCATCTTAGGGAATCTGATTTAGACCACAGTTATATTTCCCGAAAAAAAAGGATTCAAAAGTTATTTCACAATCTTCAGCTTTTTAAAGAGTATGGCTAACATTTAAAAAAAAAGAAACTGCAAACAAAGATTCCTGTATATTTATTGCACTATAAAAGAAGGAACCGCGAAACAAAATCATAGGTTTATAAAAAAAAAAGTTCACTTACAATTTATTCTGCAGCAATCCTTGACTGTCCACCTGAAACATTTGTTTTTCTGCCCAATTATTGTTATAATTTTTTTTTTGGGGGGGGGGGATATTTTTTTTTGGGGGGGATGCTTATTTTTACATTTGAAATCCAATTAATAGCCTGCATGGTTTTTCTCAAGACCCTGACTGATTTTCATGAATCAAACCGTAAGTTCTACAGGGGAAGTGCCAGTGTTTCTGCACATTTTTTTTTAGCGATCGATATGTTTGATGGGTTTAACTGGGATGAGGGTCTGCAATCAAAGGGGTCGTCAGGAATCAAGAGTCCTGCACAGAAGTGTAACTTCAGATTGCGAAATTTCTGGAGAATATGACATTTGTCAACCTATGCAATACAAACATCAGTGAGAGTACAATATAAATAGGTGTGTGTGTGTGTGTGTGTGTGTGTGTGTGTGTGTGTGTGTGTGTGTGTGTGTGTGTGTGTGCGCGCGCGCGCATCTTTATATGCCTGGGTATGACTCATTGTGTGTGCCTGCTTCCCCACTCTTTTGATCAATCAAACCATCAATCCATCTACTTATCTATCTAGCCAGCCATCCATCCGGCTATACATCCACTGAAAAGGCAGTCTGTCCGTGTATCTACAGTCTATCCAGCTATTTTCTTATCTATGCTTCTGTTTGTATTTCAGCCTGTCATCTACCCAGGTACGCACCTTTTCCAAGAACAAGCAGCAGATTCCGACTCATGAAGTATGGCTTTTCGACAGTACCGTCATTTCGTTCTAAGTCTTCCACTGAAAAGAATGACATAAGCAAAACGCACATGAGAGCACGCACACGTGTACAGGAGTGCACACACACACACACACACACACACACACACACACACACACACACACACACACACACACACACACACACACCATGCACGGACAGATACAGTACATACTTGCTCATGCACCTCCGAGCACACACACACACAGTTCTGGTTTATATTTGCTTTTTAATTGTTTGGGTTTTCTTTTGTTTTAGGGTGATTTTCTTGGGGAAAGGGAGGGGTTATTTTGGACATTTTTTTGCCTCTTTTGTTACTTCTATATTGTTCTTCATTTGTTTTGGCTTTAATTTTTGTTTATTGTTACTGTCGCTATTGTTGTTGTGTACGTATATTTGTGTTTGTTTATTTCCTGGTTGTGGTTGTTCTTGTTGTTTTATCTTTTTTTGTTAGTTTTGTTCGGTTGTTTGTATGGTTGAAGGTTTTTGTGGGGGGGGGGGGGGGGGGGGGGGGGGGGGAGCAGTTGGTGGTGTCTTTTTTATTTTGCTTTGTCTTGTTTGTTTGTTTTGGCTTGGTTTTTCTTTGTTGTTGTTTGTATTATGGTGATACATTTTCAGATTTTTATTAATTTGAATTGTATGGTTTAATATTATTCAGGGTTTTTTGTTTTGTTTTTAATTCCATGTATGCAATTATTATTATCTTCTCTCGTTTGATTTGTATGATTTATCATTGATTAGGTTTTTATTGTATGTCTGCATATATATTATCGTTTTTTCCTCTCTTTCTTTTTCTTTAGATAGATGGCTTGATGAAAAAAAGCAAATGCACTGCTTATTCAATGTACCATATGAACATAAAAGTTTGACTTTGACTTTGACTTTGACTTTCACACACACACACACACACACACACACACACACACACACACACACACACACACACACACACACACACACACACACACACACACACATGCACCAACAACATGCGAGCATACGTGCCCTAAAAAAAAACGTTTTAAGCATTCTGTCTTACGTCGCTCACGAACAAAACAAGCAAAAAGCGCTGACACTCGGCAATGGTTCTTTTTTTAAAAATTTATTTTATTTTATACCACTTTAAGTCACGAGATTTCTCTGCGTGAAATTCGGGCTGCTCTCCCCGGGGAGAGCGCGTCGCCACAAGAGCAGCGCCACCCTTTTTTTTCTTTTTTTTTTCTTTTGGTCTGCAACTGTATTTGTTTCCCTATCAGAGTGGCTTTGTTCTGGCACTACTGTTCACGCCAAATTCAAAACTGCACACTTTCTTTACCCACCATTCCTCGTATTTATTGCCTGATACCTGTCTCCGTCGCCACTGTCGTCAGTAGACGCTCCACGCAATGCCACCAGAGTTCGCCATCTTTCTCTGTCTCTGCAGAGTTCTATAATCTCCCGCAACCCTCCCAGACAACTGACCTCAGTGATGTTGGCAATGCAGGATGTTGGTGGTCTGCCTCTTTTTCTTCTGCCCTCATCCTTGCTTTGGAGAACTGTCGTCATCAAATTAGCTCGTGTGCTTTTTCTTGCATGACTGATGCACCTCAGTAGGCGCTGAACAATTTCAGCCAACATTTAATATTTCTTTTTTCTTGAGTTTCATATTCTTCTTCTCTTTGTTTTTGCAGGGTTGTTTTTTTCCTGCAGCTCTTTCCATGAAAGTTGTTTTCTAAGGAGTCTCTACATGACTGACGACAACCTTCGTCAAATACGCAAGTATTGTCATCACGGCTGTCGTCTCCAGTCACGGACCACCCTTCCTAGTAGCGTTTGAGTCCTCTACCATCCTGGGGGTCTCAGTGGGAGCAGGCCTATGGCTGTCTCTATTTTTTCCCCTGCAACATTTTGTGATTTTGGGGGGAGCAAAGAAGTGTATATTAGAAGTTTGCCATTGCCCTCTGTCAATGCTCTCTCCTGTTAGGGTTAACCAAACAGCACCACGTGGAGGTAGGAGTAGGATGTGTGGTCTGCAATGCCAAAGCAGTGTCGACCCCCATTTCTCATACAGCAGCCATGGATGTGTCGTTTAAGAAATGCTTTGATACGAACACAGAACGAAAACAAAAACCCAACAAAAAAGCCGGTAGCAGAGCAAAGGCACACAATAATGTACCCAAAGTCCATGTAATTATCTCAAAGAGTATCTTATGGAATAATGAATTAAAACTACTCTTTTAACTTACTATCATGAGTTATTAATTCAACTGATTGCTAACTTAAATCCGAGTCGTAATGTTTACTGTACATAAGCAGTTCCTTACTGGTCTGCTTTTTCAGGAAAGGTGTTGCTTTCTGATCTCAATATATCTTAAAAAAAAGAATGCTGTCCCCTTTGTTCTAAAAAAAATCAGAAAAATCATGTAACTCAACAGCCAAATCAAACGCTTTTGTGATTTTCTGTGCCTTTGATGGGTTTCTGCCACTTTTTCTCTCTTTTGCGTTTAACCTAAAGCAAACCATTTCACTAAATACAAAGGTGGAAAAAGATGTTGCTGAAACTAATTTTAAAGCGTATGGATAAATATAATTTCAGTGTCTTGCTCATACTATCTAAAACTTCCTACCGTCCTTTCTAATGAAAAAAAATGTATTGAAACCTTACACAGTATCAGAATTTTATCGTGAGACATACCATTTCCATGAATTAATCCATTTTATTGGATCATTAATCTTGGAGCAGAATAAACTGGGTTGTTCTTGACTGTTCGTAGAAAGCAGTCCTGTGGATAAGCAAGCATCTATCTGTTGTCGTTTGAACGTGTCGGGCATATAAGGCGATTTCAGCTTGATACTGTTTTCGTTATAGACAGCGCTCCTTTCATCACTCTCACACAAACGCAAAACACAATCAGATATACACTTTCCCCTCTATACGTTCACTCAAACACAGTGTACAGACCACACGGAGCATACATGGACACTTACAGAAACAGAGGAAAAGCGTGTCGACAGCCATATCGATGACACTGAAGAAAGTGGATGTTACCACAAAGGCTCCCACAGTCACAACCTGTCACATACATTGTGTTTATCAGAAGCTGCTCAATGGTGCATCCAGACTAGAATTTCTAGCACAACTTAATGTCTAACGCTATTACAAATAGGTAAGGTAAAGGTAAAGGAGTCCCATAACCTATAAGGTCGTAGGGGAGCGAGGCGTCAGAGACCTCACTTCTCTAGGGCCAGCATATTGAGGGCGGCGCCCATCTCCTCTCCCTCGCTGCTTTACCTTCCCTGACCCTAAAGAGGGCAGGTACCCATTTACAGCTGGGTGAACTGGGGGAACTGTACTGAAGCCAAGGC
>CM054139.1:45926111-45928611 GCA_028751875.1 Rapana venosa
ACCTCTCTTCTCCCTCATCTCCTTGAGCTAACCCTATCCCGAGGGCGTTACATGCGTGGAAGTTTTTCAGGCAGTGTGTCGCCTGCGAGTAAAACCTGGTGGAGCCCATTCCGCGTCAAGTAGCAAAGGTGCATGCTGGGTATGTTTGTGTCATCCATGCTACAAGGCAGAACGAAGCAGCAGTTTTTCTACGAAAGTGGATGTGAGTGTCTTCACACAGCGGACCGTGACTTACAGTCTCGTTCCAGGGACTGTTTTTTAAAGGCAGTTGAGCCAATACACATATAGATGCAGACATACAGACACACGCACAGACAGAGGCAGATGGACAGACAGACAGAAAGACAGACGCACAGTCAGACAGGCACACAAACACACGCACGCACGCACGCACGTACGCGCGCACACACACACACACACACACACAACACACACAACACACAACACCACACACCACACCACACACACACACAACACACACTGCTAAGCAGTTATAGCCAGTTGGAAATGATGGAGATGAAGTCCATACTTGGGTCCACGACACCTGTCCTACGCTCACAAAAACAGAAGTCAATATGAGAGAGAAAGTATGAAAGAGAGAGAGTATGAGAGAGAGAGAGAGAGAGAGGGGAAAGAGAGGAGAGAGGAGAGAGAGAGGAGAGAGGAGAGGGAGAGAGAGAGAGAGAGGGGGGGGGGAGGGGGAGAGAGAGAGAGAGAGAGAGAGAGAGGAAGAGAGAGAGAGAGGAGAGAGAGAGAGAGAGAGAGAAGAGAAAGAGAGAGACAGAAGAAAGAGAGAAAGAAGATAGAGAGAGAGAGAGAGAAGAGAGAGAGAGAGAGAGAGAGAGAGAGGAGAGAAAGAGAGACAGACAGACAGACAGACAGACAGACAGACAGACAGAGAGAGACACAGACACTTAGAGAAAGTTTTTTTTTTTTTTTGCTCTTTTATTTTGAGCATAATGGAATAAGCACTCATATGATTTTGTTAACATCTAGTCCCCGTGTACATGCAATTTTGTAAATGTCACCCCTTTCCACCGGAACACCAAGGTCTACTCATCTGAAGGGCGGAACAGGTTTCAACGTATGCGCAAAATGTTCTGCATGCCTTCACACACGGGACCTCAGTTTATAAATCTAGTTTCATCAATGTGTGAGTGAGAGAAAGAGAGACAGACAGACAGACAGACACAGAGAGACAGAGAGAGAGAGAGAGAGAGAGAGAGAGAGGGGAGAGAGAGAGAGAGAGAGAGAGAGAGAGAGAGAGAGAGAGAGAGAGAGAGAGAGATGCAGGTGGGCAGGAAAAATTGAATATGAGACTGAAAAGATACAGATATTTAAAATAAGATGAGTAATTTGCAGATTTCTTGAAATTGCCCCCAACGCAAACCGTCCTTAAATTAAAGACCAGCTTGCACAACAAAACTTATTATGCGTTATCAAATTAAGCATGTTGATACTCTTCAAACAGATGCAGCAGCAGCAATTACATTGATAGAAAGAAATACCCAAACCACTCACTCACCGCAGTACATTCCTCATGATGAGAAGAAATGCATCTCTGGATGACAGGCAGAAATTTCGCCCGAACATCCCTATCTGCCCACATTAGCATGATACAGCTGATAATTGTGTAGATACGGTGCGTTTATTTTAATTTTATTTATATCTATATATTTACCACTTTAAGTCACGGCAGATTTCTCTGCGTGAAATTCGGGGAGAGCGCTTCGCCACAAGAGCAGCGCCACCCACTTTTTTCTTTTTCCTGTCTGTAACTGTATTTGTTTCCCTACCAGAGTGGGGTTTTTTTCTACAGAATTTTGCCAGGGACAACTCTCTTGTTGCCGTGGGTTCTTTTACGTGCACTAAATAATTATGTGTAACACACGGGACCTCGGTTTATCATCTCATCCGAAAGACTAGCGCCCAAACCACCACTCATGGTCTAATGGTCTGGGCGCTAGTCTTTCGGATGAGTCGATAAACCGAGGTCACGTTATGTTTCATTTACTCTTTCTGAGGTTAAAATAAACACATTTCCTCTCTCTCTCTCTCTCTCTCTCTCTCTCTCTCTCTCTCTCTCTCTCTCTCTCTCTCTCTCCCAGCCTCCCCCCTCTCTCACTCTTTCTTTCTTTCTAGTGTACATGCGATTTTATGTGTGCGTGCGTGTGTGCGTGCGCGCGTGCGTGTTGTATAAGCACACACTATCTCTCACTTTCTCTCCCCCTTTTTGTTCCCTTTCTCCTTCACGCACACACGCACGCACGCGCACTCACTCACTTATGAGCCGGAATGACCTAAGATTATTACACAGCCTCTCTCTTCCTTACACACACACACACACACACACACCACACACACACACACGCACGCACGCACGCACGCACGCACGCACGCACGCACGCACGCGCGCGCGCCAATAGTTTTCAGTTTATGCAGCAACTTAGCATGCCAAACTTGGTCGTAGGCTTTCTTTACATCAAAAAATGTTGTAAGT
>CM054139.1:45933611-45936111 GCA_028751875.1 Rapana venosa
GAAAAATCTCCCTCCTCACTCTTCTTGACTTATCTGCAGCCTTTGATACCATAGATCACTCAATTCTTCTTTCTCGCCTCCAAAATACGTTTGGTATTAACGGCACAGCCCTCACCTGGTTTACTTCATACCTCACAGACCGGTTCCAGAAAGTTATTGTAAACAAAATTCAATCAAAACCTATCAAAATGGAATGTGGAGTCCCGCAGGGATCAGTTCTGGGCCCTGTTCTCTTTACTCTCTACACTGCTCCACTCTCACATATAATAAACAACCACCATATTGATCATCATTTCTATGCCGATGATACTCAGCTTCAGTGCAGTGATACTGTTGAAAACTTGCCTACCCTCCTGAAAAATATGTCCTACTGCCTTCAAGACATTCAAAACTGGATGACTCAGAACAAGTTACAATTTAATGCCGATAAAACCGAAGCCATGCTCATAGGGACCCAACATAAACTTTCCTCTATCGCAAAAACTTCAATAGAATTCGGCAATACGTCAGTTCCTTTGTCCAACTCTGTAAAGTATTTAGGAGTAGTTCTTGACAACACACTCTCTATGAAAAAATTCATTACCCAGACCTGCCAGTCTTGCTACTATCAATTACGGCGCATAAGCGCGATTCGCAAGTATCTGTCCACTGATGCAACTTCCAAGCTTGTCACATCTCTCATTCTTTCACGTTTAGACTACTGTAATTCTCTTTTGGCTGGCCTACCAGCATCATCTATCCACTCTCTTCAACGCATACAAAACTCTGCAGCTCGACTGGTCCTAAGAAAGAAAAAATCTGAACACATCACTCCTCTTCTGCGATCTCTTCACTGGCTGCCTGTCTCACAAAGACTGGAGTATAAAATCAATACCCTCTGTTTCAAATGTCTCCCCAAATCTGCACCCTCTTATCTCTGTGACTGTCTTCACCTGTACACTCCATCCCGTTCCCTTCGTTCAGCCGCAGATACTTTGTGCTTTCGAACACCCAGATTCAAACAAACCACTGTTGGCCGTCGCTCCTTCTCTGTTTCTGGTCCATCCACCTGGAATGACCTCCCTCTTTCACTTCGCCAAAAGCCTTCACTTGATACCTTCAAATCCAGCCTCAAAACACTTATTTCCTACCTGAGACTTTCCCCCAACATATCTGTCCCTAATTTTCAACAGCATTTTTCACCTTCTAAGTGTTGCTCCGTGTGTGTGTGTGTGTGTGTGTGCGTGCGTGCGTGCGTGTGTGTGCGTCCATGGATTTGAAATCTTGAAATCTGTGATTCATTATGTTTAAGGAGAGTTGCATGCCTGTAAATGATTTGAGTGCAAGCGCTTCGATTTGTTAGTTTTTTACAAGATTCAGCGCTATATAAATTCCATATATTATTATTATTAAAATAAAAGTTTGACTTTGACTTTGACACACACACACATACACACACGCGCGCGCACACACGCACGCACACAACACACACACACACACACACACACACACACACACACACACACACACACACACCACACAACCACACACAAAGCCATCCAGATATGGACAAGCCCAATTTAGGCGGAACGTGCATCAGAGTTTTCACACCAACGACCAGGTGCACATCCACAAACATACGCATGTGCATACACGAGCGAGTGTACGCGTACAATCACACGCGTGCGCACGCACACACACACATATATCATCACCGCCATTATCATCACTATCATGTCATACTTATCATCATCATCACTGTTATTATCAGTAGTTGTATTGTTGTTGCCGCTATTATCACCATCATAAGTATCGTCATCATCATTACTATCATCATTATTATTATTATTACTATTATTATTATTATTACTATTATCATCATCATTATTACTAGTATAATTATCATTACTATATTTTTATTATTATATCATTACTACTGCTATTATTATTATAGTTGAAATCATTATGATCAAAACTACATAACAAAAACCAATCAAACACATTCATAAAACAGCAGACAAAAAGACAAAACTTACTCATTTTTTCCGTATCTGATAAAACCGCATAATTCAGCGAAGCCAGAGAGATTCTGAAAGCAGACAAATTTGATACCAATCTGATCCCATCGGGTAAAAGTGAGAGAGAGAGATGATGTTCAGACGCTTAAAAAGGAGACGTGTGGGGGAAGGGGGTGGGGGGTGGGGGGAGGATTAGAAAGGGGCAGGGGCGATATTTTGCATTCGTGGCGCTTCATTTTATTCTATTCTATAGACTTATGTTTTGCCATCAAGTAAGTATAATGATTCCAAAATCGGAGGGCAAGTTCAAATGTCAGTACGCACAGCCGGGGCATGTTGATCGGTGGTCTAGAGGTAACGCGCCTGCCTAGACAGCGAAAAGTCCGGGTCAGAAGTGTGCGGTGGTTCGATCCCCGTTTATGCCCAAAACTTTTCCCCCATCTTTTAGACCATGAGTGGGTGCCAGTCTTTCGGATGAGACGATAAACCGAGGTCCCGTGTGT
>CM054139.1:45948611-45951111 GCA_028751875.1 Rapana venosa
TTATAGCATGACAGTGTAATGGTCATCACTCTTGATGGGTGCTTCACACAATCTGGATCCACGACTAAGTTGATACTACCAGAAGGGGACTAAGAAGGCCATGCGTATGTTGGACGTGAACAGCCACAACTGAATACTGCGACAAAGCCCTTCTGGCTGGTGGCCTGACGGCGGCCCAAGCCCCCTGAAAACAATTTTGATCCTGAGGATACGACATCACGGGTCTGAATATGTCTGCGATGATGACATTGACATGCGCGTTTTCGAAACAGCAGAACAGGCACATCACAGATGGCGAGGCAGCAAGCAAACAAACAAACGAAAAATACAACCCCAGCAAAATTTAAAAAATATAACTGACCAAAAAATCAGCCAAAACAAACCAAAAAGAAACCCCCCCAAAAGCATGCCAAAATTCCCAATGCTTCTCCAATTACTGCAGTATGAAAAAAACCCTGAGAGGTCCTGATAAATGCTTAACTTATTTTCAGAAATGAAAAAAACTTTTTTCACAATGATTAAGCCATATTAAAAACCAATGAATATATAATCATGATTATCCTGAAACCTCTGTGCACGTACTCGTGTGTACAGCTGCAAGCGAACACACATTATACTCTCTCTCTCTCTCTCTCTCTCTCTCTCTCTCTTCTCTCTCTCTCTCTCTCTCTCTCTCTCTCTCTCTCTCTCTCTACACACACACACACACACACACACACACACACACACACACACACACACACACACACATATATAATACACGCACACAAACGCGCGCGCGCGCACGCACGCACCACGCACACACACACACACACACACACACACACACACACACACACACACACACACACACACACAACAACAACAACAACAACAACAACAGCAACCACTACACACACACAAACACACACAAAGATACGGGTGACAACATTTACAAAACTGCATATACACGGGGACTGGATATAAAAAAAGCACATGAGTGCTTATTCCATTATCCTCGGAATAAAAGAATACATAAATTAAGTAAAAATAAACACACACACACACACACACACACACACACACACGCGCGCGCGCGCGCGCGCGCGCGCGCGCACACACTCTTTTATAAGGAACGATTGATTGCACCATGTCCTAAGCTTTCATTGTCTCCAGATTTTGCTCTTTACCCTTCTGCCTCTTTCCTTCTGGACTTCCTTGTGCTTATACAGTCTTGCATGTCAATGTTTTATATAGGTGTCTACTGGTGTAGCATCCAGTTCTCAAAATCATTGTCATTATTGAAGTATCGGAGATGCCATCTTTAAAGATTTAGTACTGAAACCAGAATCCTTATTAACTGCTTTGGGTAAGTAAAAAAAAAAGTTCTGGTTCCAATAGTTACTTGTTTACAGATTGTTCTCTAACACTCTGGCAATGAACTTTACTACATGTCGGAAAGAGTGAAAGAGGGTACACACCCATGCCAGAAGCAGACACTGCTACTGCTAATAACAAAACAATCGGAGGCCTTACCTCTCCCATTGGTGTGTTCCATGCTTTTGACAGAAAATAGTGCAAAGCTGTCTTTAAGCTGTCCGCGGCGTCAGTACATTACTTGCTGTTATAGCCGTGTGTTGCTTATCTACAACTTCTAGAAATGACCATTCTCAATTCAATGAAAATGAGCCTTGCTTCGTTTTCTGCGAACTCTTATTCAGATTTAAAACAAAATCTGTTCTCTTTTGTTTTGCATTTGCTTCTCTAGTCTCTTCGTCAGCTGTAGCACATATGCCCTATTAGAAAAGAAAACATGTCATAGTGCACGTCAGCATTGTGAGCGCGCGCGCGTGTGCTTGTGTGTGATGTGTTTATGTGAGAATGGCAGTCATACATACATACACTTGCAGGCTGACACACGTGTGATACAGCACTAACATTGCGGACAGTCATACATACATACATACACCTGCAGTCTGACACACGTGTGATACAGCATTAACATTGCGGACAGTCATACATACACCTGCAGGCTGACACACATGTGATACAACACTAACATTGCGGACAGTCATACATACACCTGCAGGCTGACACACAAGTGATAAAACACTAACATTGCGGACAGTCATACATACATACACCTGCAGGCTGACACACGTGTGATACAGCACTAACATTGCTGACAGTCATACATACATACACCTGCAGGCTGACACACATGTGATACAGCACTAACATTGCGGACAGTCATACATACATACACCTGCAGGCTGACACACAAGTGATAAAACACTAACATTGCGACAGTCATACATACAACACCTGCAGGCTGACACACTGTATACTCATTAACATGCGACAGTCATACATACATAACCTGCAGGCTGACACACGTATGAACATCATTTACATTGAGGACAGTCAACAACATAACCTGCAGGCTGACAACGTGTGATACAGCACTACATTGCGACAGTCTACATAATACACCTCAGTCTGACACCGTGTATACAGCATT
>CM054139.1:45953611-45958611 GCA_028751875.1 Rapana venosa
TTGGAAGAGCTAAACATCTAATAATATAATAGTAATGTATGGAATTTATTTAGCGCCGATCTTGTAAAGCAAGCAAATCAAAGTGCTCGCATTCAAATCATTTACACGCATGCAACCGTCAACAAATAAGATTAACAGGTATTCAATTTACACACACACGCACGCACGCACGCACGCACTTGCACGCGCGTGCGCAGGGGGGTGGGGTGGTAGTCTGGTGGTTAGAGCGATGTATTCGTGATCTGCTGACCCAGGTTCAAATCTCATTCAAGAGGATTTTTCCTCTGGAGTTAACATCAGTGCCGACTCCACTCTCCCCAAAAGTCCTTCGGATGAGACTATAAACTGAGGTCCCGTGTGCGAACGCACGCAGAACATCTTGCGCACACGCTAAAACCCGTTCGGCTTTTCGGAAGAGTAGACCATTGTGTGCCGGTGGGAACGGATGACAAAACTTACAAAACTGCATACACATGGGACAGGATGGAAAAAAGCACATGAGTGCTTATTCCATTATCCTCAAAATAAATAAACAAAAATAAAACACACCCACAAAAGCAACGGACTCACTTAGGAAGGGTAATGGAGATGGAGGTGGCTGTTGAAAAGTAGGGATAGGTATGAGTGGGAAGATCTCAGGTGGGAAATAAGTGTGCTTTGAGGCTGGATTTAAAAGTATCAAATGTAGGATTAGGGCCAAGGGACTCCTAGGTGGGATGAGGGAATCAAAGTGAATATTCTAGGTGACCCCCGAATTGTTATTCTGGGAAATGAACAAGGTTTCATAACATTTTACAATTTTAAAAATTCATTCTACTTCACTGTGTGGGGCTGGGTGGGGGGGAGTGGGACGTTTGATAAGTCCTGAAATAAATTAAGTAGTATAATATGAAAATAAAACGTTTCTCTCACGTCAGAAGTGCTACCGTTCACCCCAATTTCGCAGATAAGTTTATCACGGGTTTCTTTGATGACGGCGGCAGATGCCCTGTCTCCGGTCACCTTGCTCTTTTCCTCCAGTGTGCTGCCAGGCAGGTAGGTGAAGTAGGTCGTGGGGCATTTGGGCACACACACCTGTAATGTGCACCACAGTCACTTCATTCATACATCATATCCTGGTGCTTTCCGTAAGATGCATACCGTTTTCAGTACACTGATAAGGGTTGACCTTAATTCATGAACACTAGGAATAATGAAACTCATCGTCAGGTTCGGCTAAAGGCATGGTCCTTATTCAATTATTCCCCAAAAGCTGCCTTCAAAGTTTTATCTTGTCGTGGATTCCCCCCCACCCTTCCACCCCACCCCCGATTCTTTGACAAAAATCATTTTTTATGACGAGAATGAAGTTGTAACTGGTTACTAGCACTTGTTTTTTCCTTGCTATATTTTCCAATTATATATATATAATGTTATATATAAATATATATATATAGTATATATATATTATTTATATTATATATATATACATACAAATATATATATATTATATATATATATATATATATATATATATATATATATATATATGTGTGTGTGTGTGTGTGTGTGTGTGGTGTGTGTGTGTGTGTGTGTGTGTGTGGTATGTATTATAACAGGAACATAACCTATAAGTTGATTTTTTCCACTTCCATGTGTAACAACTGAAAATGCAAAGCAAAAAACATTTCACATGTTCACAAACATTTCAGTACGACACTGTAAAACACCTTAAAACGGCCCATTTTTTGACATGTTGGTGTATGACGGTAGAGGTGGTCATCTCTCCTTGAGGACAAATCGGTTCATGTTCACCAGCCATGCTTCTAAAACTGGACATGGATACACTTGTGGGCTGTACATCTTGGGTCATGGTTATATTATTCTTTTCCTGACATATCATTATCCATTTCGTATTGAAAGAAACTTTTAATCATGATTATATCGCCCGCTGTCTGGATGATATTTTGATTCTTAGAGAAACGTTTCTATGTTCTTCAGCCGTAAAGACATGAACTTTGTGACAAAAATATAAAATCGATCTATTACATTACCAGAAAAAATGCTTCAGAACACTTTTTTTTCCAAAAGAAAAAAAAGCGCCAACACAGCACCAACACTTGGAAATATATCATGATTTTCATTACCACTTTCGTCAATCCTTCACAAATAATGTACCAACAGCATGATCAAAATCAAAACACTCTTGAATTTGAAAGAAAAAGCTATCGTATTTGTGCACACGTCTCCTGCTTTTAATGCTTGGTGTACATTCAAGGGGGTTTATTTTTAGGAAAGCTGTTCCTTTTTAAATAATGTACTATCCTCAAACCACCGTGTTCAATTGTTACGCTACCTGATGGGTATACATATAGACCTTCATATCTTTTATAAGAAGCGTAGAGATGTGAAACTTAAGTTCCGTCCCCCCCCCCCCCCCCCCCCCCCAAAAAAAAAAAAAAAAAAAAAAGATGTGCTGTTTACACAGAGTTGTCCTTGATATCACCTTCATTTTATTTCGCAGCACCTCGTTTAGTTGCTTCGTCGCTGGCTGAGTAGTCATACTTTAGTAGTTTACTTTATTCAGGCCCTATGCTGTGGAACTCCCTTCCTGATTCAGTTAAACAACATCAACCAATAACAAGCTACAAAACTCAATTATCAACTCACTTGATACATCAACAATAACAAACCACAGTCCATAGCCTTAAAAACAAAGTTGCATATCCTCCCTTACCTATCTGCCCTTTCCCTTCACCTCTCTCTCTCTCTTTTTTTAAAATTTTCATTGTTGTGTAAGTGAGTTTACCAAAGTGAAAGCTTTTAAAATTTTTTTTATAATTTCACTATAGTTATAAGAAATATGTCTATCATAACAATAATATGTGCTAATCTGTACGAGTATAATCAAAAAGAGTGTTGATGGTGATGGTGTGCTGTTTTGAGAATTATATTCAGTACTTTTTTTCTTTGTCGTTTTTGTTTTGTTTTGTTTACAAACAAAAAGCATTATCTTTAACACACACACACACACACACACACACACACACACACACACACACACACACTCCCCCCTCTCTCTTCCCACTCTCTCTCATTTCTCTCCCCCCCCCCCCCCTCTCTCTCTCTCTTACTTACAATGTGTAGATGTTCATTTTATGACTTTTTAAATTTTTTCTCTTTATTGTATGAGTCTATGGGTATGGGGCTTATCTTATTATCATGACGTTCAACTTGTACGAGTATATTTTTTTTTAAAATTGATGGTGATCCTGTGCTGTCTTGAGAACTATGTATTTAGTATATCCTTGAAACACTACACACACACAACACACATACCACAACACACGCAACACACACACACACACACACACACACACACACAACACACACACACAACACACACACACTCACTCTCTCCTCTCTCTCTCTCTCTCTCTCTCTCTCTCTCTCTCTCTCTCTCTCTCTCTCTCTCTCTCTGACCTTATAGATTTGGCTTTTTCTTTCTTTCTTTTCTTTCTTGTTTTTATTGTGTGAGTGTATGGGTAATAATAATAATAATAATAATACATGGAATTTATTCAGCGCTAAATCTTGCAAAAAACAACTCAAAGCGCTTTCATTCATCCTAGTCTTTCACATGCAGCCAGTTACAATTAATAGATTTTTACAAATCAAATGTAAACACATGACATAGAATTTGTATAAGTATAATCAAATAAATGTTGACGGTGATCGTGAACTGTTTTGAGAATTATATATTTAGTATTATCCCTGAAACACACACACACACACACACACACACACTCTCTCTCTCTCTCTCTCTCTCATCACTCATCCTCTCTCTCTCCTCTCTCTCTCCTCTCTCTCTCTCTCTCTCTCTCTGACCTTATAGATTTGGCTTTTTTTCTTTTTCTTCTTTCTCTCTTTCCTTTCTTCTTTGTTTTTATTGTGTGAGTGTATGTGTATTGAGTTTATTTCATTATCATGACATATAATTTGTATGAGTAAAATCAAAATAAGTGTTGACGGTGATCGTGTACCGTTTTGAGAATTATATATTTAGTATTATCTCTGAAATACACACTCTCTCTCTCTCTCTCTCATCTTCATCTCTCTCTCCTCTCTCTCTCTCTCTCTCTCTCTCTCTCTCTCTCATCTCTACTCTCTCTCTCTCTTCTCGTCATCTTCTCATACTCTCTCTTTCTCCCCTCCCCCCCTCTCTTCTCTCTCTCCTCTCCCTTTTATTGATTTACTCATAGCTATAGTTGTTGTGTATCCTAATGAAGGACATATTCATACTTTATATTTTCAATATCATTTTGGGCTTGTTGACCGTACTTGAGTTCCAGTGAATGTCCTATTTCAATATCTTATTGTTACGTGTAACAACTATGTGTACCATTTTACAATATGAAGGTGTTCAATTTTATGACTCGATAAATTTGGCTTCTTTTGGTTTTTGTCTCTCTCTCTTTTTTTTGTTGTTGTTTTTGTTTTGTTTTGTTGGGTTTTTTTGTTCTGTGTTTGTTTTGGGTTATTCATTTATTTTTTTTTTTTTGGGGGGGTTCTTTTGTTTTCTGTTTGTCTGTTATTAAACAAAAGGTTCTTTTCCCTTTCTTTCTACTGTTTGAGAATATGAATATTGGGTTCATTATTAAGATGTATCCCTACGGGCGGGGACTAGATGTAAAAAAAAGCACATGAGTACTTATTCATTATCCTGGTAATAAAAGAACTTGTCTCTCTTACTTACAATGGTGTAGATGTTCTTTTTACGACTTTATTGGGTTTCTTCCCCCTCTTTATTGTGTGAGTGTATGGTATTCGCCTTACTTTATCATCATGACGTTCAATTTGTATGAGTATAATCAAAAAGTGTTGATGGGGATCGTGTGCTGTCTTGAGTATTATATATTTAGTATTATCCCTGAAACACATGCACACACACACACACTCTCTCTCTCAATGACTGTATAGGTTTGGATCTGTTCTTTTCTTTTGTTTCTTTTTTTTGTGTG
>CM054139.1:45966111-45981111 GCA_028751875.1 Rapana venosa
CTGCGTGCGTTCGCACACGGGGCCTCGGTTTATTGTCTCATCCGAAGGACTTTTGGGGAGAGTGGAGTCTGTATAATGTTAACTCTAGAGGAAAAATCCCCTTGAACGGTACGGTGTGTGGTGTGTGTGTGTGTGTGTGTGTGTGTGTGTGTGTGTGTGTGTGTGTGTGTGTGTGTGTGTGTACATTTCCATAATATACTACGGGAAGAAAGAATATGTTCAAAATGCAATATGTCTGTTTTAGGAGATTTCATTTCATTTTATCATGGAGTGTCCCCACTTCAAACATTTACGACAAGATTTCATTCCCCGACATTTTGTTCAACTCATTTTCAGTTATAATTTTTTTAGGCTAATGAAGTGCAAATCTCGAAAAGTTCTTCTGTCGCTCTCAAAATGACATAAGATTTGCAGGTATTTAGTGAAATTTCACTTGTCTTTCACAAGTGTAGGGTGTGTCTTATAAAGAAATCTGTATACTTTAAAAATAGTCTTGAGTCTCTGGTACTGTTTGCGTATCATTTTGCGATGAACTCTTGCTTTTCAGTTCCTGTCAGTATTGATATTATTTTGGGGTGTATTTCTGTTAGGTTTATTCTCCTGTTGAGTTTGTTTGTAATCCTCCATACCCCAAAAGGGGTGAAAGGATTTAAATCTTGAAATCGTGTGTGTGTGTGTGTGTGTGTGTGTGTGTGCGCGCGTGCGTGCGTGCGTGCGTGCGTGCGCGCGCGCGCGTTATATATTCGTCAAATCAGACATAGACCGCAACCCAAAAAAACAGAAGAAGACAGACTAATGTGTTAATTAGCAAACAAAACATTCACACAAATGAGAGAGACAGATAGATAGACAGACAGACAGACAGACAGACAGACAGACAAACAAACAGGAATAAATAGGCAGAGAAAGTCAGGGAGACAGAGATAGAGCATTTACTTAGTTGGCGTGATCTCCTGAAGTTGGAGTCTTCTCTTCTTGGTTTTCCTTTAAAAAAAATCCGTCAAAACAAACTATTATGATAAGCAAATACATCAGTATCAGACTCACAAAGCACATTATGGAAAAGGGCAACATATTGAGAAATAAACTGGAACAATCAGACTCTTGAAAAACAAACTACATGTAGTTTATTTAAGTTACAATGATAAGATATGCAAATCTGCAGGAGACATAAGACGGTGGATCTGTATTTCATTTTGTCAGATGTAGACAGGCAGGGAACAGTAACAAACGGTGTGTGCATTTTTTCATCAGTCAGGGTGCAGTTCATAGTAAGGACTGATTCACGATGCCTCCTATTACTACTAGATCTAAATCCTTTGCAACAAATGCGTCTTGATGAAACTTTGTAAGCACACACAACAAGATTGGTGAGACATCATTTTTGACAGCTTCATTCGTTTATGAATCTAGTCCATAAGGAACAGACGTGGTTACGTACGTCATGTGAACATGAATATTGCTTTGCTGAACCAGATTTGTTTTTTCTAGGGATAGATAGTCTACATAGTGCTTCGTTTCTGTTCTTTTTCTACTGTAGAAATGGGCAGGTCGGCCGGAATGTGTTTCACTGCTCTTTGGAAAAGAAAATTTCATCACTTTTTTTTTATGGACTGCGCAGCACCTATCGGATACTGTTGATGCACGATGAATATGAGACATTATATGCGAAATGAAAGAAACAGTTAAATACAACAGACGGACAGACAGACAGAGAGAGAGAGGACGATCGATATCAAGCAGCGCGCAATCTGTTGTACTGTATTATATACCATCTTTCAATCACTGCAACAGAACTATCTGAAATTCGGGATACTCTCCACGGGATATGGCGGCGATACCAGAAGTGCAGCGCCACCTTTTCTTCTGCTTTTTTTTTTTGTTTGTTTTTGGAGGGGGGGGGGGGGGGGGTTGCTTTTTTGTGACAATTTTAAGTTCCTATGAGAGTGGCTTTTTCAGCCGAATTTTTTCAGGGGCAACTCTATTGTTGCTGCGGGTTCTTTTATGTGCGCTTTTATGTTGCACAGGTTTCTCGTGTCTTCCAGAAGACTAGCTTCCAGACCACGACTGATGATCTTAGGGATAGGGCGAAAAATCTAAACCCAGACGGCAATTATACCCCTGATCTTTTGCTTTCTAATCGGGTACATTACCGCTAGGCCACCAGTCCACTAAGCCTACTGAATGCCCAGTGCTTTACTTTTAAAGGTCTTCTGGTAGGCTTATGCTACAAATGGCCATTTATTCTTCTTTAGGCCTAATAGTTGAACTTGCTCATGATCACATCAAACAGTGTACAACTCTCTCTCTCTCTCTCTCTCTCTTCTCTCTCTCTCTCTCTCTCTCTCTCTCACACACATATACACACACACAGACACACACACAGAATGCAAACAGGAAGGGGCCAACAATACCATTGCACATAATTATGTATAAGATCTATCTACCTTGAGATTACATGACACCTGACCTGCGTAACCGAACACACTATACAGCACTAAATGACTAACATGATAAATAAAAGATAAGCAGATCTAGAAATGATCAAAATGCATTCACTTTATTGCATGAATTAGTCATTAAGGAGGCCTACTAGCCGAGATGGCGTAGATCTATTTGACAGTTACAACTCCAAATGCACAGATTCTAACCGACAACAGATCTAGACTCTATTCATCAATTTTCTTGCTGGAAACATTTTTGAATGCTTAGCAGCTTTAAAAGAAACAACTATTCTTTTGTTATTTTATAAACGACAACTGGCAGGTTGAACACTGGAACGACTTACCAAACATATTTCTGCACTCATTAGCAAAAAGTCGCCTGGTATATTCCCGTTTATTTTCGCAAAGTATCGTGTTTTCACGCCTGCGCATAGGCCTAGGACCTTGGCTAGCCTAGAACCCCAGGGTCTATGTTGTTCCCGAAGCTGCCTTTTGATGAATTTAGGCAAACACACACACACACACACACAAACACACACACAAACCGACTAATGCATTATTACGATAAAAACAAAATAATCCCCATTAGCCAGGCAGGTTTTCGAAAAGGTAGATGCACAGCAGATCATCTGATTAAACTCAGTACGCAAATTAAACACCAATTTGCTAGTAGGAAAAATGTGCTTGCCACCTTTTTTGATATAAAGAAAGCATATGATCAGGTCTGGCATAAACGATTACTATATGAACTAAAAACTATTGGCTTATCTGGTAATATGTATCATAATATTAAAGCATTTCTCTCAGAAAGATGTATGCAGGCCAAAGTTGGAAATTCCTACTCTACTTTACGGTTTCCAACAATGGGTATTCCACAGGGATCAGTTATCGCTCCACATCTTTTCAATATTCTTCTTTATGATCTTCCTCAGTGCCTCTCCAGTAATGCCATCCACGTCCAGTATGCTGATGACATTTGTATGTGGATAAATGTTACGATGAAAAAGAAAACACCAAAGAGGCATCTAAACTATATAAAAAATATGTATCAGCTTGAGCTGAACAAACTTAATTACTACATTTTTGAGAATGGTCTTTCATTGTCTCCTGAAAATACTAATCTCGTACTTTTCAATAATGGCACTAACCCCCCAGTTCTACCTGTTTTCCAAATAGATGGGAAAGTGTTGGAATATAAAACTTTGGTGAAGTTTTTAGGAGTATATTTTATGTCTACACTAAGTTGGAATTATCACATTGATTATTTAAATACTAAGGCTCGGAAAAGTCTTAATCTTCTGAAAGTTATTAGTAAACAAGTGTGGGCTTATGATGTAGCTGTTTTAAAACATTTGGCATTATCTTTAGTACGTTCCAGACTCATTTATGGCCAGGAAGCATTTTTCAGTGCTCCAAAATACTTATTACAGAAAATGACAAGACTAGACTGCAAGGCTTTTCGATTAGCTCTGGGGGTACCTTTTCATGCATCGTCCATGGGTGCCTATAAGGAGATAGGAATTTTGCCATTAGACAAATATCGACAACTGGCTGTGGCTAAATATCTCTTACGTTGTTCAACACAAGAAACCAATGTGGACAACGAAATTAGTATAAGATATGATATCAACTTTCCAAAAAGAGCACATTCTATTCGCTCTGTTACCACAGCTAGAACCTATACTTCTCAATTATTTGATCTCTCACTCACTCTCACTCATCCCTTGGTCGGGACGACCGTTGGGGTACCCGCACGGACGCTGCAAGTGGACCGCCAAATGGTTCTGTCCTGGGCTGCTTTCAGGAGGTTTGGTACAGTGAGGCCGGTCCACTCCTTGATGTTGGATATCCAGCTTTTGCGTGGTCGTCCCTGCCTCCTTGCTCCTTCCACCATTCCCTGCAGGACTGTCTTTGACAGGCTGTTATGCCTTGTTGTGTGGCCAAACCATTTCAGTTTCCTCCGTTTGACTGTATCTAGCAATGGTTCTTGTTTGCCAGCCAGTGCCTCGATCTGCTGCCAGACGTAGTCATTGGTTTTAGGGTCTCTGTAGGTGATGTTCAGGATCCGCCTGAGGCACTTCATCTCAAAGGCTTGAATGCGACGTTCTAAATCGGCAGTAAGTGTCCATGCTTCACAGCTGTACAAGGCAATGGATGTGACGGGTGCCTTGTAGAGTCTGACCTTAGTGTGGGTTCTGATGTTGTGGTTTCTCCACACTTTCGCCAGCTTAGTCATGGAGGAGAGTGCCACAGCAAGTCTGATCTTCACCTCTTGTGTGCTCGTGCCTTCTTTGGTGATGACTGCTCCAAGGTACTTGAAAGTTTCCACCTCCTCTAGTGTCTCGCCACTCATCTTGATGCTGGTGGGAGTGGTCGGTGTGGTACTGTTCACTAGGATCTTGCTCTTTTCCGTGCTGATCTCCATACCGTGGGCATTGGCTGATGTTTCCAGTCTGGTGGTGAGATCCTGGAGTTCTTCTTCACTGCGGCCCATGAGATCAATATCGTCTGCGAATCGAAGATTGCAGACTGGCCTTCCTCCTATTGTGATTGTGGTCTTGAAGTCAAGGAGGGCCTCCTGCATGGTGTTCTCCAGGAACACGTTGAAAAGAACGGGGGATAGCGGGCAGCCTTGTCGAACTCCAACTGAAGTCCGGAAGAACTCCCCGATTTCTCCACCCATGAGGACTGCACTGTGGGAGCTGTCATACAGCGCCTGGATGACTTGAATCAGGTCCTCGTCGAAGCTATAGTCTCTAATGACTTGCCACAGAGCTTCTTGCCACACTCGGTCGAAGGCCTTCTTGAAGTCAATGAAGTTGTTGTAGAGCTGTAGCTGATGTTGGAGATGCTTCTCTATGAGCATTCTGATGTTGAAGATCTGCTCGACAGTGTTTCGACCTGGTCTGAATCCTGCCTGTTCTTCTGATAGGATTTCTTCTGCTTGTGGTTTCAGTCTGTTCAAGGCAATGCGTAGCATAACTTTGCTTGGATGGCTTATCAGACTGATTGTTCTGTAATTTTGGCACTTCTTCAGGTCTCCCTTCTTTGGAAGTGGAACTATGATGGATTGGGTCCACTGTTTAGGCCACTCTTTGCTGGTCCAGATGCGTTGGCAGATGATTGTTAATGCCTTGATCATCTCTGGGCCTTCGTTCTTGATGAGCTCAGCCGGGATGTTGTCAATCTCTGGTGACTTGCCTCCTTTCAGGGATCTTACTGCTTCTTCTACCTCTTCCTCCAGCACCTGTGTGCTTTCAGGATCTGATGGTCTGGGATCTTGCTCGTGAAGTTTGTTCGGATCAGCCTCATTATTATTATTATTATTATTATTATTATTATTATTATTATTATTATTATTATTATATAATTCCCACAAAAATAGCTAAATCGAAGATTCACTCCTCGCCTTGTCCCCCATGGGAACTTAAGAGAGCTAATTTTGACGTAAATTATTCCTCTTTAACGAAAAAAGGTAATGAAAATATTCTTAGCGCATCAGTAAAAGAATATATACAAACTACATATCCAAATCATTTAAAAATCTACACAGATGGTTCCCTTTTGAACAATAATGAGGCGGGTGCAGCGTTTGTCATACGATCTTTGAAAATAGAGAGATCATTTTATGTAGGAAAAAATCGATCTATTTTTACAGCTGAATTGTCTGCTATTTTGATGGCTTTATATTATCTTCTAGATTTTCCTAAAGACATATTTCAAATGCTTTTCTGTGTTGATTCCAGGTCAGTCTTACTTGCCCTGAGAAACTTCAGTTCAAAAGTGAGACAAGATCTCATAATTGAGATTAGTCATCTAATTCATTTTCTAATGATACGAGGCACTGGTGTTACCTTTTGCTGGATACCCTCGCACTGTGGTATTTACTTTAATGAAAAAGTTGACAGAAAAGCAAAATGTGGAGCTGAGCATATCGATGGGTCTTGCAGCATAAGTGTTCCTCTATCCATCCATGAGGGCTATAGCATGTTACAAAATGTATGTTGGAAACACTTTAAAAAGAAACTGCAAAGTACCGGTTATTCCTGGAGTGATGATGTAGCCCATGTATTATCTTTTGATAAGATCAAATATCGTAATTTACATGAATAAAGTAATGTTGTATCTCTTATATACAGGTTTAAGCTCAATGCTTTTAGAACAAATTTTTTTATAAAAAGCAACATGTATCTGTGGTGAAAATCTTACCAATGATCACATTCTTTTACGATGCAGAGATCTGAAAAACATCTTACCTGCCTTCCCAGTCCGTAGCTTACAGCAAGTTCTTAAAGACATTCCATTAATGAAAGAAATTGTATTGTCATTAAGCCATACTCCTATTTTCAGACTCCTCTGATATAAGGATAGCTTCAAGTTATATGAATTGGAAAGTTAGTATTTTTGCTGTATGATGTTTTTTGGGGTTGGTTGTTTTTTGTTGTTGTTGTTGGGTGTTCGTTTTTTTTTTCTTTCTCCCCCCCCCCCCCCAGAATTCTTGTTTGTGCTTTTTTCATAATAGTTGTTTATTGCGATTGATTAGTTATGTGCATACCCCCTCCCCCTACACACACACAAGCACGTGCGCGCGCGCACACACACACACACGCACGCACGCACACACGCACGCACACACACATACACACACTTTCCCGTCTGATATCACTATTTAGTGGAAGGACGTTAAACTGAAGAACTACTACTACACACACAAACGCGCGCACAGACGTCGCGAACGCGCGCTCTCAAACACACAGAGGTATGTGCACCCACGACCACACACACACACACACACACACTTGTTATTGTTGCTGGTGGTGGTAGTGATGATGATGGTTGTGTGTGTGTGTGTGTGTGTGTGTGTGTGTGTGTGAAAAAGTTACTAGTAAAATATTTCACCACTAATATATCATTGTGTCGTATGGGCACAATAACTATGCGGATAGAGGACAAGCCGTTGTGGTGTGGTAAGAAGTGTGTTCAAGCCCTAGCTGGAAGGTCGTGGGTTTTAATCTCATAAATGTCAGAGTTTTTGCTTTGTTTGTTTGGTTTTTGTAGGGGAGGGGGGGGGGGGGGGGGGTTATTTTTATATTTTATACTCTTGCTAGCTCTCACCCACAGTGAGTATAGGCCCCATGGAAAGACTTAAACATACAGTCAGCCTCATTTACTATATGGGTATGATTTTGAGAGTGTTGCTCAAAGTACTTGCCCAATTAGTAGTTGTATTTTGTTGATTGTTGTTTTTGCTTATGTTTTGTTGTTTGTTTGTCTTTCTTGGGTCTTGTTGATGCCGTTATTCAATTTTACCATAATATGAAGTATAAAGCCTTGTTAAAGCTGATTATCTTTGTAGCCTTGAGATGTTAAAGCTGATTATCTTTGTAGCATCATTTGTATTATCAGCACCATCACCCATTATGCAATTAACACAAAAAACCAAACCCAAAACTATCTATGACTCGATGATGATTCCTGTTTCTCTGGTCCCATGGTGACCTCAGCATTTGTTTCCAGCACACTTCTGTGCCTGTAGTAAAGCGTGTGTTGGAGTCTTTAAAGGTCTGGAAGTTTGACGGAAGGTTGTTGGAAGGGCGTTACTATTGCTGCTGCTGTGGACATCTCATTCAGTCTGGTGTGTGACGATATGAAAATTGTTACCAGTAGGGGGCTTAGAATTCATTGGAGTTGCGTTGTAGCCAGAACTACAGGAATCTTGATGTCACAAAATGCTGTGCCGTAACTTTAGCAACGACATATACATATTTTATTTCAATATGAAAAGGCGTTCAATCGAAGGGAAACTACTCGTGCCATGATCAACTATTTCCATTGGTGTGGAGAAGCTTCCCTTTAACTGTTAACTGATTCGTAGTACAGCGTTTTAAGAATTTGAGTGTAGTTTTGACAAACAGTTTTTATTTTGAAAAGGGTGCCAACACAAAAGGAGCTCACTGATTATCCAATGAATATGAACAGTTTTTACTTCAAAACTATTTCTTGAGGATGAGGAAGCTTAACTGTGTGTAAAACTGAATTTAGAAAAGATTTTTTTCTGGTTTATCTGTTAGATACTCATAGCTTATCAAGATAAGCTTTGTGAGTGTCAAAACGTTTTTCTTTACATTCATTCATTTTGATTTAAAACAAAATACGAAGATATTATATTCTTACGTATTTAAATTTTTGTTGTTGTAAATAACAATAGTTACACAAAATAAGCTTTCAAATTGAGACAAACATGCCTGATTCATCAGTTTTATCATGTTTGCTGATTTTTTAAAAATTGCCAAAATAGTATGTCACTAAACACCATCAAAGTGGCTCAGGACATCCCTTCTGGTTTGTGGCCTAATGGCAGCCTGACATGTATTTAAAAACTTCCTGTGTACTTCTGGTTATAAAAGCGTGAACATGATGAACATCAGTGTGGCTGTAGTGATGATGATCAGTACGAGCAGCATGGGAACAAGCGAGCAGGCATGTCATCAAAAAATGAGGCAGCCAAAACAAAACAAAACAAACAACACATAGCAATAACAACGAAAACCAAGCCAAAAATCAACAAAAGAAAAGCTAACACATCAAAACAAAACACAACCCCTAAGTGGACAGAATATAAGATTTCTGATCCTTCTGTCATTTGCTGTGAATTTTTTTTTTGTTTTGTTTTTTGTTTTAAACATTCCTCAGCTACAGCTCCAAGGTTTACCAATCTGAGATTTTTGTGCATGGTTTTGTTTTTGCCCACCATTAAGGTAGCTGCATTCTGACTTAGGGGGAGTTGTGATGTTTGAATGTCAGCTTTGCCTGGTCGATTCATAATTTTTACTATCTCCCAGGTCAGCTTGTCTGCCGACATACCAGTCTTTTACTCCTCTTGGTGAATGTACGCAAGTGACAGACCAAGTGGTATGTGTGAGAAACAAAAATGGCAAGTGACAAGCTTTCACACTTTGGCCTATGCAGTTACTCCAGCATCTGCCAAGTGGTTTTACTGGAATATTCCATGCACTATTCTGTCTTATTGAGAAGGACTGAAAAACTCTGTGCGTGTATGTGTATGTGCTCGTGAGTGCATGTCTGTGTGTTAGTGGCTATGATTTTTATCACTTATTCTTTAGTAAAGTCAGGTCACTGCAACTCTAATCAGAGAGAGAGAAAAAAAATAGAGGACAGACAGACGAGAGAGAGAGAGAGAGAGAGAGAGAGAGAGAGAGAGAGAAGAGAGAGAGAGAGAGAGAGAGAGAGAGAGAGAGAGAGAGAGAGAGAGAGAGAGAGAGAGAGTGACAGAGATTGAGTACGCATACACAATTATGAAAGTGTGCTTACTTGTGTTGTATGTTTGCACTTCAGCCATACCCATATTTGTCCTTAACATTCTCAAAAACAACATCTGCAAAATATTTTCAACAGCTTTATTTACTGGTCTAGTGTTTCTTTTTGATTAGGTCTACATATTCACTATCAGCTACAGTCATATCTGCTTATGGACTTATTGCACACTGTGAAACAATGTTTTTTCTTCTTCATTCTGAAACATTGACTATTTGATTTAAATGTAAATGGCACAAAACACATAGGTTGGGTCTAACAAATCATGAAACAAATGATGGATTCACATTTCTGGCATCAAAATGCATAGCACACACACACTCACTGCACATTAATAAGATGCACACACATAAAAGCCTATTAATTCAAATTAACTTTTTGATTAAACAGGAGATTACTTATTGCTTTAAGTTTAGGGGGAAAATCCCTATCTTTTGCAGAAAAGCAGTTTGCAATACTAGTTTAATTAAATGCGAATCATTAACAATACATCTTACCAAGAACCATTCATTTATTTGTACAACTTCAACATCTACAACAACACTAATTGTGGCGACATTATCAATGCTGTAATTAGTGTAAGCATCACAATCAGAACAAATTTCAACTGATAATTTGAATTACACCAGAACAAACAAAGTCTTTTAAACAGTTATAGGAAAAAAAGGAAGCAGGAATGTGCAACATTAAGATCCACAAAATAATTGCAAACAAATCATACTGCAAATATCTATCAATCTTTCATGATCATTAATAAAGTAAAAACCATAACCAAAGATTTTAAGCTTAAATAGCACCACAAATAAAGGGAGGGGAAGGGGGGGGGAAACCTTTAAAATCTCAAACCAAAAGAAAAAAACATACGAGATATGTCCTCCATGTACAATGGCCATGTTTTGAGATTTCTTTGCCTGTCCAGTTACAGACAAGTTTCTTGCAGTTTTTCCAACATGCATTAGGGAACAGCATAACTGTTCTTTTGTTACATTTATTCAGCAGTTTCCTTAGGTTAGAAACTTAAGATGACCAGAAACATTTTCAAACATTTCATGACACATTCTTTGCACTTTCTATACCCCCAAAAATTTAGAGAAGAAAAATGATAGAATTTTAATTATACAAGTTTTCTTGCATACTTCTGCTGTGTTCAGAAATCCAGAGCATGGTTTATGTACTGCCTTAAACAGGAAAATTATTCTACAAAGACAATCAATGCGTCTTTCATATGTAGTCTTAAATGGCATTGTAGTCTTAAATAGTAGCAAAAAATTGAGAATATGTGTTGTTAAGGTGAACTGGAGGAGTGGGTAAGAACACTGGTAACAGACATTTTTTTTCTCTTCTCTTCTTACAAACTATTTTTTGTTGAAAGCAGCATATTGGGTCAGGTACTATTGCAAGCAACAAAACTGATCAAACTCCTATTGTTGATGCATGCATCAAAATGCTACACAAACAAAATTTCAGTCTTTTTAAAGTAAAGCTCTAGAAAACAATAATATGACCTCATAACACAAAAAATTATAAACAGGTCTGAGCTTTACTCTCACACATTCAAATAGTAAATTCAACAATTTCAGCAGTTGCAAACATTTGAAGACTCATCTGCTTTTCTGAACACATAAATGATGAACTGTGAAATGATTTGAAACCATTGCCACAACCACATTCATCAATAACTGTGCTTACAATGTACATCACAACATTCAACATCTTTTACATTTCCTCCTCTAATACACCTTCACTCGAGAATGATACAATGTCACACAGCCTCTTGGACTGGTTGGCATACTGCCCAACTCCTCTTATCAGAATATTACTACAATTCTCTGTCTTTACTTCATTAGATCATAAACAAAATTAATTTGAATGCAAACAGCATAACAGAATGGACAGATTATTTCCCCTTAAGAATCCAAGATAGGTAAATTTACTCATTAGTTGATGAAGTTTAGATATCTCATGAAACCAGGCTGTTTCACTTAGTGTACAGGGGATGGAAGTAACAAACAATACAGAAATAGACTATGAAACTAATTTGCCACAGATTCTGTTTACCTGAGTACAGAATCAAAACATGAGGAATCCTTGTGATCTGGATTCATTTCTCCCATTTTCTCATCATCAGCATAATTTTGTTGCTAACTTCATCATTTGATTTGTGATGATAATGATTGATTCTTTGTTGTTGTAGTTGAAATGACTGCAAATGTATAAGAGAGGGAGAAATTTCTTGGGGTTTTTGGTGCCTGTGTCACTATACTAAAATTTTGAAAAAGGTCACTCAGATTCAAACAGAAAGTTTCAAGAAGCATAGCCACCCCCCTTCTTTCTTATTTCCTACATGTGTTGTTTTGCTCATCAATCAGCAAGGTTAACATGGACGGGTGCTGTCATTTTCAAAACCAGAGGCTCAAACATCACAACTTAAATCCAGTTATAAAGATGAGGTGGGTGATGGAATAGGTGTCACTCAAAAGCTTGTATTCAACACACCATCTCCTGATACATCAGAATCTCATTTTTCGATATGTGTTTTAAAAAAAAATTTGGAAAATTTTCTACAATCAGTAAATTTCTTTTTGAGCACTTTTTAAACAGTATTCTGGCTGGTAGTTATTTAACATATACGCAAGCAGGTCTGAACAAACTTATACACATGCATGTATACAAACATATGCACATCAAGCATCATGGGTTGTGCTAAAAAGGTAATCAAAAATACAGAACACAAAAAGGGCATTTCAATAACAGGAAAAACTTGCAGACAAAGCTACTGCACTAGGCACATGGAAAGGCATTTCTTGGGAAAAATTAACAAAAAAAGGACTTTGATTTATTACACAGGTGTAGGGACAGAGAGAACGGGGAAAGTAGGGTTTGAACTATAATTCTCCTACAGACGTTCAATGTTAAACTACTAGTATTGGCACTATTGCTGTTCTGTGACTAATATCACAACAGCAGAGAGACAACAGTCAGGCACAGCTAGCTGCTCAGGCACTACTACAGGTCACACTGTTTTCAAAACTGAAACATGTTGAACGAGCAGACAATCCCGATATGGCCTCTGTGGTCAGCTTGGCTATAAGCACTGCTATTGGCTGGTTTTCAAAATTGGATTTCCATTGTATACCACTTACAATTATGACAGACATCTCTGCATGAAATTTGAGGTTGCCCTCCCCAAGGAAAGCACTTTGGCACTAGTACAGTGACCTCATTTTTTCTGTCTGCATATGTATTTTCTCCTACAAAAGTGGCATTTTAAAAAATACTTTGCCATGAATATCTTTCTTGTTGCTGTAGGTCCTCTTTTTTTCTTCTTCAATGTGCACTAAATGTATCTTGCACATAGGACCTCAGTTTACAATCTCTTCTGAAAGATTAGCATCCAGACCAGCATGCATGGTCTAGTGGATGGGGGAAAAAGTTCAGGTTCAATGGGAATCACTCATGACTTTGCCCTTTTGTAGACAGATGCATTGCTGCAAGACACCAATCCATCCAACAGCCAATCTACTATCAAGTGGCAGGACAGCTTAGAGATAGCGGGAAGCTCACTCTTTTCACTGCTTATACTGTTATAGTGCAGCTGACCACAGAAGTCATAATTTGGATCTATCTGTCAATGGAACTGTAAGAGACAATCAACAACACTGTAAAGATTATGAACAGATCAAATCTGATTTCTATGGAATTATTTTTGGAGTCAAAGTCAAAGCAAGAAACAGTTTATTCAGCAACCACAAGTTGAGTCTGGTTGTCCTTGGTGACGAGCTTCACAAGGCTGCCACTAGCTGGTCGATCCTGTCCACACGTCCACTTGACAAACAGCCTGCAACAGCATGACAATTCGTCCATTCATGAAACATTCTGGCAACATAAAAATTATATACACACTAAATGCTTGAACAGACTTTAAAACTATCTACTTGATAAAGCCTTTGCATAAGTTAGGCTTACATCCTCTTAGTCTGGTCCTAAAAATTATGAATTTTGATTATCAGTTTTCAGTGATTTTATAGCACAATTTTGTTGCATGCATCTTTAGTCTGGCTCCTCTCCCCAATGCCAGTATGGCTTGATTGGGCCTGCCAGGGACTGGAATCCCAGCTGGCGTAACTCGTGGGATTGTAGCTGGCATGCAAGCTCCTCTGCCACGACAAGGCAGATGCAATGGTACAGGGCCATTTCCAATGATTTATCAATATGGACAAAGGAACTGGGAAAGTAAAACATAGACAAAGGAACTGGGAAAGTAAACATGTTTTATCAACCAATGATTATGTAAGGTCAACCTTCAATTGGCATGAGGCCAGAAATGTCTTTGTTACTCTGTTTCCTCCTCTTGCATACTGGCACACATACTACTTAGGCTAATGCTGACAAATTCATTCTTTGTCTGCCCAAATGCTATAAACTGTTGAATCAAAAAAAAAAAAATCCATTAAAAAAACTTAAAGATAACCATAGTATGAACTGGTAATACTGATTGCAGATTGATTCTTCTATGCCCAAATAGACTGCTATTACAGAAAGTACAACTTTTTTTTACAACCAATGTTCTGCCTTAGTTTATTGTGGTCTTTTTGAGCAGTTTAAAAGGTAAAAAAGAAAAGTACTTTAAAGCACAGATTAAACAGAAGTGATTTGTGTTTAAAAGACAGAAATGCAAGTAAAGCTGTTTAAAAAAAATCTGTTTCTGAATACTCACACCACAGTCATGCTAGTGAGCATGCACATATGTCACTTTGAAAATAATCTGCCCCTACTTGCACACTTGTATGCACTTAGAGCTTTCATAAGAGATTAGGCACATAAAATGTCCTTGCTCACTTACATCATTTATATTGATCTGCATATACAAATACTAGCAAAACCAAATATAGACAAAGATTCAAGTACATAGTCTGTATCATTTCACTTACTCAGCAACAGATTCAAGTGAAGTCCACGTTGAAAAATCTGCTTTTGCCATCCATTTTCTGTTATTAGGAGTGTCCAAAGTCATTCTGTAACAAAGCACAAATTTACTACATCTCCAAGTTTTCAAAGACAGCAAAAACTATTGAAAGCCCCACAACCATGACAAACCACATTTTAAAATGAAAATAATTAGGTAAGGTGAACAATATGACAAACAATTAACAATATTATAAAAACCAACAACAGTAGATATGCTTTGCAGCAAGCAAAATATGCCCCCCCCCCCCTTCTT
>CM054139.1:45986111-46036111 GCA_028751875.1 Rapana venosa
CTCTTTAGGGTCAGGGAAGGTAAAGCAGCTAGGGAGAGGACATGGGCGCCACCCTTAATATGATGGCCCCTAGAGAAGTAAGGTCTCTGATGCCTCATATGACCTTATATAGGCTATGGGACGCCTTACCTTTACTTGTTACCCCCTTCATAAAAACCAATACTCAAAACATGTAATATACAACTAATACAAGACTCATGTTCATGTGCTGCTGTGTACATCCCTTTGTGTATGCACACACAAGCAGTGAAAGATCTAGGTCTAGCCTTATGGAAAATTGGAAATTTACTAACTACAGCCACAGTGGGTGCAGACAAGACCTTTAGGGATTGTTGGCTATCCATGATGTCACATTGTACTGCTACTAGGCTTATGCCATAGCCTACATGTATAATTGTATGGTAGGCCTAGTATAAGGCGATCTTCGATGGGTTTGGCTAGTTATTAATAACACACACACACACACACCCCCACGCACGCACGCGCGCGTGCGCGCGCCGCACACACACACACACACACACACACACCGAAAAACATTCACTTAACCAGTAACAGATTTTAGCCGGAGAGTAGGACCGATGAAAAAAGTGCTTTTCTATCATACCGTTTCTTCTGGTGAGACATGCAATCCTGTCCGACATGCCGTCACGTTTGTATCGATCGCCTGAGACCACAGTCTGAACTAAAAATCTGACACGGAGTTCGCTGTAGCACTCATCAACTTCTTTGAGGAGAATCACACGATTGAGCGCTGCAATACTGTATGCTGAAAAAGATGGCATCAAATGTATTGCAATTCCTTTCATTGTACTCACGTAGTTTTTTGATTTGAAGAATTTGACACAAGTTGAACCAAGCGCTCCTTTTCCTCCGTAAACAAGTATGCGTCCTGCGGCCATGTTGCTTGCTTTCGAATTAATTGACCTATGACCTTTTCATCATATTGATCGGTCAAATTTTTTTTAAGAGAGTACCGGATCATTCGTCAAAAATAAAATATTGAGAGTCGTAGTTTCTTTTGTCGAGATTTTCCCTTTTTCCTTGGTATTTGAAACTCTCGAACTGTTTGGAATTATGTACGAGAATCGACGTGACGTCATTATGGCCACTGGTAGCTGAATACACAGAGAAATTGAAAGAACTGAAACCTAGACGCCCACAGTTGTTACACGGCGGCATATTATATGCAGCTGGCTTTTTCGATTCATAGTTGTATTCCGTACTATTGTCAGCCATGTCTAGGCATGAAGGTAAGCTGCTTACAGACGTTTGTGCATTTTTGCTCAACATGGCTTCTCAGTCTGCTGTTCTGGGCGAAACACTTGGATTGATAACAAATTGCCAGTTAATGACGTATGAAAATTTGAGACTGTTAATTGTTATAAAGGATTTCTGTTGTTTTCTTTTGGCTTTTTTGTATATGAAACAGGTTTTGGAAATTGCAAATACCTGTTTAGTGTGTAGAAAACACCTTGACTTGAGTTGCTCTGTAAGTTATCAGGATGACAGAAGAGGAATCTGAAGACAGGGGGTTGTGAAGCGAAACAAGGAAATAGGCTAGGGCTCAATAATATGCTGAACAATACAGGGCTTCCCCTTAGATGCACAAATAACATTTTGTTTACGCCTTTATTTTAATATTTTGATAGTTATTGAAATGTGGAGTCCTGTTTTCTTCTGTGGATTTCACTTTTCCTTCACTTTGGTCCTTTGGAACTGTACAACGTAGTTGTAGTGACATACACTATAGGCCTACAGTTTCAGTTTGTTACTAAGTTACTAGCACTAGAAGTAACAGAAGTAATACTTACACAGTGATATAGTAAGGACTGCCTAAAGCTTAAGTCTCATGGGCTATTGAAGACCCTGGTTCTGATATTAATCATTCTGTGGTACTAGTATTAGTACAGTAGTAGCTTAGCCATTGGTTTACTTGTAAACATGCAATGGTGGCATCATTGGATTGTTTACAAATTTTATGATGCATTATATATTTTCAGCACATTATTATTATGTTTTTATTTGTAAACAAAAATTTCAAACAAGAATTGAAGCTTAATCAAGTTAGATAAGTATTACTAATTAGTATTAGATGACTTGAGGAATTTCTTTTTACTTTAGCTATATCGAAAGCCTTATGTGTGTGAAATTTCTTCAGCTGGAAAAGAGCCTTGAATATTTACACCACATTATGCTCTCTTTGCTTGGCTAATCTTCCAATGTAACTGTCATAGTTTAACCTCTTAACTGCCCAGTGAAAGTGCACCCTATATGTCGGGGAATAAAATTATGTACCACTGCTATGTTCATATCCCTCTTACTCAGAAACTACTACATGAATATTCCTGATAGTTTACCCAATGACAGTATATATATCGTAGATTACTTCAAGGCAAGCTCAAATTAGTTAGCATATTTTCATTGTGAAAATATATTTAAAATGTAAAAAAAAATTGACCAAAAAAACGATTTCTTGATCACCACTGTCGTTCTGAGTACCCCCCATCTCAATAACGTCAAACATAAGTCTAAGCCAAGTCTCATTCATTGTTTTTTAAATACACAATCTGCTGAATCATACGCGATCGTTTACATCACTGTTAGGTAAATCTACAGTTTTATTTGCCACTTTTACAGCTGTGTAAAGTTATTGATGCCTTCAACAAGAAGTGTCAGCCATTTTGAACAAGAACTTCCCAAGCAGTCATGCATAAAAACACAAAATATGAGCTAAAAAACGATCGTTAATGAAACAGTTTTTGCAGCTGGATGTTGCCGAGCAACAGGAGAGTGATCTCCCTTAATTTTGGAGTTGTTTCCCTTTAACTTGTAGTCAAGGAAGTAGGCTTGTTTACTTCGGTTCGACACCCCGGAAATTTTCCGGGTTGTAGGCGTATAGGGTGCAGGTTTAGCCCCGGAAAATTTCTGGGGTAAGGCAGTCTAGTGGTTAAAAGTGAAACTAAATGTCAGAGCCTGATTCACTCGTAAGCTGCATTTGAAGATGTCAGTTTGAGAGTTTGTTGTGTTACAAACATTATTTTTACTTACATTAATTACAAACAACCACATTTCTGGTGGCAAAGCCTTGCGCATGATGGCTTTAGAAAAGCTGGTGTTACTTGTAGAGCATAGAGATATACTAATACTATACATGTACAGTGTAGTCAGTGGTGTATAGAAGCTTACAGATTTGACTTTTGAAAAGCCAGAGTAAGAGTAAAAAATAAAAATATGATTATGAATAGAAACCAAAAAGTTATGTTCAGTAAAAATTGATAATTAGTGTAAGTTGTAACCTGGATTTCAATGCAATGTATACACATGATACATACAACTTTAATCCAGTTGTCTAAGGATAATACTCTGTGTGCGCATGTACACATAATACATGATCAGATGATGATGACACACTCAGAAGGTTTTGTACTCGGAGACTGAAAGAGAATATATAATGTTTAGCCTAATATAATACACAGGATCATTCATTAATTGTGAAGTTTTGACTTGCATCTGTGTCGAGTATGATTTTAGAAAGACTCCAGGCTTAATTAAAAAGGTAATATTGAGTGACTACTTGCAGTACACTAAGCTCCAAAACTTTGGAGTGAATTTTGTAAATTTTAGGGTGGTGGTGAACACCTTATGTGGTAGATACCACACATTATGTGTGTAATAACTAATATTAAAAGTATAAATAACAAATGCCCCCCCTACCCCAAAAAACCCCAGATGATTTTTTTTTTTGGGGGTGGGGGGGGGGGGGGGGGGGGGGACGACAAATGCATTATGTAAAAATTTCAAGTACTGTTGGATTAATCACATGTGCTTGAAACAGACAGATTGAGACCAGCAGACAGACATACACACTCATGTGCACATGGGTGAGGGCGTGCACACACACACACACACACATGCGCCCACACGTGCATACGCACACACATACACTTTTACATCATTAGTACCTGCTGTGTCTAGTTTATCACTGGATCAAGTTTTATTTGAACCATTGTTATTGTTGGATATTGTTTTAGCGTTAACAAGAAGTCCAATAGTTCAGTATCTATTGTATGTTACAGTTGTTTTGATTCCACAGTTATTTGACATTATTATCAATATCAAATTGTTTAATTGTTCTTGTTACTTTGAAATTTCAAGTGTAGTTTATAGGCTTTGGGGGGGGTCTAAAATCACTAGATGATGCGCATGTGCGCTCGCACACACACACACACATAGACACATACAAACACATACACACATGCGCACACACACACACACACTCCGAGTCTGACATAAACAGTGTTCAACACACAAACACACACATACACACACACACACACACACACACACACACACACACACACACACTGCTTCAGACACAGTAGAGATAGAAAGACAGAGATAAAGAATAAACTTTAATGAAGAAAGGTCCACCTTGTGATTTCAAATAGTTCTGTTCTACTGAGAGGGAAAATATGCATCAGTGCAAATTAAACAATGATGTTCACTGAGCACTGTGTATACATGTTGATAGTATGAGCAGTAGATTGTTTTATGAACTTCATCTTACCTATTTTTTGTACAGGTGTGAGCTGTGACTCATGCTTGAAGGGGAACTTTCGAGGGCGTCGCTACAAATGTTTGATTTGCTATGACTATGATCTGTGTGCCACCTGTTATGAAGCAGGGGCCACCACCACTCGCCACACCACTGATCACCCAGTACAGTGCATATTGACACGATCAGACTTCGGTAGGTTTCTTGGTGTGATCTTTATCGCGGGTGGGGTGGAAGGGGGGAGGGGGTGTGTAGTAGTTAAAAGCGTTGCGCTTGTGATTTGACAGCTGAGATCAAGCTCAGGCTCAAGCCATTTCTGAGATGCCCATTCAAGGGGATTTTTTTCTTCTGGTGTTAGCTTCATTACTGAATCCACTCATCTGAAAGTCCTTCGGATGAGGCTAAAATGAGCCCCCGCCTGCGACTGCATGCAGAACATTTGCGCACTTGTTAAAAACTGTTCTGCTTTTCGGAAGAGTAGGCCATTTGTGTTTGTAAATTGATGACAAAAATATGTTAAAAATACACATGCACAGTGGCGTCATGTTTACAGTTAAGACATCAATCATCACCGACAAAGTCGGAATGCAGCTTCCTTATTCAAGTTAATTGTAAGCAAAAACAGTCACACGCAAAAAATCGAAATACTGGTCAACCTCAGAGCTCTTGTCTAAACTGAGGATTAAACTAAAACTAATAAAAGAAAAATCTCTGAGGGAATCATTCAATTTTGTGTTAAAAAAAAAAAAAAAAAAAAGGTTGTGAAATAACTCAGACAAGATAAGTGTTTTCTGCTGAGAAAAAGCCTCATCCATGTTTATCAGTATATTCAAAAGCTTTTTAAGTATTACACTTTTTGATAATAGTCCAATTTAACCATTATTGTTTAACCACTTGTATAAAACTTTTTTCTTCTCATTTCTTGGTTCGAGCTCAGAGGTTCACCAATGGTAGGATTTTAGATACACTTGTTACCATTTGCCCATCATAAAGGTAGCCGCATTTCGACTTCAGAGAGTATATCATATCAATGTTGACACTTTAAACTTGAACATCTGGTCCCTGATTCTTTCTAACTGACAAGACTAGTTGAGTTAATAGCTGGTAAGTTTACCAAAAGAAGAATAGTTTTTATTACAGAGTATTTTCTGATTATATATTAGCTCATTCTTGCATTTTTATGGTATTTAGCTCATTCTGGTATTTTTTGTTTTTTTGTATAGCATGTTATGTCTATTTGCTTTAACCTTTGCTACTTTGAACTCAAATATAAAAAGGCACATTTTTTTTTAACAATTTACATCAGAAACATTACTGGAAGGATTGTGTTTAAAATGAGAAAATCTTTAGTTTGCTTAAAGGAAGACACAAAAAAACAGGTAAGACTTTTTTAGTTTTTAAAAAATATATTGGCGTACTGACTGGTGATTGCACTGTTGTTATTAGAATTAGAGGCAATGAAAGTCAGCATTTCTGTTGATATCAGCTGTCAAAATTACTGGCACATGAGATCAGAGAAAGGGATAGAAATGAAAGAGAGAGATATGTGTATAATGTGTGCTTTTTGGTGGGTTTTTTTTTAGATTATGCTTGTGGATTAATCATACCTTTTGATGTTGAGATAGTGCACTTATCAGCAAAGCCAGCAGTATGTCAACAATTTTTTTCCCAGCACTAAACTCATCAGGACAGATGTCGAAAGTATGCTACTGATGTAAAACGCAGCAAAATTCGTGCCAGAAACAACACCATCTTTGGCACATGGAATGTACGGACACTAAGAGCTGCAGGCAAAGTGGAAGAACTGACACATGAGATGTCCAGATATCATTGGCACATCCTTGGGCTCTGCGAAGTCAGGTGGAAAAACATGGGAGAAACAACGACCCAGGAAGACCACAAATTATACTACAGTGGAAAACAGGATAAACATGAACACGGCGTGGGGTTTCTCGTTCACAAAGACACCGTGAACACCGTCATGAGCTGTCAGCCTGTGTCCAGCAGACTTATTACCATCGCCTGAGAGCAACCCCCTTTAACATAACTATAGTACAGGCATACGCCCCTACATCAGACTGCACAGATGAAGCCGTAGAAGAATTTTATGACCAGCTACAAGAGGTTCTGAATCAAACACCCAAGAAAGACATCCTCGTTGTGCAAGGCGACTGGAACGCCAAGGTAGGAGAAGATGCATGGAAAGACTGGGAGGGCGTTTGTGGGCCACATTGTAATAACCAATCAAATGAAAGAGGCTTGAGACTCCTGGAGTTTGCCAGTAACAACACCTCCAGCTAGTGAATACACTTGGCCCACACAAGAAATCCAGAAAATGGACATGGCATAGCCCAAATGGAGAACACCACAACCAAATAGATTACATCATGGTGAAAAGACGGTTTCAGTCTAGCGTTAACATCGCACAGACACGAAGTTTTCCAGGAGCAGATATAGGGAGTGATCATGATCTTGTGATGATGACTTTCCGACTACGTCTAAAGAAAATCCACAAGCGGAACAACATCAGGATCAAATTTGACCTCGAGAAGCTGAAGGACCCAGAGGTATTAGAAATTTTTCAAGCAGGATAGGTGGAAAGTTTGCAGCACTCACTGTGATAGACTCAGACATAGATACACTGACGAATAGTTTCAATACAGCGGTGACTGAAACAGCAAACGAGCTTCTTGGCAAACACTGACCAGTCAAAAAACCATGGGTCACACCTAACATCCTACAACTATGCGACAGCGTAGAGAGTTGAAGAAAAAGAAAAATGAAACAAAAGAAAGAGCAGAACAATATAGGGCAGTCAACAAAAGAATCAGGAAGTCCATGACTGAGGCAAAAGAGAAATGGATCGGTGAACAGTGCCAAGACATTGAAGAGAACATCAAGAAAAACAATAGCAAGAAAGCATATCAGCTGGTTGAAAGACCTGACTAGCACGAAAACAGAGAAAAGGTTTAACAATCCAAGACAAAAATGGGAATGTGTCTCACTGACGACCAGGATATTCTGAACAAGATGGACAGAATACTGCTCCGACCTGTATAACTATAGAACCGCAGGAGATCCAGAAGTCCTTAATGTACCCGAAAGCAAAGACACAGACAGTCACCCTATCCTCCGAGAGAAGTGGAAACAGCAGTCAGATCGCTGAAAAAGGGGAAGTCAGCAGGGGCCGACAACATTCCAGCTGAGTTGGTCCAAGCTGGAGGGGAAGCCATGATCAGCGCCCCTAACTAAGAATCTGCAACAAGATCTGGCAGACAGGAAAATGGCCAACACCATGGACGCAGTCACTCATCATCACCTCCCCAAGAAAGGAAATCTACAACAATGCCATAAATTACCGCACAATCAGCCTCATATGTCACCCAAGCAAGGTCATGCTGCAGATAATATTGAATAGACTGAAGCCACAAGCAGAGACCATCATTGCTGAGGAACAAGCAGGTTTCAGAGCAGGGCGCAGCACAACAGAAACAGATATTCAACCTCAGAATACTATGTGAGCGGTACCTTCAACATCAACAAGACCTTTACCACGTATTTATCGATTTTTAAGAAGGCATTTGACAGGGTGTGGCATGCAGCTTTGTGGGCAACCATGAATTTGTACAGCATCAATGCAAATCCTGATCAGAGTCATCAAACAGCTGTACAGCGAGGCCACCAGTGCAGTGTACTACAACAACAACATTGGAGAATGGTTTCGAACAACAGTTGGAGTAAGGCAGGGCTGTCTACTCTCACCCACTCTTTTCAACATCTTCCCTGAGAGAATCATGGCCGATGCACTGGAACATCATGAAGGATCAGTCAGCATTGGTGGCAGAACGATCACAAACCTCCGCTTCGCAGATGACATTGATGGAATAGCAGGATCAGAAAAAGAGCTTGCCAGCCTAACAGAACACTTGGATAAGGCTCCAAAAACATACGGCATGGAAATCAGTGCAGAGAAGACCAAACTGATGACTAATAACACCAACGGCATTAGCACTGATATCAGGGTTAATGACCAGAAGCTGGAAACAGTTCAAAGCTTCAAGTACCTGGGAGCCATTGTATCCGACCAGGGATACAAGCCAGAAGTAGTATGCAGGACTGCACAGACAATAACAGCTTTGTCAAAACTAAACACCATCTGGAGAGATAAGAATATCTCACTTATCTCCAAGATCAGACTAATGCGCTCCCTTGTCATATCCATATTTCTGTATGCCTGTGAATCATGGACCCTGACTGCAGATTTGGAGAGAAGAGTACAGGCAGTGGAGATGAGATGCTTTCGGAGACTCCTTGGCATCTCCTACAAAGACCACATAAGCAACGAAAGCGTGCATAACAGAATCCAGCAAACCATTGGACCCTATGAGAACCTTCTAACGATCGTGAAAAAGCGTAAACTTAAGTGGTATGGGCATGTCACAAGATCCCAAGGAATTACAAAGACAGTTTTGCAAGGCACTGTCCAAGGAGGAAGAAGAAGAGGCAGACCAAGGAAGAGCTGGGAGGATAACATCAGTGAATGGACAGGCCTAGAACTCAACAAAACCCTGAGAAAGGCAGAACAGAGAGAGGAATGGAGGGAACTGGTTGCTGAGTCTTTAAGGGTGCCCCCACGGTCGTCAGACTACGGGACAGATAGATAGATAGAAACTCAGAAACTTGCTTATTTCGTATAGGAGAATCTCCTAGTCAGCAGAAGATTTACAGTAATGTGGTTTTGTCTGTGCAGATATGTATTATGGAGGAGAAGCTCTCACAGCTGAACAACCACAGTCTTTCACCTGCCCATTTTGCAGCAAGATGGGGTTTACAGACACCACCTTGCAGGAACATGTGGCTGCTGAGCATACTGATGTTTCCAACGAAGTGGTATGTGGAAACCCTCTATTAAGTAATCTTGGCAGTTCGATGCTTGTGTTTTTGCTATAAATTGTTTAGGTTCGCATCAAGATCAACATGTTACCTTTTCACAATTTTAGTGATATGTTTGTTGTACTGAGGCATCGGTTAAAGAACTTAAACTGTTGATGAATTCTTCAAGTTTTGTCCTAGTCTCTTCGTCTTTATTTCCCCCCCAACTCTTTTAATTTCTTCTTATTCCACATTTATCCAGAGACTAAGTGTGTAGTATTAATAGTAGAGCTTGAGATAGAACAAATGTGGGAGAGTTTTGCTGTTGCATCTTCACGTATGCTGTATCTTCCCTGAGAAGGTGCTAAGTATAGAAAGTGGCCTTTAACTTTAAAAAAAATTCTGGGCATGAAATTTTCTCATTTCCATAGTGTATTTCTCCTTTTTTCCCCTTCATTTTTGTCATGTCTGTCTTTTTTTTTCCTCCCTCTTTTTAATCTAGGGCTGATAAGATCATGGCTGGCATCACCAGCATAGACCAGTGTTTGCACAAGAAATTAAGTCTCATTAACTGTATTCTTATAACTTGTCATCGGTTGTGTTTGCAGGTTGATTATTTTGATTCAGTGATGGAGTATGGGAAAGGATTAATGATAGTGATGTAATTTATTTAATTTTTGGTTGACTTGGTAAAATCTTTTAGATCTATATATATGGCTGTGCCAATCAACTTGGACTTTAGTTTATAACAATATTAAAGTTTTAGATTGTGTTACATTGTCTATAAGTGTGTTCAGGCGTGTAGAGTATACATATGTGCATGTTTCTGGCTTGTATGCATTTGTCTCATCTGTTTCTGGTTGGAATGGCTTTAGGTAAGCTGTTCTTATTTCCATTTAGGTGTGTCCTGTGTGTGCTTCTCTACCTGGTGGGGACCCAAATCACATGACAGATGACCTGGCTTCCCACCTTTCTTTGGACCACCGCTCTCCCAGAGATTTTATATCCTTGTCACTAAACTGCCATGATACACGGCACCCAAACGCATACCTGCATGCACACATTGACATGACATGTGCACAGTTTAATGTAGCTTTCTTATGTCTTTCGAGATAAAGGTTTGTATCGATGTGCCTGTCAGTATTGTAATAGCTGGTCATGGGATGATTGAAGTGTATTTGACTTGACTTGACAGTTACGTGCATACACACACACACACACACACGCACGTGCACGCTCGCATGCACACACATTTGATCACATTGTGGAATTATATATGCAGATGGTTAATAATAAAGAGATTGACAAAGAAAAAAGAAAATTAAATTTTACTTTAGTTTTGCCTGTTTCGTATTCTTCCTCCTTTCATCAGTACTAAAAAAAAAAAATGTCATAATGAAAACGTGAAGAGGAAAAAGCCTTAACTCTGTCACGATGAACCTCCTGGCTTACGTCATGTGCGGCGCATACCTCACCCGGGCCGTGGTTGTGGCTCTCGTACACGGCGTGGCAACATGCATTTTGGTCTTGGCTCTTCCAACACACTGACAGGACTTTCACCCAGTGGCCGAGAAAATATGGATCCCATAGCTGGTAAGCTGTGCTGTGTAGAGTGTTCAGGTGTATGTTAGGAACTTGCTTGCATGTTTGGAATGTGCGATTCAGGTACAGTAATTCCTTGGGTGGGTAATTCCTGTCTGTACCTTATGGAAAGTGTGTGTTGCTAGTGAGTTTTTAAAAGTTGTGTTTTTTGTGTTATTGTTATAGTTATTTATATGTTCTCTAGGTGTTTTGTGTGTATGTGTGTGTGCTCCAAAATGTGGTGTTTGAAAAGAAGAAATGCCATCCTGACATGATATTGTCCACCTCTCTGGTAGAGGAAAAGCGTGCTTGTAATAGATTTGTTATTGGCTTCTGGGGGTGTGTGCTAAAAATGAGCAGTAGGAAGAAAAACAGAGGAAAAAGGGCATGAATATTTAATTTTTTAAAACAAGACTTGATTTACTTACCATGGTCAGCCTAGAAGGGCTTGTTAGATGATGTATGAAATATAGCCTCATCTTTTTTCATCGGAAAAAGCTGTAGTTTAAATTTGTGATTATAGCACCTGACACTGATTCTGTTGCATAGGCTATGTCACTTTCACAAGTCCTAGGGATCTTTTGTACAGACTCAGGTAGGCAGATCAAGTTTTCCTGCTGCTTTGGTTTGTGACCAGTCTTATGAGTTAGGAAAAGTCCTGCTTGGGGAAGGATTGTCAAATGATAAGAGATTTTAATACAATGGAACCAGATGGAGTTCTCCATCCATGGGTACTAAAGACAGTAAAAGTAAGGCCAGATTAGCTCATGAAGAAGTATTAGCATCAGTGGCATGATGAACATAAAAAGAATCAAATTCCTTAATGGTTGAATCACATGTCCCTCGAGTGTTTTACAGTCTTGATATCCTCTTGGCCTCATTGGGCCCAAAAGCAACAGGGGTTGTTTTGGTGGTTTTTGGTTTTCTTTTCTTTTGTGTTTTCCTTTCAGTTGTGAGATAAGTAGGTACATGTTTTGATGTCTTTTGCTCAATGCAGCGAGTTGCTGTGTTATTTAAAATCAGTTCATTTGATCCATTGCACAGAAGACCAAAAAGGCATCAATTGCATTTTATCTCCAAATCTTTGTGTAATGCTTTCAGTCTGCTAGATAGCCACACCTTTGTGTAGTGCATACTATGTCCTAGGTAGCTCCTTTTCACAAATTGCAGGCAGTCTGTCGGCTAACAAATTAATGGTCCTACATTGCACCTGAGCTTCCTGTACTTTGCTTAGTCTCCTTGGTGTATAGCTGTACATTGCAGTCATTCTCTTGGACCCTCAATACAAGACAGTAAGATTTAAAGTGTTGAAGTTGTTTTGTTGATACAAAGTTTTTTGTTTTAGCTGTGTAAAGTGAAAAATGAAAAAGTGTAAATATGTCGAGACGTTTGAAATTGCAGATTTTATATCCTTGTCAAGATTATCTGTGGTAATTTATTCTGTGATGGTGTCAGTGCAGTGTCCAGTTTCATACTGCTCTAATCTTTCAAGTAGAAGAGATGCTTCATTGCTACCAGAAAAAGCAAGTTCAAGTAGAAGGCCAAAGTTGTGGATTGCAGAAGTAATGTCCCTTTTATGGATATTGCTTGGAAAGTTTATGTACAGTGACAGTCTAAGCTTGATTGTTTGATGAGTACTGTTACTGTTGGTAGCAGTGAAGTTGAAATACAGTTCAAGTGGACAGATAAGGAAGTAATTGTCGGTGAAGTGGTGTATTTGAGGCAGTGGACTGATTGTGCAGAGAGGTACCCGTGTTGTTGACAGTGAAGTAAGCTGCAGATTCAGCAGATTAGGTGATGTGGAATGTCTTTGTTGGGCTTTGAATTAGCACTGCTTTGTCTGTTCACAGATGTTGGTGAGTGGATGCCTGGTAAGCTGGCTGTCTGTTTGCCTCTTGGGCCTGTCATTTTGTCTATCCTCAGGTGTCGCTGTGTCTCCTTGGTCCTGCTGCTTGATGGATGTGATTTCGGCTGACTTGATGTCTGCTTATTTCACTTTTCTTTTCACATATGTTGGTCTTTTTTGTTGTCATCTCTTTTTACAATACAAGGTGTACTGGAATATTTTCTTTTCTTTTCCTGTGTGGTGTGTATGATTATCATGTGTTTTTTGTCTTATCATATGCGTATCTGTGTTTTTGTTAAAGCACGATTTGGGAATAAACTCGTTAAATGTTGTGGTGTTGTAAGATGGATCTTGGGGAAAGTATTGTTGCTGCTGATATCTTCAGTTTTAAGTTGCAATTTCAGTGTCTCCGGTGTTTGCCGAGTGCTTGATTTTCAGTTCATTGATACATGGCCATGTCAGATTTGGGCTTGCCCTGTGCAGGACACTAAAAATGACTGTTCTGCATGTTATGGCCTGCTGATAAAATTTGAAGGAGAAAGAACAGGTGTTGTCATGTCTGGTTCTCTTTGATTTAATTTTTGCTCACATCTTGTGCTGGATACAAGCGCAAGCTTGGAAATTGCTTGAGCTTGTGGTCAATTGCCTACAAAAGGTTTATTTATCTTCAGGAGGAGAAGATGGAAATGGCATTTGGGGAGGAGGAAAGGGAAATGATGAATACCTTATGGAGCTTTAAACCATCTATGAATTTTAACCAAATTGGGGATATTTTTGTGTGAAATGTGTCACCAACATTTTCCAGTTTGGCTTCATGTCTTATCAGTGATCAGTGGAACTAATGTTATTGAATTCACAAGGGAGAGAAAGAAAGGAAAAACATTGCTATAGGTGTGGACAGGCAAGTATATAATATGATTGAGAAAATGGAACTGTGTGAAGTTATTCCTAAGTTCGCCTTTTGTAATTGAAAAGAACAGGTTTGTATTTCAGTGATTGCCAGTAGTACTTGATGAAAGTAGTTGCAAAATGAGAATTTGTAATCAGCAGTCTCTGAAGTTTTCATACATCCCAAGCTGTAGATGTCCTGTGTGTATGCTGACTTTCTGTGTTTTTTTCATATATTTAAAGTGGTAACTAGTCCTGACAGGTTTTATTCCCCCCACGGATTTTATATATTATAATATTCTTTCTGAATGTATTATCAGTCTGGTTATGGCTCACATGGTTGATAAGGCTGTATAAACAAACCTGCATGAATAATGGAAATTTGGTTTATGCATCTCAGAGTAATGAAGGGGTTTGTTTTCATTGTTCATTTCAAACATGAGAAACACTGCAGACTGAATTGTTTTGTTGGGTTTTTTTTGGGGGGGTTGCAGTGTTTTATGATAGTGATATCATTTGAATGTATTGGAGCACATTGGCATGTGTTATTTTTCCTTTGAGATCAGAGCATAGTGGATAGCAAAATGAGAAGATTACAGCCATGCTATTAACAGAAAGAATAGAAAGTAGAAAGGTTTAAATGCAGGCCATGATTATCTGTATGTGTATGTTACAGTATGCATGTATACGTGTGCTTGTAGGCACACAATAATCAAAAAGACACATAGCTGAAGATCAAAGCTGTTTTGTGGCATCGTTGTGTTGTGTAAGTAAAAACATCATTCACTGAAGATTGATCCATTCCACTGCAAAATTATTTTTTGAATATTAAAAAATGTTTAGTTACAACTGCCACTAGAGCATTTACTAAAATTAATGTAGCATTTCAGTTGTGGTATAAAAGTATAGCTTCATCATTTGGGTTAGAAGCATCACTGTTAAACTGTTGGATCGCTTGTTGTGTGTGTTGACAGAGCTGCTGTCCCAGCTATCTAGTGTGCGTAGTCGAGCAGCGGCTGCCCAGAGCGTGTCCTCCCAGTTGCAGCAGTTGGAGATGCAACTGCAGTCCACAAGGTGTGTTAGGTGTTTCACTGCACTATCTTTTAATTTTTTGCAAGGTCAAGATAATGACCAATGTCATCAACAGACATTGTTTTTATTAGTGTTTTGTTGTGGCAGTGTGTATTTGTGTGAAGATACTGATCAGTGTCATCAACAGACATTGTTTTTATTAGTGTTTTGTTGTGGCAGTGTGTATTTGTGTTGATTGTATTTAAGTTTTCCAGTGTGGAGTGTGTGTGTGTGTGTGTGTGTGTGTGTGTGTGTGTGTGTGTGTGTGTGTGTGTGGAACAGTCTTACTCGTGGACTTCTTGGATCAGTATGTTTTGTTGACCTATTATGTGACTGGTGGTTATTTCTACATCTCTTTTTTTTTTTTTTTTTCCTATTATTAGAAGCCTTGTAAAACTAGCTTTCAGGAGCTTTGCAAGTGGACAGGCATATCATTTGTAATGATTATGAAGAAAAGAAAGCAGCTTAGAGATGGGGCATCAATGTCAGATATATGTAGAAATAGATTAGCCAGAGAGCAGAGAATCTAGTGGTAGTGTTCCTGTTTGTTAATTATGTATTTTGTGTTTGCCTTTGAACCATATGACATTGTGAAATCACCATAATTTTCTTTTGTCCAGGCAACAACTAGAACGAATGCCCCGAAGGCAAGGGGAGGTCAACAAGGTACCAACAGGAACTGCAACTGCTCCCATTGCCAACCCCGAATCAGGACTTACTTCTTCCCAGAGTTCCAGTGCCTCTGAGTCTCAGTATTTGCTGACAAAGTAAGTCATGATATTTAAGATGGTGGGTATTACAGTGTATAGATATTTGTTATCGACTGCATTTATAAGAATGAATTGAATCATAATCCTTTGGTCCAGTGTCTTGGGAAGATTACCACTGCAGTGTCATAAAAAGGTCACTACAGTATTTTTTTACTGCTATAATTTAGTTTGTCAGTTTTCTGTGATCGTATTATCCTTTTCACTTGTTGGTATGTATTTGCGATACAGTTTCCTTTCAGAAATTGAATAGTTAATTTGTCAGTAATGATCTGTGCTTCAGTTTACTCCTCTCATCTCAGGTTGTCAAGTTTGTTTTTTAGAAGTTGGTAGCGGTAGCCTAAAATTGGGAAAAGAGGCGGATGTCTCTTCTGCTAAAAAGCAAAGATGCTTTGTCTTAAAATTTGTGTTTTGGTGTTACTTTTTGCTTGCTTTTTCATGGTGTAACCCCAAGCCATACATGTGTATTGCAGAGTGGTAGAAGAGAGCCAGACCAGCAGCAAAGCCAGCTGCAATGAGCCTGACCGCTTGGAGAAGAATGTCTTTGTCCAGGAGTTGCTCCTGTCCACCATGACGGAACAGCTTCGGCTGGCCACGCTTTCTGAGGATCCCAGCCTCCTGTTGGAGTCTCTTTCCTCGCCTCAGTCTAAAACGCAAAGCTCATCATCATCATTACCAGTGGGGGTTGTAGCTGTCTTAGGGACTGGGTCATCAGTGGCAGGCGCTGATGGTGCATGTGGGGGAAAGGTTAGTGTAGTGGATGCCCCATGCAAGAGCAAAAGCTCAGCAAGTTCCAGTAACGTAGCTGCTAGTGGCAAGTCAAGCTCCACCAGTCCCACACCAAGCAGTAGCAGACCGTCACCCAGGGCAGCCTCTCCTGTTGGAGCTTCTAGCCTGCCGGAAGGGAGAAATGTGGCCATGGCTTCAATTGCTGCCTCAGGATCAGCTGTGGGATCACACTCTCCGGCTCGTCCTCCTCTCTTAGCTGCTGGCCCCACATCTTCCCCAACCCAGCCTCATGGTTCTACCGTTAATCTGAATGAGCATGCCATGAATGATCCTCCTCCCCCTCCCCCTCGCCAGGCAGCTGGTAGCTTGTCTCCTCGAGATGCCAATCGCCTTAACCCTGCTGCTGCCAAGCGGGGTATGTTGAAGCATGTGTCAGCGAGTCGAGGAGCAACAGACATGGACCCTCCACCTCATTAATGTCTTTCAGATGGGAGGGTGTTTCCTTCCCAAACCCCTTGCCCCATTCTCTCTTTTTTCCCATGTTTAGAAAACATGTTCTGCTTTGACTGAGAGAACCTTCTGGCATGCTGGTCGCAAATGGAAATTTACCATTCTATGTTCAAAACTTTTGCTCTTTTCACCTAACGAAGCTGAAGGGAGCAAAGGACACACTTGATGTCCTCAGGTTGATGATCAGCCTGATGGAGAGTCACATGCAGTCCTGCTGTGGTCTGGCATGTGTACCAAGAACAGAGTATCAGGACATTGAGGGTATCTCAAAGGGTTATTATGATGCATTATTATTGCTTCATTGTTGGCCTGTTGCGGTACTGGGAAAACAGCATAAAAACATGTTTGGACATCATATGCTGGGATATTTCATTGAGGAGGAGAAAATAATTCTTGTGTTATGCATATAGCACCATTCCCTAGAGCAGTGTGAGGCTGAAGGTTTAGCAGCTAACATAAAGAATGTTAGGCTGTCATTGATGTGTGATAACATTTGGAGGACATGGCCTTAGTAATGAATGTGTCTGAAAGCATCAGTCATACACTGATATCTCCTGGCTGGAATCTAGTGTGGAATCACTTGGGGTAACATCTAACTGTGCCATTTCTCTGTATCTGCCCAGCTGCTTATCTTGTCTTGTCTGTCTTGTCCTGTTTCATTCTATGGCTAGAAGTTATTGGGTGTTCAGTTTGCTGTCATGTCCCATTGTGAAAGATATCAGAGTAGAATAAAAGATCAGTGGTATGCATCAAAGCAGTATGTCTTCATTGCTGCCAAAAGCTTGCTGGGACCCTGAAAGATTTTCATACATGGATCTAGTAGACTTGAAATAAGTCATAGAAAAAAGATTTTAAAAACCTTATTCCTGATTACTGTGTTTCAGGAAAGGGGGAAAAAAGTGATTTTTCCATTTTAAAAAAAGAGAACAGACAATGAGTAGAATGTGCAATTCAAACCCGGCCAGTTTGAAAGGACGTTAACATCAAAGAATAAAAAATAGTAGGAGGGGGAAAAAAGCAGTAATAATGAAAAAGTTTCAGTTTCTGAAATGGGGTTACTTTTCTTTGTTGCACATCATCACTCCTTGATTCAGGCTGGCTAAAGGACTGAGCCAAAGTAAATGGTCATACTGGACTAGACAAGATCTAAGTAACTTGTTGATAAGTATACTTCTTTACCTGCCTTAAAACTTACTGGATTTTACCTATAGGTAAAGGAAGGTAAAGGAGTCCCATAACCTATAAGGTCGTAGGGGAGCGAGGCGTCAGAGACCTCACTTCTCTAAGGCCAGCATATTGAGGGTGGCACCCATCTCCTTCCCTCGCTGCTTTACCTTCCCTGACCCTAAAGAGGGCAGGTACCCATTTACAGCTGGGGGAACTGTACTGAAGCCAAGGCGCGCAAACGGTCACCCATCCAACTGGTAACCACGCTCGACGCTGCTTAACTTGGCTGGGGGAAAGCGAGTGCTCCGACCACTGAGCTATCCTGTCCCTATCCTTACCATTTTTTTTTACCTATACATGGGGTAAAAGAGATCATGGATTAAAGTCCACTCAAAGAAATATGTATGTGTAAGAACCCACTTTCAAAGAGTACAGAATCTAATCACACAACTTGATCTTTCCTGACCATTATATGTGAGAGGATGGTTTTGTTGTGTTTGTTAAGTATGAGCAGTAAACTATAAACTAGAGCTCTTTGAAGTGTTATCCAGGATTCAGGGGGATTACTCCAGCTCTGTGTCCAGAAAGTGCTTGCTTTAGAAAAGGCAAAGGGAATGTTTGAGTTTAACTGTACAGTAAAAGAGGGATAAAATGACATGATGCTGTAGACCCTCTACGTCGTTTACTTTCTGGCTTGTCTGTTCTACTTTGTAACAGCTGACAGATTTCCAACCGAAAAGAGTAATGTCAATTGTTGCGTTGTGGGCATCTAAAGGGAAGAAATGATGCCATTTGCATCACCATTTGTTGGCAGGGTTTGGTCTTGCCATCCAGCATTTGCCTCGCGTATCGACTTATCTAGGAACAGGGAAGAGTGTGTCCTTTTCCTATACAGCTTCAAGAAAGTAACATATCTCTGCCAGTCTAGATTCTTGACCAGTCATTTTGGTGCTAAATCTGGGCACATCAAAGCCAACATCTGACACTGTGTTGGTACCTGGAAATCCAGTATGTTTGGTCAATGGGTTCCTCTCCCTCTCCTTATCCGTGTTACTCTTTATCCTGCCCCATGTCCTGGTTTTTTTCTGTGTTTTGTTATGTTGTTCCTTTGAAAAGTACTTTTTCCTTGTTTTAAATGGCTGCATGTCTATGCAGCAAGTGGATGTAGGAAAGGAAATAACTAGACCTACTTTTAATGAGACAGATCACGGCTGTGGAAGTTATTTGGTTGATTGGTCAAATTTTAAACTGAGATTGGGTAGATATGGATGCTAATATTGAACCCAAAATATGATATTGGTTTAAAAATTTAAAAAAATTGAGTAAGTTGCTGGGTCTTTTCCTGCAGTAGGTAGGAGTGCGAAGGGTTTCCTTTACGTGGACTTTCTTTTTTTTTTTTTTAACCCGATTACATTATATCCCTTGCTGATGATAATTTCAGATTCGAATTGATTAATTGTTGAAGTTTTATTAATATTATCAATAGTACACGGTCATTGATAATCCATTTCACATGTGTTCCATATTGATTTTTGTCTCTGACCTCTATTCTCATCTGAGAAACATTCTAAGGATACTGTTGATTGATTTTTTTTTGTGTGATTTTTTTTTTTGCATATGTGTTGTTAAAGAAACTGATTGAGGTCATGTGTTTCGTACAAAGTGCTGTACATAGTTGGTCAAAAATGATCAGTGTGTATGCATGCATGCTTTTGAAGAGTGAGTCATGATGAAATGTCTTGTTTAGCTTGAAAGTCAGTGAGATGATGTGAGTCAGATCACAAAGACTGGGAAAAAGTCAGTGTGCTCAGTTGATCCCACTCAGTGTGTGTGTATGTGTGTGAGACAGAGAAAGGGTGCTGTTTATGAGAGGGAAAAGATGAAAGTTTTGTACAGTTTGGTGAAGCTGCCGCGATGATGATGATGATGATGATGACATGACCTGTGATATTGGTGGTGATCCTGTGGTACAAGCACTGTGGTTTGCTTGAATGCATGTTGGGTGAATGTCAGGGTATGGACAAGAGTGGTGGGAGAGAAAAAACAAAGCACCCAACAACTCTTTTATTTGTTGGATTTAGAAGAGAATTTTCATGCCTCCACTTGTCTTGAAGCCAGTCAACTCTGAAACTGTTCTTCATCTTACATCCTTGTAGGAAAATGTCACTGAATGTCGAAGGTCATAAATCATCAGTTTTCACTATCTATTAACTGTTTAAAAAGGCGTTTCACTTACTTAAGATTTGGTTATTACTTTCAGTTGGATAGATGTACAAAGAAAAAAAGGGGGGAATAAAAAACTTCAGACGTAATTCTAAATCTGAAAACTCCAGATACAAGTATTGATTTATGAAAACTTACTACATGTCCTTATGAATGTTTAAAAAGTGTCGGGTCTGAAGAAAATGATAGCTCTGTAGGTTTTACCATCCATCATTCATATTGCTGTTAAGATGAGAGCTGTTTTCTATATCCTGTTATGTAGAAAGCATCTCGAATGGAGCCAAGATATAAAGTGTGTTTCCACAACTTACTGTCTGCCTTTGGGCACACTTGTGTCATTTTAGTATAATTCATGTATCTATGGATTCATTATGATTTCTAAAAGTCATATGCTTTTGGCTGTGCAAAGTTCTTTAAAAAAAAAAGGGGGGGGGGGGGAGGGCAGAAAGGCTGCAAAGACAATTGAAGTTTTAAGCAGCGTTTACTCAAACTTCAGTAAGTTTTGAAGTTTTAGTTTGGTTTTCTTTTTCTTTTTTTTAAATTCAAATGAAAAACAGAATCAACTTTTTTGTTTCAAATATAGAAGCAAATGTGAGATGAAATAGAGCAACCTCGAGTCTCTTAGAATCTTCAGAAGAAGAATGTTTCTGCAGTGCTCTGAAGTTGTTTTTTTGTTTATTTATTTATTTATTTTTAAACATTAGTTTGCTATAATTTGATAGAATCCACTATGAAGTGACAAAAGAAAAGGTTGTGCAACTGATTTCTGTTGTAAGCAGGACCCAAGTCACCCATATATGTAGTTATTATCAGGCATGTCATTTTTTATTTACTTTTTTCCCTTTGTTTGTATATCATTTTAAAGATAATTTTATTCAGTTTATTTTATTAACTGAAAGAACACTGACTCGGCAGGTGGTATTACTGTTGTTAGTGTAAGCAAGTGGATTATCTCTGAATGGCTTAACAGTTTGTTCACTTAATCTCCCCATTCTTCCCATACTCTTGTCATTTATTTTTTAGTAGTGTGTAACGTTGTGAGTGGTATAAAGGGAGTTGACAAGAATGATATGCAGAATAAAGGTGATCCCATAATATTACTTGTGTTTGTGTCTTTGTCCTCAGAGCTATGTAAATTGAAAAAAGTGCAAAATTGTTCGTTCTTTTTAATGTCAAGCCCCTCTCTGTCTGTCTTTAATTCTCAACTTGTGTGTGTGTGTGTGTGTGTGTTATCAAGGAAGCATTGAGAGCATGAAGGAGAGTGAGGTTTATGCCATGTTAGTTTTACAACTTGAAACACACACACAACACTAACATACAAATAACACTTCCATCTTACTATTAGTAGACTTCTGTTGATCACTGCTTACTCAATTTTCACAAGTATTGGGCCTAAATTATTTTTTCTGCCATTTAGCAGAATTCAGCCATCAATCTGGTAGCTGTCTGCTGGGTTTTTGTAAATGTTCATGCCATCAGAAAAATATTTATTCAATTAAACAGTAGTCAATACAATTGAGTGAAAGCACATTTTACATAGTAAAGAATCTAAGAAAAAACCTAACTAAAACAAAACTCTAGATCTACCCATATCAGTAAAGAGAGAGATAGAGAGAAATAGGAATATGATAATAAATTCAATAAAGTTTCTGAAATGTAGTTTGTACTTCGCTTGTAGATATTTCGCATACATTTGTAACAAATAATAATAATGATGAATATTTTGAATGCCTGATCACATAAAGACAAAACCCTAGGTGTTTCCAACAGCAGTCCATGCACACAAAATATGTATGCGAATATGTGTGTTTCTCCATCTTACCACACACACACGCACGCACTACAGAGGAATGGAAAATAAAACTAAAATGCATACACATTGGCAACTTTGGTGGCTTTAGGGAAAGGGAAATAAATGAGATTTTAAATTCTTGAAAGAAGAGGAGCGTAAGGGATACAGGAAGCCATTCCAGGAAGAAGAGGCCTGGAAAGAGAAGCATCAGAAGTGGTGACGCACAGGACCATCCAACATTCACAGTTCCTTCATCTGCCCAGGATGTAGCAGAATGTGCTCCGCAGGCATGAGCCTCTTCAGTCACCAGAGGGTTTGTAAAATCTGCCCCTTACCCCCTATCGTCTATTATTCCTGGGTAAAAATTGAGTGCTTATGTGCACTATTTTAAAATGTGTTTGAAGCTGCTTTTCAACTGATTTGAAAAAGAAGATGAAATTTATCATTGAAGTGTTCTCTCCTGGTTATCCAAATCCATGACTGTTCACTTCCTCTCTGCTCCTGGTGTCATCACTAGTTTCTGCCTCAATCTTTTTTCTCAAGTCATTTTTTCTGTTAATTCATTCATTCTCTGTATACATACTCTGTGCTGTGATCAGGAACCCACACTGTACCTGTGGTTTGAAGCAATTTTCATGAATAAGACATTTTTGGTCAACTTTTTAAATGCTTGGTGTCGCTTATTTGTTTGTTTAAATGTATTATAGTCCTGGCAGATATATCTGATTTAGGGACTGTAGCATCCACCAACCATCAGCACTTGTGACAGGCTAAAAAATGTCTATCATTATCATATTTTTCTTGCAAGACTTTCTTGAAAGCCTGCACAGATACCATTTGGCTAGGGGAAAATATAATGTTTTGTCTCTTTATACTAGTCCTTGTGCCTCTTTCACAGTTCACATTGGTTGCATACAGATGAAAAACCCAGGACCTCAGATAAGTTACTAAAGTTTCTGGAAGTGGTAGGAGCAGTTTGATATAAATATATATTATATCAGTTTGATGTTCTGGCAGTTGATAAACAAAGAACACTAACTTATGCAGGTTTCTTGCATTACAATAGTTGTTTCCCTTACCCCTCAAACGAACAGTTACGAAGCGAGAGTGTGGTGAGGCATTTGGGAAACTTGTTATATCATGCATAATCATAGCCTGTCTGTACCAAGGAAATGCTTAAATCTTGCAGCTTTCATTTCCTTCTTCTTCTTCGAACGCACAGACAGCAACAATTGTTGTCCGCTATATGAGGAAAAATGCGTCACGCTGCCGTTAAGCGCCTGACAAGTCAGGCCCAGCGCATCCGACTTCGGCATAAGAGAATTGTTATCTCTTAGGGCTTTGGAGAGAAAAAAAGCAGGAGAATGGACCAAGAAGGCAGAATGCGTACAAGCAGGAGGTGGCAGGAAGAAAAGGAACAAGGCAGAAACAAAGAGAGTGATTTAAAAAAAAAAAAGAAGGAAATTTCTAGCACAGAATTTCCAGGTGGGGATGCTATTTATACTGACAGGCCCTCGGCAACCCCACGGGGGATTTCATTTCCTATTTGACCTCCAATAATGCATGCGCTGGTTGTCTTCCAGCTAACATTGAAACAGGAGCTTAAACATGATTAATCCATGCACGGTTTTACTGACTAGGTTTGCTTTAGTAACATGCTTTTATCAGTGGAATAATCATTATTACAGTTTCAGTGTGTTGTCTTCCTCATCTTATTTTTGTACGTAAATATATGTTTTAAAAAAATTAATTCAATAAAATCATACATAATCAATTGGACAGAAAAAGTCATGGTCCTTGTCATTCTATAGAAATCGAGGGTTTTTGTTGTTGTTTTATTTTGTTTTTACCTTAGTCTTGCCCTTGTCTGCCTGTTTCTTGGCATCTGAAAAGAGATCTCGTTAATTTTCTGGAGTAGGCCAAGGTCCAAGCGAATTGGTGTGAACAAATTAATACCTCCATACCAGCGGGAAAACGGAACGCTTCCCTCTCAGAGACGTTCTGTGGAAAGCCCTCTTGGTTTTTCACACACACACACACACACCGCCACCACCACACCACACCTCCACCATCACCACCACCAGCTTAACCAAATCGAAAACCTGCAGGTCCTACCTTTAATTCCAAAGTTTTATAACAGTTTTCAGCTTTTAATAACAGTTTTCACGTTTCTTTCTTATTTCAAAATCATACAATCATTAATATTTCATCAGTGAATCAGACAGGAGTAATAAGGTTAGAATCGATCCGAACCTGAGACCCCTCACAGCACAACCTCTCCACATGAAAAATGGCTACCACAGAGAAACAAATGTATGCCAGAGATAATTAATCAATCGCACAGGTGACAAGTAATCACAGATTAATGACTCGTAACGAAAAAATAATAATTGATGGCAAACTATTTTAGCACGAACCCTAAACAAATACGAACCCAAATTAAACAAAGTGATTAAATGGGTGTCACAACATGACAAGAATAAACAACAAATGTTTTTAAAATGAGATGAAACCGATTGCCAATCTCTCTTTTGTCTTTCTGTGTGTATGCCTGTCTGTCTCTATGTATATCGTTCTGTCTGTCTGTCTGTCTGCCAATCTATGTCTGTTTGTCTCTGTGTCTGTCTGTCTGTCTGTCTCTGTCTGTCTGTCTGTCTCTCTCTCTCTCTCTCTCTCTCTCTCTCTCTCTCTCTCCATGTTTCTCAGGTCTGTTGCCCTGTCTCTGTCTGTCTGTCTGTTGTTGCTGTTGTTGTTGGGGTTTTTTGTTTGTTTTTTTGCATTGACCCTTGTACGGAAATCGAGCCGTTTTAAGATTTTGATACAGCCTGCCTAGGTTTAATTCCTACATGTTGTCAGTACTTCCGATATGGCTGTGAAACATTTGTATGAGATATCAAATAAATAGGTGCTAATTTTCTACCAGGTAAAACAAATCTTCAATCGAGTTTTTCTAGTAGCTGTGCTTGTTGTTTTATAATTAAGAACCGTTACAATCTTGTTTTGATATGTTTTATTTCCTTTTTTTCCCCTTCAAAATTTGCTTGCGTGCAGTTTTCTTTATTTCGTGTACTTCTTTTTGGCAAATCATGCACGTGGTCAGTTGTACCATAACAAGCCATGACCTGAAAACGATGTGGGTCAAGAAAGGTAAACTTTCCCGTCAAAAGCGACTGTGGGACCTGTTGTCAGCTTTACAGTGGCTCACAGAGTGAGGTTTAGCCTTAACAAAGCGTGTAGCTGAGGAAAGAAGCAGCTTCCTGTAAACGTTATGTCGTCACGTGAAGTGCCAGTTATGTAGATGTGTAAATCTTATGTCTTCACGTGAAGTGCCAGTTATGTAGATGTTGTGTAAATCTTATGTTGTCACGTAAAGTGCCAGTTATGTAGATGTTGTGTAAATCTTATGTTGTCACGTAAAGTGCCAGTTATGTAGATGTTGTGTAAACCTTATGTCTTCACGTGAAGTGCCAGTTATGTAGATAATAATAATATATGGAATTTATATAGTGCTGAATCTTGTAAAGCAACAAATCAAAGCGCTCAGATGACAATTTTTTTCTCTCGAGGATAATGGAATAAGCACTCATGTGCTTTTTTACATCCAGTCCCCATGTGTATGCGGTTTTGTAAATTTTGTCATCTATTCCCACCGGCACACAATGGCCTACTCTTTCGAAAAGCGGAACAGGATTTAACGTGTGCGCAAGATGTTCTGCATGCGTTCGCACACGGGGCCTCGGTTTATATTCTCATCCGAAGGACTTTGTGTAAACCTTATGTCGTCACGTGAAGTACCAGTTATGTAGATGTTGTGTAAATCTTATGTTGTCACGTAAAGTGCCAGTTATGTGGATGTTGTGTAAATCTTATGTTGTCACGTAAAGTGCCAGTTATGCAGATGTTGTGTAAACCTTATGTTGTCACGTAAAGTGCCAGTTATGCAGATGTTGTGTAAATCTTATGTTGTCACGTAAAGTGCCAGTTATGTAGATGTGTAAACCTTATGTTGTCACGTAAAGTGCCAGTTATGTAGATGTGTAAACCTTATGTTGTCACATAAAGTGCCAGTTATGTAGATGTTATGTAAATTTAATGTTGTCACATGAGGTGCCAGTTATGTAGATGTTATTTAAACCTTATGTAGTCACATGAGGAACAAGTTATGTAGCTGTTACGTAAAATTATATAATGTTACATGAAGTGCCAGTTATGTAGATGTTATGTAAACCTTATGTAGTCACGTGAGGTGCCAGTTATGTAGATGTATGTATGTTCTATTGTTACGTGAGGTGCAAGTTATGTGGATGTTATGTAAACCTTATATTGTCATGTGAAGTTATGTAGATGTATGTATGTTCTATTGTTACGTGAGGTGCAAGTTATGTGGATGTTATGTAAACCTTATATTGTCATGTGAAGTGCCAGTTACACACACACACACACACACACACACACACACACACACACACACACACACACACACACACACACACACACACACACACACACACACACACACAGGTCCAACCTTTAACAGTTTCCATATTGCATTTTATTGCACGAGTCATACAACCTTCAACATCTCATCGGTAAGATCACATGGGTAAAATACATTTACAACAGACTTGAACCTGGGATCACACTGGCTCACAGATGGAAAACAGACAATAGGATGAGAAACAACAACAAAAATGGCACAGATAGAAAATGATGTTGAAACAGTAATACATGTGACAAATAAGCACATTAACACGGATGACAAGTAATCAGAGATGGCAAACTGTCAGCACAGATTAAAACAAAATTGTGATAAACAAAGCAAACTAAATTATGGATGAAATGGATGCCATATAATGACAAGAATATGATAAAGGTACTAAATTTAGACAGAGATTTGTGGAAATATATATATATATATATATATATATATATATATATATATATATATATATATATATATCTCTCTCTCTCTTTGGGGAGAGAAACAAGAAACAGAAATTAAGGAAAATGATTCTAACAGACCTGACACACTGTAACTACGTCTATCTGTAAACAGCTATCTGTAGCTCAAATCGTAGACACGTATGCATTGGCTAGGCCATGTCGTGCGCACAGACAACAGACGGATCCCTAAAGATCTCCTCTATGGAGAACTTGCGCAGGGAAAACGTCCCACAGGCAGACCACAGCTGCCATTGAAAGACGTGTGCAAGAGGGACTTAAAAGCCCTAAACATCAGCCAGAACGACTGGGAAGCAACAGCCCTCAAACGGTCAGCCTGGAGACAGACTGTGCAGAAAGGTCTCTCCAAATTCGAAGAGAGACTTGCTCAGAAGCACAAGGCAAAGAGAGCGAGAAGAAAGGCTGCAGCCCAGTGTCAGACTTCATCTGTGCCCTCAGCCACAGGGATTGTCTGTCATTCCCGTGTCGGAGCTGGCCAGCCACAACCGACGCTGTACCAGAATGAACACATAGAGCGCAACTCCATAGTCTTCAGACACTGACGGCTGCGAACGAATCGTAGATACCCCAGGGATTAAGCTTTTCCACCTCCCTGTGTCTAAATAAAGTAGCACCACCATGTGTATCAGACCAGGCTGCTTGACCTTCTACTTCTCCCTTCTCTAACCTCCCCTCTGTTGACACTATGGGTCAAGATCAATGCTTCCACTTGTTCTCCACAAATCTTTCCGGTTTTTGGGGAGTAAGGTGACTGGAATGAGATTAATTTGTCTTAGCTTAAAACATGTTTTTAAAATTCTAAAACCCCTTTATTAGTCCTTGTCACTGGGTGTGGCAGCTTACGCCAAACTCGGTGATGCCCACATGGGAGACAGGCGAGAGTTCTGGAAACACTGACAGGATGTCAGAATCTAGCTATAGACAAGAATACTTATAATGTGCACATGTGCTTACAGACACATGGCAATGGACATATTGCAAAAGAGAGAGAGAGAGAGAGAGAGAGAGAGAGAGAGAGAGAGAGAGAGAGAGAGAGAGAGAGAGAGAGAGAGAGAGATTAAATCTCATCGATGCAGTTAAGAACAGGATTCACAAGCGAGGTTTCGAAAACATTTCTAAAAAAAAAAATTAAAACATTCTGATGAAATTGGCAAGTCTGTAAAATACTTCTAGCCAAACCTGCACCTCCCCCCTTCAAAATCTGCAAAAGGGGGTCTTTTGTATTTTGGTAACACCTTTCTCCACTTTCAATTCTCTTTTGCAACAGACAAAGAAACAGATTACTTCCCATTCTCTTCCCGCTCTCCCTGTCTAAGCTGTCTTTACTAGAAGGGAGGTCATGCAGTGATACCTTTCCTTTCCTTTTCCTTCAGCTGGCCTGAAGATCGATGGCAGGATGGGACAACTCAATTAAAGACAGGGGCTCGCTAATTCGGAACCTCAGCATTCCCCCTGCTTTTACAATGGCAAGGTGACCAGAGGCGTGAACTCGATAGAAACGGCGTTGCCAGGTCTGAATATTGATACTGCCTGCTATCTGTTCTCCAGCATTATAGAAAATGAAGTTTAGGAAAATTGAGGCGAAGGTTGATGAAATGGGTGAGGGAGATGACATTGTATGTATTCTCTTTTTTTTCCTTTTTGACTTTTGTCTTTGTTTTTTTCCCATTTCTCTGTTTCTTAGGTTATTGTTTTATTTATTTGTTTGTGTGCTTTAGTTTTGTTGTTGTTTAAAAACCTTATACGGTCAGAATCACGAACTACATGGCAGGCAGACTAAAATACAAACTAAAGCCACATTCCGGTTTCACTGCTTATCAAAAATAGACAAATCATTAAGCATTTCCATCCTTTATGATTGGTTACTTTTTCAAGGTTTCTTTTTTTATAGTCTTTTCTTTCAAGGATAATGGAATAAGCACTCATGTGTTTTTATTACATCCAACCCCAGTAGGGGCCTATGTATGTGGTTTTGTAAATCTTGTCATCTATTCCTACCGGCACACAATGGCCTACTCTTCCAAAACGCGGAACAGGTATACATGTGTGTACAAGATGTTCTGCGTGCGTTCACAAACAGGACCTCAGTTTATAGTCTGATCCGAAGGACCTTGGGGGGAGGGAGGTGGAGGGAGAGTGGAACTAGAACCCATGTTAACTCCAGGAGAAAAAAAACCCTTGAACGGGATTCGAACCTGGGTGAGCAGATCACGAGCGCAGTGCACAATGCTCTAACCATTAAATGTACTTCAGTTTAAACAAGGGGAAACTTAATAAAAACAACAACAGCATAACAACACAAAAACATCCACGCAGTGTAGTCTTCAAAACTATGCAGCCAGTGTTCTTTTGAAACAAGTTGATCAAGTTTAGATGAAACCCCCTCTAAGCACAAATTCATGAATCTAGGTAGCCCTGTGGCCCTATCAAAGGGCTACATCTGTCATTAAAATTTGCTGCAACCAGTACACGCCATTCATTCTGAAAAAAGTCCTTTGAATGGTTAAAAAAAAATCACACAGTTCCCTATGAACTTAACAAACCTACTACAACATAAAAAAACATGCTGACAAATCAAATACATAATTTTCACATTATTTCATTTGAGAAGTGTAGTCAAGAAAAATAATCACACCTGACAGATTATTAAGGATTATGATGAGCAGGCTTGACATGCACTTCAAATGCATAAACTAATAACAAGACCATTCGATTCTTTTCAAAACACATTGTGCGACAACAGCTCTCTGGAAAAAAGAGTCCCGACACATCACGACACAGACACTATCCGGCACCATAGTGGAGATAACTGCCTTCATTAGTCAAGTTGTTGAGCACATCCTTGCTGTGGAAACTTTCCCGCCCTAGGATGGCTATCTCTTCCGGACGATTTGACCAGTTCGTCTGCTCCAGAGTGGCCACTCCTATCTGATGCTGCAGTTCCAGAAGACTTTCTGTCGGAGACTCGGTCAGACGAATCTCGTTGCTGGATGGCGTGGTATCGTAACTATGCATGTTGATGGGCACAGAATGATTATGACACTTACGTGCTGAAGACCATCTGCTGTTCCTAAACGTTCGGGTGAACTTTTTGGACGAGCATCCAAACTTGTTTTGAGATCGCCCGGCGTTGCTTATTGTGACGTCTATCTGATTAAAGTCATGGCAGGAATTGGACTTTTCGTCGTGGTCCGCTAAAAAGACTCGTGGACGTCGCCGGAACTGACAACGTAATATCCGGCGGAAGGCGAACTGAAATTCTCGGCTGGAGCATGCGTAAATGATAGGGTTCATGAGCGAGTTGCCATAGCCCAGCCAGAAGAAGACGCTGAAGAGCAGCGGTGGGATGTTACAGCTGGAGCAGAGAGAGCCTGAAACACAAACCATAATCAGTTTCTTTGGTGTGATATCAAAGCCTATAATTACGTTGAATCCAAACCATAAGTTAACATTTACTTTAATACTCGGGCATGATTGATGGGAAACAATCAAAAAATCTGCCCTCTGACACACACAAAAACAAACAAGCAAAACCCCACACACATTTATCCACAAACAAACAAGCAAACAAAACAACGGCATATAAAACAAAAAACAAAAAACCAAACCCCTCTATCCTTTAAAAGGCCACCTCTTACAGGTCGAGTCGCAAAGTCAAAAGTGCCCTCCTAGTTAAACAACAAACACACACAAAGAAAACAAACAAAAACAGACTTTACAAATTGTGGTACTGTCAGATGTCCACTTACCTAAATGAACAACTGAATTGATCATGAAATCTACAATCGAATTCATCTGTTTATTCAAAGCTGATGCCATGGTGTCATAGTTGGGAGGGTTTCTCAAGCTAAAAAGAAAAAAAGAAAAAGACCCCCCCCCCCCAACCCCACGTTATCTATTGTTTATCAGTAGTTGTATGGTCTTCGAGGAATTGGAGTTAAAATTGATACCACACACTCCCTATTAGCATTAAAAACCAAAAACCACTGAAGAAACTATATCAAAATTATTATTCAGGCAGAATAGCTCAGTCCGATCTCTAGTCTGATACCATACATGGAGTAATCTGATGAACAGCTCTCTACCAGTGTGCAGCACCACAGTGACCCTTCTAAGAGGTATGTGAAGAAGAGAGGGAGGAGTTTAAACTTGAAATGAACTGCCAAGCAGAATAGATGAAACAAAAAATTAAGAGATGACTCATCAGTTCCTCAAATGGGAAACAAATGGCCGATCAACTTGCTTGATACTGATCATGCCTGTAGTGAATAATTATACCTGGACGTGACAGCCGCTGGCCTCTCAGAGAGACTGTTCAGAAGTCCCATTCGTATGCTGAAGGGCGTATGGTTAAACACATGTAATTATGCACAGGCTACTGGGCACGCACATGCGCACATGCACACATATGCTGTGAGTGTGCTTGAAAACACACTCTGTGTGTGTGTGTGTGTGTGTGTTTGTGTGTGTGTGTGTGTGTGTGTGTGAGAGAGAGAGAGAGAGAGAGAGAGAGAGAGACAGACAGAGAGACGGACAGACAGACTGAGAGACTGAGAGACAGAGAGAGACAGAGAGACAGAAACAAACCAAGAGGGAGTAGAGAGGTAGCACAAGAACGTTTTTTCCGCTTTCAGAGGACATGTTTTTCTTTGTTACAATTTCAGCAGTGGGGAATCACGTTTGGCGCACAGCCCACAGCCTGGGCCCTCCCAATCCACTCCAGGAAATGTCAACCCAAAGTGGAAGGTTAGAAAGGGATTTAGACATGATGGATCTTGGCGCAAATTTGCTAATGTAGGTCACGGGATCGGAGATATAAAGTTAAAATCTTTCCAGATAAAGCCCATTGTTGCATTGCGGGATCGAAGATATAAAGTTAAAATCTTTCAAAGAGAAGCCATTTCTCGAAATGTGAGATCGAAGATATAAAGTTTAAATGAAAGTTGTTTCTCTCACTTTAAAGACAGAAAAATCTGTATTTCATCGTGATAAGCAGTAAAGCACTTCAAAAAAGAAGAATAGGCTATTTCTTCACGAATTGTTGATATAAAAAAGGTTGTATCTGGGAGCATTGTCAGTGGGGGACAATTCTGATGCCAGTTGCTGACCTTCGGGCCAACTTGTCCAGTAGAGATGTCTCCCTGACATGTTTCAGAGACCTAAACTCCTGCTAATCTTGTTGCAACGTAGAGTATCACTTCCTAACTGTCTGAGGGCCATCAGCATAGGTTGGTTTCATGATGACTCAACATTGTGAATCCTCTACCAGGCAATACACGGGGTAGTTTTGCCATTAAAATGGTTACCTTTGTTTTTGTGTCTACTTTAGGTAGAGATATGCTCCACCGGGATAAGGAGTTGGCCAAGACACACTGCACTGCTTAAAACTTCAGTGTGGTACCCATGTGACTCTTCACAGGGTAAAGGGAAGGACACTGTGTTTAAAATGAGCTTTGAAATCTGGGATAGATGTTTCAAAATAAAACACCTGAAAAGAGTCTTCTCCCCTTTGCGTTTGGTGGTTGATGAAGTTTCCTTGTTTCTTGACTTGTTCTAACTTCAGTAGCATCCATCTATAATTGTGAAAATATTAACAGGAAATGTCAGTCCTTTTATTTCCATATACGGTAAAAATGATTTATATGATGATTTTATTTGTACATAATTATAGACTATTATTCCAAGAGGGCATGGTAACATTCTTTATGGAAAGGACCGGGCCACTGCAGTTAGAAAATAGGTAAACAGAAAAAGGCAAAGGTGTTCCCACAACCTATGCAGTCATTAGACAGCGAGGTGTCAAAGACCCCAGCTTCTCTATGGGCCAGCATTTTGAGGGCGGCACCCATCTCCTCTCCCTCGCTGCCTTACCTTCCCTATCCCTAAAGAGGCAAGGTGCCTATTTACAGCTGGATGAAAACGTTTCCAGAGAGCGCAGCGCCACCCATTATCATATAAAAAAATTATTGTCTGCATGTATATTTGTTTCCCTATCAGAGCGGCTTTTTCCCTCTAAAAGTTTGCCTCTTGATGCTGTGGATTTTCTTTTGCATATACTAAATCTGCGTTGCACACGGGAGGGACCTCACTTTATCATCTCCTCTAACAGACTAACATCCATACCACCATTCAAAAGTCTAGTGAATGGGGGAAAAGCTCAGGTTCAAGGAGGAATCGAGCTTACACATCTTGCTTTCAAAGCACTCACTTTACCTCTAGACCATCGATCCACATTGCACAAGCACTGAAGCACCATGTAGAAGAAAAGTGTGTTTGCTCTGATCTTCCCTGCATTTTCATAGCATCCATCACCACAGTAAGTAATCTCAGGGGGGGTCTGCGTGAACAAAGAACAGTGCTGCGTGCTTCGTCATGTCGATGCAAGATTTTTTTCTTTGGTGGCCCTGTTCCCCAAGGCTGCCTGGTATCTATTGCTTGTCAGCTGGTGGTCAGTGTTGGTATTGGCTGTTCATCATGCTCTTTTACCGCTACATCATTCCGAGTCCCTCTGGGTCTTTCTCTCTCTCTCTGTGAACTGAAGGTGTTAGGCTGGCAGAATATGTAAATATAAAAAAAAAGGAAATTGCAATGTGTGGATTAATTGTGTGTGTGTGTGTGTGTGTGTGTGTGTGTGTGTGTGTGTTGTGTGTGAGAGAGAGAGAGAGATATATATATATAAAGAGAGAGAGAGTGCGCGCGCGCGCGCGCGCGCGCGTGTGTGTGTGTGTGTGTGGTGTGTGTGTTCTTGTTGCTGTTACTGTCGTTGTGTTTCTGTTGTGTTGGTGTGTGCTTACAGTTTCCTAAATGAACTTTCCGCAGAGAGAGAGAGAGAGAGAGAGAGAGAGAGAGAGAGAGAGAGAGAGAGAGAGAGAGAGAGAGAGAGAGAGAGAGAGAGAGAGAGAGAAGGGGGCATTTATACTGTCACACCCCCTCCCATCATTCACCTCCCAACCTGTAAATAAGATAGGTGTATGAAGCAGAGGAGTCAATTTCCGTACAATAAGTATCATTATTGTTGAGTCTTTGACTTGTTTCCACATGTTGTCAGTTTATTATGAGATATAAATCACAAGGCAGGTACATTGGCTGTAAACATAGACAAAAGATTCTACTATTCAATCGCGTGATCTTACAGTCATAACAATCTTTGGCCAAAGTGCATGATAATCATGTCAGTAAAGAGACAAGTTGTTATGTTAGTTTAGAATCGCAACGTTAGACACCTAGGGATGAAGGAAGGAAGTATTCAAAACCATTCAAATTACCGTCGCATTGAGCGCTCATAAACATACAAGCATGCATGCTGCAAAGGAGTGTGCAATTGCGATGCATACAGTTCATGTTGTGTCGCGTCCACGCTGCATTGCATGCGCATGCAAATAACTCACAGCTATCTTCTACACATAACAAAAGACTAACATCAATCCACATCACACACTAACCACACTCACAAACACGGACACAACACATCAAAAAAGAACAACTCTTCTCTGTTAGTCTTAAATCCCAAATAAACCACATGAAGAAAGAAGTACAAAACCATTCAAAACACGTGACATGCCGGACCCACAAACAAACGAAGCACATCCAAAATGATCACACAGCACATCATACCATCTCTCTCTCTCTCTGTCGTCGTCCACAGAACGCACACACACACCCACACTCACACACACACCTCTTTCACACACACACACACACACACACACACACACACACACACACACACACACACAACACACACACACACACACACACCACACACACACACACACACACACACCTCTCTCACTCTCACACCCTCACTCCTCACACACACACACACTCTCTCTCTCTCTTCACTCACCCCACTCACATGCTCCTCACACACCCACACAAACACAACAAACCAGCCCGTGCGAACGCACTAACGCACACACATCCTGTTCCCTTTCAAAAAGTAGCCATTTCCGGTGAACAGATGACAAAATTGCAAACTGCAACACACGGATAGCAAACAACACAGAGTCTACCATATCCCGATACAAAACAAAATAAATAAATCTCTCTTAACCAGTAACCTGCAATTACATTGCTGGCATTCAACAGATTATTATCACAAAGAGCGTTTGCAGTGGAAAGCCACAGAGAGGAAAAACATTCTGATTGGGTCACCTTGTGAAGGGCTTAGCAGTTAGATTGCATTCATTAACACAGTTCCTCCAGTGACTTGTCCTTAAACCCCGTGATTAGCATTTCTAAATTTAACCTCTCTGTCCATTCAGCAGATCAAGATTGTCAGCCATTACTGGAATTGTTGTTGCTGGTGTTGCTGTTGGTGGTAGTGGTGTTGTTGCTGTTGCTGGGTATTGTTTACTGTTGCTACTGTGGTGATGGTATTATTGGTGGTGTTATTGTTGCATAGACAACAGACAGGCAGAATGCGAGACACATTTACAAGTGGATTTGAAAATGATAACCCAAAGATGTAAAAATAAATGTGAGCTTGAGAGTGAGTGAGCAAGGGGGCAAGTGAGGGGGGGAGAGAGAGAGAGAGGAGGAGAGAGAGAGAGAGAGAAGAGAGAGAGAGAGAGAAGGAGAGAGAGAGAGAGAGAGAGAGAGAGAAGAGAGAGAGAGAGAGAGAGAGAGAGAAGAGGGGTGGGGAGAGAGAGAGAGGGTGGGGAGGGGTTCATCCATAAGTGCACTGGCTCTGGCTTGAAAACATAGGGAAAAGACTTACTTCAATTATCAAAATTCAAAGCGTCTTTGATATTTTCCTTTTTTTGCAGGCGCGCTGCAGCTACACACTCCCTCATCGGTCAGCATGTCCCTAATGACAATTTTGATTTCCACGCCACTTCCAAGTCTGTGATGTCTTCCTGTCAGTCGTAAAGGCTGGCAGATCCTCAAGGTTGTAAAAAATCCACAACAACAACAACAACCAAACTTGACGACAATCACAATTTTATAGGAGGCATCTCTTTTTGGTTTAGCCTCTCAACCAAAAATATGAGCCCTAATGTTTACAGTTAATGGCGACTTGGTATGTTGGACCAGAATAAGCACCACTGTGGATCTCTGAAGTGATTCACTAGCAGTGCATAGCCTCCTCTGTCTGCTGACCTAATAGCGGCTTTGTTGTTGTGGTTGTTCTTCTTCGCTTTAACGTCCTTCCACTTTTATGTGATATTAGAAATAATAGCAGGTTTATAACGAGAAATCTGCGTGTCTACTAGTTCTGTGAATTCAACAGAATAAGTCTGAGTGTCGTTGGGAGTGACAATGTTGGGATGAGAAGCGTGGTGGGAGTATTGGTACAGGAACGCTACAGAAGAGAAGTGTGTTGGTGTCAGTTTTCCTTCTATTCTCACAGCATCCACCGCCACAATAAGTTTATCTTCAGAGTTCTGCCTGTACAAAGGACAGCGCTGCCTGCTTCGTCAAGTTGATACAACACGGCATCACTGACTGTGTGACCCTGGGGAGCTGCCTGGTATTTATTGCTTGTCAGCTGGCGGTCAGTGTTGGAATTGGCTGTGTGTCAGACACTGAACATCTACACCATTCTGAGTCCCTTCCTGTCGAGTCTCTCTGCACTGAAGGTGTCTCAGGATGGCAGTGTAGGGTTTATAAATGAAAAAGCAAGGTACAGTGTGTGTATTTGCGCGCGCCCGCGCGTGTGTGTTTGCATGTGTGCATAGTGTGCGTGCATGAGAGTCTGTGTGCGCATGTGTATTTCATTGAGAGACATGTCACAGAAAGGGTAAAGAACTGACAGAGACAGAGGGACAGAGAGATTGTGATAAAAATTATCTTGTTTCTACCAATAAATAATTAATACTCCACCCCTTTCCAAGATTTTTCGAAAGTGGAACCAGTAATAAGAACACAAGTCAACAATAGCCAGATGATTTTATTATCAACTAATATTTCATGTGTGCAGCGAGTTGTCTTTTGGTCAAAGAATATACACACACGCACATAAAGAGAAAAAAACATTGTTTAATCTTATTCTTAAAACCACAAAAATACAACCTTAACAGGTTGGGTTTATAAGAAGCATTTTAAGATAACCACACACACACACACACGCACGCACGCACGCACGCACGCACGCACGCACGCACGCACGCACGCACGCACACACACACACACACACACACACACACACACACGTTCCTGTCAAATCCCAGATAAGAGCAAGAAAATCCTGTGGCCTTACAAGAAAGACATTGGCGTTGGACATCCAGCGATGGAAGGATGGGTCCCTCATTTTACTTCTGGCATCTGAAGTGTTTTTTATTTTTTAGGTCATTTAATTTCTTTTCCGATTGTCACTCTCTGGGTTGCATGTGTGTGTGTGTGTGTGTGTGTGTGTGTGTGTGTGTGTGTGTGTGTGTGTGTGTGTGTGTGTGTGTGTGTGTGTGTGTGTGAGTGAGTGAGTGAGTGACTCTTTGTGTGTGTGTTTGTGTGTGTGAGTGTGTGTGTTTGGGAAGGAATTAAAATAGAAATATTGATATATTTTGTAACTATCAGATTGACTGATCTATGATCCAATGAAAACACTGATGAAAAGAATTCTGTAATAAACATTTCTTCAACCCTCGTTTACATTTAAATATGTTGCGGATAACTTGAAATAACAACTAGAAATATACTAAGTCTAAAAAATAAATGTTCGATGTATAACTTGACAAAGTATCACACTGATAGTCACAAAGCTTATTTAAAATTAAAATAAAAAAGCTACACGTCTTAGCAAAGTTGAGAAACAGAGAGTACCCTTCCGATTATACTGCTGTCATTCTTACCAACCAGAAAACCAAGAAACCGCAATATTTTGTAGTGTCTTCTGTGGCCTTTCTTGTCTGGGGCTATCCACAGGTGATAACAATGACCACGGCAAAGTTACTGATTGCAGTAGGCTCTGCAATATGCACAGGTGGTTTACTATTGGCTTGGCGGTAAGTAAGAGCACAATATAGTTTACAGAATACTATGTTCCTGTTAATCAAATTGGCAGAATCGAGTGACTGTTAAATGCAAAGCGAATGCCTTTCTAGGGTCTGTTTTGCTGGCTATTGGCAAGTGAGATTTATTTTTTAAAGTTTTTACCATAAGCATTACTGGCTTTAAGTTATGTTTCTTTTGTGTGTTTGGAGTAATAAACTGATCTCCTTGTTCAATATATAAATATCAGCTCCTGTCTTCGATTCTCTTTCTGAAAAAAAACCCCACTCACATTTTGTGGTCGATGTGATTGCATTGAATTCAGTTTTTATCAAAAGCGTGAGAAATGTAAAAGATGACATTAAACCCTTTATCTTGTTGACTCTGAGCTACTTTGTTTTTCTTCGTATTTTGTTTTTTTTCTGAGGAGGGACTATTCATAGTTTCTTGAAGTAGTAGCAATCCAATATTTCATTATCTTAAAACGTTAAGCAATCGCTTCCTTACATCCAATTTAAGACAAATAATATATACCATAATACCATTTTTGCTTTACTGTTTAGTTTATCTTCAATGCTTTGAAACCAGCTGCTTGTCTAAATCTTGCATTCAAGCTGTAGATGCAGGCAGTCAAGATGTATGTTGCGGCTCTTTCGTGTCTTTTTGTGTGAGAGAAGTGTAGTTGTTGCACCAGAGGTTTAAGTCAAGGTGTTGACAGTAAATCATGGTAAGTTCCTTATATATACACAGAGTTGTCTCTTCCCATCTCCTACACTTTCTTGCTGTGTGCTCCCTCCCTCTCTCCTTTTTGTCAGAAGGATTCGATAAGGGGAAAAAGTTTTGTTCACAGAGAAGGCAGCAGTCTGCTGATGTGCATGTCTAGATGCTGCTCTTGCAAGCTGCAAGTTGCTAAAGGCTGAGATAAGAGAGAGACAGCGTGTGTGTGTGTTGTGTGTGTGTGTGTGTGTGTGCGTGGTGTGTGTGTGTTGTGTGGTGTGTGTGTGTGTGTGTGTGTGTGTGCGCGTGTGTTTGTGTGTGTGTGTGCGTGTGTGTGTGTGTGTGTGTGTGCGTGTGTTTGTGTTTGTGTGTGTGTGTGTGTGTTGTGTGTGTGTGTGTGTGTGTGTGTGTGTGTGTGTGTGTGTGTATGTGTGTGTGTGTGTGTGTGAGTGAGAGAGAGAGAGAGATAGAGGGAGAGAGAGAGAGAGGTAGAGAGAGAGAGAGGCTGGCAAGTGGGCAGATGACATTTGTATTCTTTAAGCATAATCGTAGAGAAGTCATTGAATCACAAAATTAGATTTTTTTAGTGTGAGAAAGAGACAGTGTTGTGTGTGTGTGTGTGTGTGTGTGTGTGTGTGTGTGTGTGTGTGTGTGTGTGTGTGTGCGTGCGTGCGTGCGTGCGTGCGTGCGTGTGTGTGTGTGTGCCCTTGCTTTTGTTTTCTTTGGTTCAGTCATTTCTAGTCATGGATTGTGATGCGTTTAACAAAGATTGCACTTTCATTGTTTGTTTGTTTACACAGTTTGTTTGATTTCTTCTCTTAGTTTCATTCATTTGATGCTAGTTTGGTTTGTTTCGGTTTTGTCACATTTTCATTTGCTTTGTTTGTTTTGGTCTTGTTTGAGCCATTTGTTTGGCTAACTGTGTGTTCCTCCTTCCCTTTCTGCCCTCCCTCTTTAATCAAGATAATGTCATTCTTTGATTAAAAACCGAAAAAAGTTGTACCAGTTTCTTTGCAATGAGCTATGATTGCTACATTTTCATTTGGTTGATTGTTGATTGTTTTCTGTCTACAATATAGAAACATACAGCGGCTTCATTCACACATTGATATTCCAATGGCTGCCAAATGCAGAAAATTTGAATATTAAAAAAAAAATACAAATAATCATACTGTAGGTGTGCAAGACACAGAAAAATATTACATACCAAAGTAAAAGGAAAGAAACAAGCGAATAAACTTAACAACAAAAAGCAATGACAACAATGGCAACCAAGCACCTCTCCAAAAAAAAAACAAAGTGAGAAAAAGATTACACAAAAGAAAATGCAAAAACTAATAAGAAATATTACAGGTTTTTACACAGAAGACACAACACGAAAGAAAATACATGGTTAAGCTTTCAAGCAAGTCCATGCTAAACAACAAGTCTGCAGGGTTTTCTGCAAACTTGTGCTGAAAACCAAGAACTGACAGGGTTAAACAAAACAAAAATTAATATGCCAAAGGTTTGCTTTATTCCCACCGTGATAGAACACTAAAAGTTAAACATTAGCGTGTGCTCCACATACTCTGAATGACCTTGTCTTTGAAGAGAAATAAGCGTGATAAATATTGCCTCACTGTGTTGTATTGCTTTTATTTGCACAGTTTTGTATAGCACTGTATTGCATTGAATAAGCCTTGATTTGTATTGTATTGCATTGTATGGTATGGTATTGTATAGTATTGCATTGTATAGTATTGTATTGCATTGCATTGGTTAGCTTTGTATTGTATTGCATTGCATTGGTTAGCTTTGTATTGTATTGCATTGCATTGAATTGTATGGTATTGTATTGCATTGGGTAGCTTTGTATTGTATTGCAATCTATGGTATTGTATTGCATTGGGTAGCTTTATATTGTATTGCATTGTATGGTATTGTATTGCATTGCATTGGGTAGCTTTGTATTGCATTGTATTGTATGATATTGTATTGTGCATTGTGTGGTATTGTATTGCACTGCATTGGTTAGCGTTGTATTGCATTGTATTGCAATGTATTGTATAGCACTGCATTGCACTGAATAGCACTGCATTGTATTGCATTGTATTGTATTGTTTTGTGCATCAACAGATTTTTGTCTATGTCATACAGACTACACTTCCCCAGTGAAAAGTTTGTTGTCACAATTCCGCGCAACCAATAACCAATCCTTCCCCCCCCCCCCCCCCCCCCCCCCTGTCCTACACAAATTAGTTGTGGCTTTTTATGACAGAGTTTTTTTACCACAGACGACCGCCTTCCCAGGGGAAGTGTGAAGCCACAGTACCGCCCCACCAATCTTTTCCCCGTCTGCGTGGAAATGAGTGTGCCTTTGGGAGTGGGATTTTAGTGTAGAGTTTGACCAGAGGCGACTCTCCTGTTATTATGGGTTCCTTATAATATGTACTAAATGTGCATTAACACACACCACACACACACACACACACAACACACACACACACACACACACACACACACACACACACACACACCCCACACACAAGCGCCGTGCACGTGAGCACGTATTCGCGCGTGTGCGTGCCCATCCCGCCCCCCCCCCCCCCCCCACACACACACAGAGGCACACAAGCGCACGCGCACGCACGCACACGCACGCACGCACACGCACGCACGCACACATACACGCACGCGCGCGCGCGCACACACACACGCGCGCGCGCGCGCGCACGCACACACACACGCACACACACACGCAAACTTTTTGACTTCTCTGAACGGATAACAAGACCATCCCTAAAGTTGTAGTGAAATGGACGATACAACCAAGCTTTGCATCAGTTATCGTTAATGTTCACATCAAGGATCCCACATTTCTTCTAGACTGGCGCGTAACAACTTTGAAACTACTTCACCACCAGCAAACTGGAGAGAAGTTTACCAAAGTAAACACACACAGATTCTTAAACAGCTGTGTCTTCAGGGCTTTGGGCAGCCAGTCACTGTGGTATTGACTGCAGAATAAGCTGTTTCACACCGCCATCTCCTTATTCCCCCACTGACCCAGACGGAGATGTCAATCTGCTTCAGTTCACTCCATGAATAACAACATCCACGCTCACTGATGTATGTACAGGGGTGTTTGTTTATTTATTCATTAATTCTTTTGTTTCGAGGATAATGGAATAAGTACTCATATGCCTTTTTCATCCAGTCTTCTTGTGTATACAGTTTTGTAAATTTTGTCATCCGTTCCCACCGGCACACAATGGCCTACTCTTCCGAAAAGCGGAACGGGTTTTAACGTGTGCGCAAGATGTTATGCGTGCGTTCGCACACGGGACTTCGGTTTATAGTCTCATCCAGACTTTTAGGGTAGAGTGGATTCGGCAGTGATGTCAACTTCGGACGAAAAATCCGCTTGAACCAGAATCGAACCCGGGTCAGCAGACCACGAATACATCACTCTAACCACCAGGCTATCCCGTCCCCCTAACGTATCTAACCTTCATTAGGGCTGGGGGGCACACAGTAGAAACCCACCAAGCTATTGATGTCTTTTTGAAGTGATCATTGGTATTCTGGGTCTTTGTTTCAGTCGCCCTATCCTTTGAACGTTCATTACACCTTTAAATACCCCCCATTTGTCAAGGAAAGTCACAGTAAATGTTTAACCTTTTTTTCTACAGACGTCAACATGTTTTGGAATTCTACACCCTGTTTAACAGTTAAAAAATACCCCAAACAAACAAACAAACACTCACTAAACTGGTATCCTTTTTGAAATAATTAATGGAAACGAAGACTTCAAATTGTTGACATACCCGTTATGTTACATGTGGGCACTAAAACAAGACAGAAGAATTTTGCAGACACAAAACAGCATTTCGTTCAGTAACTGCTCTTTGTTTTGTATCGTTTGACCATTTGAAAAGCAAAACGATTAGATGTCTCTCCAACAAATCAAATGAATTTCGAGAGGTATTAATAGAAAATGCATATTAGGGTATTGGGGGTGGGGTGGGAGGGGGGGTATGCTCAATGATTTTTCAGCTCCTGTGATAATTTTTGTCAATCCTCAGATGAAATCAACAGAAGCTTCCATATCTTTTAATTATCTCTCGGTCTCTCTTCATGTGTCATCTATCTGTTTGAATGTCCGTTCATCTGTCTCGCTTTCTTTTTTCTCTACAGAGCACAGTGTTAAAAAAAAAAAGCCCCTCAGAGCTTATGTGTTTAATACCATTAATAAACTAATTCGAATTTGGGTTCAAAAAGAATGTGAGTGTTTTTGGCTGTCTGTCTGTCTCTTATTACCCCTCTGCTCATCAGTGTGTGTGTGTGTGTGTGTGTGTCGTGCGTGCGTGCGTGTGTGTGTGTAAGTGTGTGTATGTGTGTGTGGTGTGTGTGTGTGTGTGTGTGTGTGTGTGTGTGTGTGTGTGTGTGTGTGTGTGTGTGTGTGTGTGTGTGTCGCGCGCGCGCGCGTGTGTGTGTGCGTTCGTGCGTCTATCGCCCTTGACCCTACTCCTCTCCCACAACCCCAATCCTCTCGGCTCCCCCCCCCCCCCTCCCTCCCCCAATGGCTTTCTTTTCACAAATCTCTACTCCTTTTTCCCTGTCCCACATGGTCAGTGAAATACAACGTGGACTTCACCTGGATCAATTAAAGAGCTTTGAAATGTCTGCACTGTGCCCCAGTGTTGCCCTTCCATTGGAAAAGATCAAATTCATCAGCAACAGACTGTCACGAATGAACGTGCCCGCCTGTCTCTGTCTTTTTACCTCTGTCCTTTTTCCCCCCTTGCCTTGTCTCTGTGCCTGTTTTATGCTCTATATGTTATTTATCTGTTTGTCTGTCTGATTAACTGTCTGTCCATCCTCTGTCTGTCTGTGTCTGTCCGTGTGTCTGTCTTTCTGTCTATCTCTCCTCCTTTAGTGTTGTACTTTATTCAAGCTATAGCCAAAAAGCTCTTATATTAACGTGCGTGCGTGCGTGTGCATGCGTGCGTGTGTGTGTGTGTGTGTGTGTGTGCGTGTGTGTGTGTGTGTGTGTGTGCGTGCGTGCGTGTGTGTAGGAGAGGTGAATGCGTGGCTGTGTGTGCACGTATGTATCAAGAAGGAAACAAGAAGTTAGTGTTGAGAAGACAGAGAAAACACCGGAGAAAAGTAAAGGAGAAGTAGTTCAGAGAAGTAAGCCCCATTCTACCCAGTCTTTTGGCTACTCACTTTTTACTGTACACACTTGAAAACAGAAATTGGTCCTGACACAGTAGACTCTAAATCTATGGGGGTTTTTAGCCATGTATTTTCTTTTTTCTTCTTTTTTACAAAACGGCGAATAGTTTCATTTAATCTGTTTTCACCTCCTTCTCTCAAAGACCAGTTTTAGTGAGAAAGAAAAACTGCTGTTTCTGTGGAGAAAAAAGCCAAGTACGTGAGAGGCCTGTAGAGTGAAGTCAGTGATGAATAGGGGCTGTAACACGAGGGAAGTGTAATAGCTTCTTGAAGCATCGTACATTGGAATAGACTTCCTCCCCAAGCATATCATTTTTCTTTTGTTATCTCTGCTTTCTTTTTGTGTAAAGTTTTACATCATAATTATGTTTAAACACAGATGCGTGAATCTGTATGTCTATTCTATACGAATAAATACAAGTCTTGATATGAAATAAAAGATTCATTGGATACAATTCTGTTCTACAAAAAACTTGGTGTGTATAGATACTGTACTGTACTACCGTACTGCATTGCATTCTATAACATTGCAAGTCACAGCAGACATTGAAAACGTCGTGCTGCTCTCCATAGGGACCACACGGCAGGGCACCACCCATTATCCTTTAAAATCTCTGCCTGCCTTTCTGTTTGTCTCTGACATTAAGTCTGTTTGCAAAACTCCGCTAGACAAGGTCAATTCTCTTGTGTACACCAAAGTAAACTTTCTTACAGATTTCGCTTAATGCCCATTGCCTGCTCAACCCCGTCTAATTCGAAAAACGTTGGGGGAAAAATCGGGTGTAAAGAAATGGACAAGAAAAAGTCTACTCTCACACGGGATTTGAACCTCTGAATTTTGTTTTTCAAGATGGGTGCATTGCATAAATTACGTTAAGTCCTTTATACATGAAAAAGCCGTCAATTAAGAAGAAAAGAAAAGCAAAGCAAAATTAAAGCCTCCTCAAAAGAAAAAAGACCCCCCCAGTTAAGTATTAGACGGCGAGCCATGGCGCAGTGGTTAGCGCCTTGGGTTACGGACTGGAAGGTCGCGGGTTCGATTCCCATAAGAGTCATAGGGATTTTTCGGACTCCGGTCGGCTCCTACCCAGAGTGAGTGTGCTGTGGGCTCAGTGGGAAGACTGGGATCACACAGTCGAGCTTCATTCACTTTACGGATGCGAGTTTGAGAGTGTTGCTCAAATTACCTGACCAACACTGCAGGTGTCTGTATCTCTCGGGCCCGGTTGACGCCGGGATACATTATGATAGTAAGCGTAGAGTACAACCCTGTCAAGTAGTCTCAAAGCATATGCACTTCCACAGCAGCATCATTACGTCATCCTCACAGCAGAAAGGACGGTGGCAGGATGGTTAAGACGTTTGCCTGCCAACAAGTAAACCGTGAGGTTCTGGGTTCGATTCCCAGCCTCGCCCTTTCTTCCCAGTTTGACAAAAAAATCGAACTGAATGTCAAAGTCCTTCGGATAAGACTATAAACCGAGGCCCCGTGTGCGAACGCATGCAGAACATCTTGCCCACACGTTAAATCCTGTTCCGCTTTTCGAAAGAGTAGGCCATTGTGTGCCGGTGGGAGCAGATGACAAAATTTACAAAACCGCACACACACGGGGACTGGTTGTAAAAAAATAAAGCACATGAGTGCTTATTCCATTATCCTCGAGAAAAAAAAATCTGAGCGCTTTGATTTGTTGCTTTACAAGATTCAGCGCTATATAAATTCCATACATTATTATTATTATTATTATTATTATTATTATTATTATTATTATTATTATTATTATTATTATTATTATTATTATTATTATTATTATTAATTATCATCATCATCATCATTATTACTATTATTATTATTATTATTATTATTATTATTATTATTATTATTATTATTATTATTATATTATTATTATTATTATTATTATTATTATTATTATTATTATTGTCATTGATCATCATGCAATAAAAAAAAATGCCTCTGATTCGGTGGTCCGGTTTCTCTGGTCTCATGGTGACCTCAGATTCGGTTTCCCCATACACTTCTGTGCCTGTGGTGAGTTAGTGTCAAAGCCTTTGGGGTTGGAGGTTCGGGGGAACGGTCGTTGGAGGGACGTTGTGGTGGTTGCCACCTCGGGTGGGCAACTCACTCAGTCTGGCTCCGCGACTGAGTTAATACTGTCTTTAGTAGGGGGCTTAGTAGGTGGTGTCCTGCGTATGTTAGCTCAGAACAGGCACCACTGAACACCACTAAAGTGACCCAGCAGCAGTGCAGGGCCCCTCTGGCTGGTGGCCCCACTGCGGCCTGATAGTGATGGGCTCCCTGTGGACTTCCGACCCTGAGGATGAGACATAACGAATTTGGGTATGGCTGTGGCGGGGAGATTGGAATGAGCGGCATGGGAACAGCAGGACGGGGGACGTCACAGAAGATGTGGCAGCAAAAAAAAGTATTAGACGGCGAATCATTTAAAAACATGAAAACAATGAATCAATCTTTGATGTAAAAAGAAAAGAGGACAGCAAGTTTGTTGGCTATGTTTTTTGGGGGTTTTTTTTTTGGGGGAGGGAGGGGGAGGGGGTTGTAAGCAAGCGTTATCTCTCTGGTCAAAACGAAGAATGAAGAACCCCAGAAGTATGTGGTGGAAATGCAATACAATTCGAGCATTTGTGCGTAAAAAGGCACTGAATTTCAAAGTGCTAGACTGAAGTGCGCGCATGGCCATGTGTGTACATGCTTGCACGTTCACACGCAGGTGCACATACTGTTCTCTTGTCTTGCTTTTTCCGTCGTTCTCTCTCTCTCTTGTCTCTTTTATGTCTCTCTTTTTCTGTCTCTGTTTCTCTGTCTAACCCCCCCCCCCCCGCTCTCTCTCCAATTCATTTTCTTCACAATTTTTTTCTTCCCTTTGAATTGTATTGTGGCCAAAGAGCCGAAGTACATTAAATTATTTCAGTGTTCAGGGTTTAGAATTCAGAGCTCTCTCTCTCGCTCCATCCAGCCACCCCCACTATCCTTTTCTCATGGTTAATTTTTTCTGTTTGCCTAGGTGCCCGTCTAATTCAATTATGAGCGAGAAAAACTGCAGTTACATGATCAATACTTTGAATCTGATCTAAAGTACATACGGATAAACATTTTTTTTTCTTATTTTGTGTTTGAAGTTTTTTTCTTCCAAAAAGCAAGAAAACAAGCAAACGGAACGACAATCTCTCAGAAAAATTGAAGCCTAGCTTAGTTGATGAAAAGTAAATAAAGAAAAAACCCAGATATAAGTGGAAAGAAAAGAGAAGAAAAAACAATAAAGAAAGAAGAAACAAATAAATGACACAAATATTAAAGAAAGAGAAAAAAGACAAAAATAAAAAAACAAAAAAAATAAAAAAGAAATAAGCAAATTAAATACAGATAGAAAGAAATACTAAAGGCAGAAAAACGCTAAAAAGACAGAGAAGAAGAAGCCAAGAAAATGACAGTGACAAAATGACAGGAACAGGTGAAAGGCAAATGGGATGGGCAGACAGGTTGAAGGGTAAACGACAGTAATGGAGGAGAGATGGACAGACGGACAGAAGGACGAATGGACGTGCAGACATACAGGGAGACAACTTTGTTCAACGCTTCTTTAAATGAACTGTTTTGTCAATGCTAAATAGAAGTATAATTCGTCGTTATAGAAAAGAAATATTGCTGTTTTTCTTACAGGTTTTCAACAGAAAATTTTATATGCTGATTGTAAATAACCTGGTTAAAAATTTGGCTTCTAGAATTCTTTTAAATTCTGTTTTAATCAGATCAAACGTGTTTACAACAGAAACATAAGCGTATTTGCTGTGTACAAATCAGATCTTTATTTTTTGTTCTCTCTCCGAATCTTGTTAAATCTACACTGTCAGCTGAAGGCGGTTCTGGTTTTTTGTGTTTAAATCTGTTAACTTTTAAAATTTTACAGCCTTATTATTTCAAGGGACAAATCTCTTCTTGCTACTGGATTTTTAACATTGAGGGTTTTGTTTTATTCAAATTATTTGGGGAAAAGGTATCTCCGGGCAGGTTCAAACACAGCCGTTCTGGCTTCTTGGTTAGTTGCATTGACTGATGGGCTATCAATCTACCCAATGGGTTATGTGTACTCATTTGTAAACTAATTTTCTTATATCTCCTCTATGTCTCTCTGTCTCTGTCTCTGTCTCTGTCTCTCTCTCTCTCTCTCTCTCTCTCTCTCTCTCTCTTTCCCTCTCTCTCTCTTTCTATCTCTCTCTTTCTGTCTCTCTTTCTCTCTCTGTTCTGTCTCTCTGTCTCTGTCTCTCTGTCTCTGTCTCTCTCAGTCTACGTAAGGGTGGGAGGCGGGACAGAAAGGGGCACTAACTACCTCGACTTCTGTGACGTTCCTTCCTGCCCCTGTGTTACCACACTGTTCATTTAATGGTAGGTCACTGTGGAGCCTGCTCTGAGCCAACATTAGCAGCATACCACCTACTAAGCCCCCCACCCCCCACCCCCTACTGACGACTTTAATAGCTTAGCTGGGAAGCCAGACTGAGTGAAACACCCACCTGAGGTTGTTAACCACCGCAACATATCCCCCAGCGACCTCTTCTACACTAAAGCTGTAAAGACATTGACACCATCCCACCACAGGCACAAACATGAATATGTTGGAAAATGAAGCTGAGGTCGCCATGGGCCTGAATCAAGGATCGCTGTATCAGAGACACTTTTGGCATGATGGTTAATTGTGATGATGATGATGATGATGATGATGATGATGATAGCATTGAGACTTCTTGGCAGAGTTGTACTCTTCACTTTCTTTTATAATACATCCTGGAATCAATTCGAGAGATTCTGACATTTGCAGAGATGGTCGGTAAGTTGAGTAATTACCACTCTTAAAACTAGTATCACATCCGTGAAGTGCATGGCGCTTGACTACGTGGTTCCAGTCTTTCGAGAAAAAGCCCATAACACACTCATTCTGGGTAGGAGATGGGAGGATCTGAAAAAGAAAACTCTGATGGGATTCAAACCACTAACCTTTCAGCCATAAACCGAACACGCCGAATAATGTGTAGAGGTGGCTGGTAAGCCTTCGAAATTAAGTTTCAAATAACCTGATCCACTTTGAAGAAAAAGCGCTAATCCAAAAATCAAACTAAAAACAACAACAAAGCAACAACACAACCCTCGTTCGAAAAACAAACCAAAGAAAGCAAACAACACCCCCACCTTATCCCCCCGAAGCAAAAACAGAAACAAACAAAACCAAGACAATACAAAACAATCGTGCTTCTCAAAAGCAATTACGTGTGTCCAGAAAGATCTGATATGCTGACATGGACTCAATTTCACAAGCAGTCTGCTTCCTTCCTTGTTACTCTTTATTCTTCCTTTTCGTTCATTTATGTGCATATATATATATAATATATATATATGTATGTATAATATAATAAATATATATATATATAATATAATATATTATTAATATAAAAAATATAATAGAGAGAGAGAGAGAGAGAAGAGAGAGAGAGAGAGAGAGAGAGAGAAGAGAGAAACAATACAGGCTGAAAAGTACACATAAATGCATGCATACACCAATTTATATGTACTCACAGACACACACAAAGACGCTTACATATTTACGTATACAGAAATACAGACATACATGCAGTCAGACAATCACACACACACAACACTGCGCACGCACAACCACACACAACACACCACACAACACGTGCGCACGCACACACACAAGCACGCATGCACGAACGCACGGACACTCCCTTTTTCTGTCTGTCTGTCTCTATCTGTATCTGCCTTCTTCTTCTTCTTCCTCTTAATTCTTCTTCTTCTTCTTCTTCTTCTCTTCTGCTTCTTCTTCACAAATTAATGAAAAATACCGGCATACCACGACATTTTCTGCTTAAACTTTGGCTAGTTGTGTCAAGTTCCCTGATGACAAGAAAAGGAAGAAAACCCAGACGGTTTTTTCCCCCTTGTCAACAATGTTTAGCCGTTTCCCTTTTTTCCCTCTTCTCTTCTCTTGTTTTGTTTGCTTTCCTGTTTGTTCTGCCTGCATAATTTGCAAAAGAATACGTCAGAGATTTGGCATGACTTCATCCTTGTTGTTCCCCTTGGAATATCATCTCTTTGCTACATGTATCTCTGGAGTAGTC
>CM054139.1:46041111-46053611 GCA_028751875.1 Rapana venosa
TGTCTTTTTTGTGAGAAGTATATTTATTACACTAGAGTTTCATTTGTGATATTGGCTATAAATCATGGTGAATTCAATCTACACACACACAGTTCCCTACCATCCCCAACACTTACTAGCTGAGGACTATCTCTCTCTCTCCTTCTTAACTTACTGAAGGATTCAATAAGGCAAAAGGGTGTAGTCCACAAATAAGACAGTTTACTGATGTGGATGTCAATACTGTCCCCATAAGAGGTTGGTTGCAGAAGAGTGAAGGTAAAGAAAGATAGTGTGTGTTTTGAGAAAGTGAGGGAGTGACAAGACCAGGAGAACCACCATCAGAAATGACAGTCAAAACAAACAACTGTTTACAGAGGGAGAGAGGAAGAACACTCCTCTCTCTCTCTCTCTCTCTCTCTCTCTCTCTCTCTCTCTCTCTCTCTCTCTCTCTCTCCTCTCTCTCTCTCTCTCTCTCTCTCTCCTCTCTCTCTTAAATTTCTCGTAAACTTTGGTAGGACTTTAGCATAATACCTTAGCGTGCACTCAAAACTGTATATTCTTGAATATGAATATTCCTAAATCATGACTAAATAAAGGCTGACGTAGACCAAGAATCAAAACGAAATATAGTTACATTTTATTAGTTCACCTAAACTGCACCCCATGATATCACAAAAAGATAATTGGAAGTGTGGGGTCATTTTTTTCATACGTTGACACATTTCACTGAATACGAAGAGCAGGAAAAGAAGATAAGGAGACTTGTAAATGCCGAAAAAAATCATACTTGAAAGAAGAAAAGTGAGTGTGCAGAAACAGAGCAATATCATAGCAAACAAAACAACCCCCCAAAACACTTGCAAGTGAAAAAATAAGAAAAACAATATAATAACAATCCAAAACACTCTCAAACCTCAAAACAAACTGAGAACAACAACAACAACAAAGACAAAAAAAACAAACTGTTAAAAAAAACCTCGGAATATTACAGACTTTAACATAAACCTTCACTGGAAAGGAAATCTCTTGCCAGCTGTCATGCAAATTCATGCTATAAAAAAGAAAGAAATCTGCAAAGCTCATATTATGCAAAGTGTGCTGGAAATGAAACCAGACAAAAAAGCAAAACAAGTCAAACCATGCAAGAGGTTTATCTTTTCTTCTGTGCTGGAATACTGACCTTTAAACACCAGCATGCGTTCCTGATATTTTGAATGACCTTATCCTTGAAGAGACATGCGCGACATAAAAAATATTCATGACCTTATCCTTGAAGATTCATGAGCGGAAAAAAAATCCCTATTGCTCTACTGTAATATTGCATTGTATTGTTGTATTGTACTGTCTTTCCCGTGTCGGACTGACCAGCCACAGCCGATGCTGTACCAGAATTAACATCTAGAGCACAACTCCACAGCCTTCCGAGACTGACGGCTGCCAAGTATAAGTATGTTTGTGCTGCGTGGAATTGTATTGAATATCGTATTGTATTGGGTAGAAGCAGATGTCACTTTATACTAGTGGGGTTGTTGTCTCTATGGCATTAACATTGTCACAGAACGGTGCTGCTAATGCCAGTCTTTCTTCCGTCCCCATACCAGCAAGTTGCGGCTTTTTATGACAAGAATTTTACTAGGAACAACCACCTTCCCGCGGGAAGTGTGATGCCACAGTATCGCCCCAGCAATCTTTTCCCCGTCTGCGTGCAAATGAGTTTGCCTTTGGGAGTGGGTTTTTAGTGTAGAGTTTGACCAGAGGCAATTCTCACATCACCATAGGTTCTTTTATAAGAACTGCGAATACAACAATGACACTGACACAGGCAGTCACGAACAGACAGACAGGCACAGACAGACAGATAGGCAGACAGACAGACAGACACCCCCACACCCCCATACATACACGCACGCACGCACGCACGTGCGCGCACACACATACACACACACACACACACACACACACACACACACACACACACACACACACACACACACACACACACACAGCTTATTGACGTCTCTGAAAGGATGCCAACGACTAGACCCGCCCCTAAACTGTATTAAGAGGGATGAAGAAAACCAAGCATCCCGCCAGTTTCTAATCAGGGATCCCCTGCCTTGTAGACAGGTGCATTACCTGCAGCTACCTCACCACCATCAAACTTTACACAAGTTTTCCGAAGTACACACACACACACACATTCTTAGACAACTCTGTCTTCGTGGCTTTGGGGGCAGCCAGTCACTGTGGTATTGACTGCAGACTAAGCTGTTTCACACCGCCATCTCCTGATTCCCCCACTGACCCAGACGGAGATGTCAATCTGCTTCAGTTCACTCCATGAATAACAACATCCACGCTCGCTGATGTATGTACAGGGGGTGTCTAACCTTCGGAAAGGCCGAAAGTGTACAGTGGAAATTCAGTACGTCGTTGATGTGTATTTGGAGGGATCATTGTTAGTTTGTGTTTGCTTCTGTCAGTTCTACTTCTTCTTCGTCGTCGAACACTCAGAGAGCAACTATTGTTGTTTACGTTTTGAACTGAAATGCTTTGCGCTGCCATTAAACGACTGACAAGTCAGGCCTAGGGCATCCAACTTTGGAATGGGAGAGAATTGTTATCTTTGAAGTCCTTTTGAAAAAAAAACACGGAAGGAGAATGGACCAAAAAGGCAGAAAATAGATAAGAAGGAGGTGATGACAGGAAGAAAAAGAACAAGGCAGACACAAAGAGAGCGACAGAAAAGAGAGAATACCTAGCACAGAATTTTCAGAAGGTGGGGATACTATTTATACTAAGATGCCCCTGGCATCTCCACGGGGGCTTCTGTCACTTTTTCCCTTGATATTTTCCCCAGTGTTCCTGTGCTCATCTTAAAGAGTAGCAGATTGGACCACAAAAAACACCGGTATATCATTGTTTAAAAGTTTCCCTGGCTAACTTCAGTAAGCTTTAAAAGTTTACAGTAGTAGACTAGACATAGAATGTCTTTGATAATAGAAAAGGGCTGATGGCTTCTGGCCAGTGACCTTTAAGATAGATACGGTAGGATGACGCATAAGAATAGTCCTCGTAAGGGAAGGCTTCAAACTGTTTCAATACCCATCAAATGATAAGTGTGAACAAAACAGCGGAAGAGAATTGCAGATTTTAGAAAAAAAGCATTTCATCCAGTAACACCTCTGTGTGGTTTGTATGGCATCTTGACAGGCAACAGATTTAGCCAGTCTTCAGAAAAATATAATCACGAGAATAGGTTTTGTTGATCTGTATCTTAATCTTTCAGGCTATGTAATGTCGTTTATTTGTGTTTAGATTTTTCTCCAACAAGTTTAATAAGTTTGTAGAGAAACAGGGGTTATTATAGAAATACACGCACGCGCGCGCGCACACACACATACACACGCGCACGCGTGCGTGCACACACACACACAAACACACACACACACACACAACACACACACACACACACACACACACACACACACACACACACACACACACACACACACACACACACACACACACACACACACACCACAGAGCTCTTACTTGATATAAATGCTTTAAATGTTCCTTTTTGCAAGTACTGGTTTTGTTGTTGTTGTTGATATCAGCTTTCTGGTTGATGTGATTTTGCTGATGCCAGATTTAGATTGACAATTTAATTATCTTTAGTTTTTTTCTTTTCCCAGTTAATACTCTCTCTCTCTCTCTCGCTCGCTCCCCATGAGGCCTGGTGTAAAGAAGCCTCTGGATTATCCAATTACTCTCAATAAAACATTCAAGTTCAAGAGTTCGAGTTCGAGTTTGAGTTCGAGTTCTCTCTCTCTCTCTCTCTCTCTCTCTCTCTCTCTCTCTCTCTCTCTCTCTCTCTCTCTCTCTCTCTCTCTCTCTCTCTCTCTCTCTCTCTCTCTCTCTGTTCCTCTCTCTCTCTCTCACACACACACACACGCACACACGCACACACGCACATATCAAAATAACTTTTCTTTATGCTTTCTTAAAATTATTACTTGTGATTATCAATGATAGCTCCTTCTCAGGGCAAAGGCAGGATGGAAAAAAAAATGTCTACACTCATCTGTAACCCTTGGGAATATAGATTATCAATCAATTAATCAACCTCTCTCTTAGTCACTGTCAGCAAATTCACTGACGATGCCACAACCTCTGTCACTGCTGCTGGAACCTCTATAATCTCTGAACAGCCATCTGCAATGGGCTCTGAACAGTCAGAGGTACGTGGACACTGCAATGGGGATTTCATTCCCCTCTTCACCTCAATGGCAGCAGCCACGGCAGCAAAGTACAGTTAGGCAGGGACGGGGATTCCCCTTTCCATCTCAACCCAGACAGTCAAGGCCACAGAGCATGGATTGCACGTGAAGATAGCGAAGGAATGCAGAACTAGTGAAACTGACAAGCCCTATCAGACGGTCAAGGTCACAGAGCACGCGCAGATTGCACGTGAAGATGACGAGGAATGCAGAACTAGTGAAACTGACAAGCCCGACCAGACGGTCAAGGCCACAGAACACGCGCGGATTGCACGTGCAGATGACGAGGAATGCAGAAATGATGAAACCGACAAGCCCCCACCAGACGGTCAAGGCCACAGAGCGCGGACTGCACGTGAAGATGACGAGGAATGCAGACATAGTGACATTGACTTTGCCGCGAGCCAGACGGTCAAGGCCACAGAACACGTGGTGACACCGAGGAATGCAAATAAAAAGGCACGTGGATAATGTGGCGGAAGAGGGCATTCTGCAGGTCCAGACAGACCAGCACACTTTTGCCCCACTTCTGATCCCTTCAGCCTTGTCTGTCCGTCTCTCTGTCTCTGACTCTGTCTCTGTCTCTGTCTGTCTGTCTATCTGTCTCCCCCCCCCCCCCCCCTCTCTCTCTCTCAAGAACAGTTTAAAGACCTGTACTTATTTATTTACATCTAATGAAATAATTCAATTTTGGGTCTGAGAGTTTGAGTTCCCCCTGTTTATTATAATCCCCGTGTGTGTGCGCGCGCGTGTGTGTATATCTATCTATCTATCTATCTATCTATCTATCTATCTATCTATCTATCTCTCTATCTTCTTTATCTCTCTCTCTCTCTCTCTCTCTCTCTCTCTCTATATATATATATATATATATATATATATATATATATATATATATATATATATATATATATATATATATATGAGTGTCTGTGTGATGGTCTCTGTGTGTGACTGTATTGTGTTTGTATGTCTATGTGTCTGTGTTTGTGATCTCACATAGTACATCCTGAAACCCTCGCTCCCCTGTCTCCGTCTGTTCCTTCGCCTTCCTCCATCCCCTTTCCCCCCATCCCAGAGCCTTTTTTCCAGAAATCTCTCCTTTTTCTCTGTCCCATGGCATCAAGGAAATACAACGTGGGCTTAACCTGGATCAATTAAAGAGCTTTGAAATGACTGCACTGCGCCTCAGTGTTGCCCTTCCATTGGAAAAGATCAAATTCATCAGCAGCAGACTGTCACGAATGAACGTGTCCGCCAGTCTCTGTCTTTTTATCTCTGTCTCCTTATTTCCCCCTGTATGCCTATTGTATGTCTGATGCTTTATGCGTTATTTGCCTATTCAGCTATCTGTCTGTCTTTCTGTCTGTCTGTCTGCCTGTCTCTGTTTGTCTGTCTGTCTGCCTGTCTCTGTCTGTCTGTCTGTCTTGTCTGTCTGTCTGTCTGTCTGTCTGTCTGTCTTCTGTCGTCTCTCTCTCTCTCTCTCTCTCTCTCTCTCTCTCTCTCTCTCTCTCCTCTCTCTCTCTCTCTCTCTCTCTCTCTTAATAAAAATGTTGTTGTGGACTTTTGTATTGTATTTCTGAGATAACAAGTACACCAATAGCGCCTGTAAAAGTATTCTGTACTCTCCCTCCCTTTTCTCTCTCCCCCCAGCTCAATGTCTGTGTGCGTGCGTGTGTGCGTGCGAGCGCGCGCGTGTGCGTACGTGCGTGTATGTGTGTGTTTGTGCGTGCGTGCGTGTATGTGTGTTGTTGTTGTTGACTTCAATTTTACGTCTGTTCACTTCTAGTGATGTGTGCGTGTATGTGCGTGCATGTGTTTGAGAGTGTGTGTGTGTGGGGGGGGGGGGGGGGAGGGGAGAGGAATTGGTCAGTGAATGCAAGTGAGTGTATACATCAGGAAAGGAAACACAACGTGAGTATCTTAAATAGAGAGAGAAAAAATTCTCAAACCAGAAATCTTTTAGAGAGAAGTACCCAGTGTATCAAGTGTTTCAACTCTTACACCTCTAACTTTTTAGTCCTGAAAGTAAATATGGTCTTGACACAGTAGATTCCAATTCTGTACATAGTTTTACCTTTCTGTTTTAGAAAAAAGCGAACGATTTGTTTTTAAACTGTATTCACTTTCTTCTTTCAAAGACCAGTTTTAGTGATGAAGAAAAACTGCTGTGCTGCGGAGAAAAAAGCCAAGTACGTGAGAGGCCTGTAGAGTAAAGTCAGTGATGAATAGGGGGCTGTAACACTGAGGAAGTGTAATAGCTTCTTGAAACATCGTAAATTGGAATAGACTTCCACCCAAATAGCAGGCTGTTTTTCTGTTCTTTTCTTTCTATCATCCTTCTCTGTGTCATTTAAAAAAAAGAAAGTTTGGCATTATATGCATGAGCACACATGCGTTTGTCCGTGGGTTTGTGGGAGCCTCACACACAGACATACACATACACATACGCACACGCACGCACGCACACACACACACACCAACACACACAACACACACACCACACACACACACACACACACACACACACACACACACACACACACACACACACACACACACACGGGACGGGATAGCCTAGTGGTTAGAACATTGCACTCACAATCTGACGACCCTGGTTCGATTCCCGTTCAAGGGGATATTTTCCCTGGAGTTAACATCAGTGCAGACTCCACTCTCCCCAAAAGTCCTTCGGATCAGACTATAAACCGAGGCTCCGTGTGCGAACGCACGCATAACATCTTGCGCACACGTTATATCCTGTTCCGCTTTTCGTAAGAGTAGGCCATTGTGTGCCTGTGGGAACAGATGACAGAATTTACAAAACCGCATACACACGGGGACTGGATAGTGTATTAAATAAGAATAAATAATAATATATATATTATCTATATATAATATATATATATATATATATATATATATATATATATGAACACAAACACTAACGTAATGCAATACTAGTTACATATATACGTTAATCTACACGAAGACTTAGATGCATATGCATATACATATTGCAATGTGTCGTATCGTGTTGCACTCTAGAACATTAACGTCCCAGCAGACTGGGGGGAAAATGGCACTACTCTCCACACAGGCAGAGCATAATTATTAACAATTGCACAACCCCACACATTGTTCATTAGGCCCTGTTATCCATGTCTAGGGGTTTTGCTTGTCTGTCCATCAGCATAGGTCTCTTGATGTTTTTTGTTTTTGTTTGCCAGATTCAGTTCTTTTGCGAATATAAAATGCATACTTTTTGCCCACTAAACCGTGTTTATCGTCTACTTCCAAAACCCAACACCCAGACCACTATTTTAGATCTAAAGGAATAGATGACAAAATGTCTGCCTTCAGGAAGAATTTGAAACAATGACTTATTTTCAAGATGAAAACTTTACACAAAGTGGATCCATCACCTTTTCAATACGAAAACCGTTTAAAATGAAATAAAAATCAAACAAAAGCAAAGTCACCCCTCAAAAAAAGAAAAGAAAAGAAAACCAAGCAACAAACCGTCGTGAGTCATTTCAGAAAAGAACAAAATCGATGCATCAGTCTTTGATGTGAAGACAACATGGGGGGACAGTATTTTCTTTAATGTGAGGGTTAGCTCTTTGATCAAGAAGAAGAGTAGCGAAGCTTAGAGGAAGATGTGTGGAGACACGCAGTAAAATCCGAGCATTACGGATTGAAAACGCGCTGAATTTTAGATTAGAAGACTGAAGTGCGACTCAAGGTCATGCACATGCATGCTTGCATGTTCACACCACACACACACACAAAACAACACACACACACACACACACACACACACACACACAGATGCACATGCTGTTGTCTTGACTTTTCTGTTTCTTTCTCGTCTCTATTTTATGTCTGTCTGTCTCTCACTCTTTGTCTCTTTTTTCTCTGCTTCTCAGTCTCAGCCTTTTTCTTTCCATGTCTATGTCTTTTTCTCTCAATCTGCCTTCGCTTTTATGCTGTCTGTCTTTCCATGTGTTTGTCTGTCTGTTTCTGTCTCTGTCTCTGTCTGTTGTCTGTCTCTGTCTCTGTCTGTCTGTCTGTCTGTCTGTCTGTTCTGTCTCTCTCTCTCTCTCTCTCTCTCTCTCTCTCTCTCTCTCTCTCTCTCTCTCTCTCTCTCTCTCCCTCTCTCTCCACCCCTCTTCCTCGCTTTCAGATGGGAACAGATGACAGAATTTACAAAACCGCATACACGCAGGGAATGGATGTAGAAAAACACATAAGTGCTTATTCCATTATCCTCGATATAAAAGAATACAAAGGGGGAAAACAAAAAAAGAATGATAAAGCTTTCTCTCTATATCTTTATCTCTGTACGCCAATCACAAAAACGCATGGGTAGCGGAATCACAGTTTAATGATTCATCTTTTTAAGGTCAAGAAAAAAAAAGCATCACAGAATATTTTCGAAACCACTGGAGCGTAGTTATTGAATTTTTTCTTTTTTTTCAAGAAGACGATTAAGTGAAGAAGTGCAAATCAATCCATCTATGTCTGTCTGTCATGCAACTCTTCCCATTAATTCCCTCTATCTATCCATCCATCCATCATTTCCCTCTATCTATCCATCCACCCATCATTTCCCACTATCTATCCATCCATTCATAAAGCTATGGTCTTTCCCTCTCACCCTCTATCAGTTTTCTCTGTCTGCCTGTCTGCGTGACTGCCTGCTCACAAATCAAACTTTGAGTTAGAAATCGCAGCTACATGATCGATAACTTCCATCTTTTCTAAAATGCATATAGATTAAGATTTTTGTCTTACTTTTTCATTCAAGTTTTTCCTTTCATAAAAAAAAGAGTGAGGAACCAAGCAAATATGAATAAACCAGAAACACTCGAACTGAGCTTATTTAATGAAAGGAAAGAAATAAAGAGAGAAAGAAAAAAAAGAAAGTAAGTAAGAAAGAAAGAAGCTAAAAAGAAAGACAAAAAAAGAAAAAAAGAAAGAAAACTTTCAAAAAGGCATTGAGAATAAAAAAGAAAAAAAGAAAAGCCACAAAAAGAGACAAAAAGAAAAAAATTACAACAGAAAGATGGAAAAGAAATACAGAAAGAAAGAAACTATAGAAATAAAGAAATACAGAAAGAAAGAAAACTATAGCAAGAAAGAAAGAAAGACGCCAACAAAATGGCAGTGATAAAGTGACAGAAACAAGTAAAGAAAATGGGGTGGGAGAGAGGTGGGGGCTGGGGGGGGGGGGGGGGCTGGAGGGGGAGTGCTAGCAGATAGACAGACAGACAGACGGATGAACATACAGACAGAAAAACCAGATTGTTCCATTGCACTTAAAGGAACTCTAGTTTCCAATTCTAAACAGAAGCATTGTTCATCATTCTGAAAAAATATATATATTGCTATTTTCTGCAGATTTTCAACAGAATATTTAGTGTGCTGCTCGTAAATGATAAGATCAACATGCTGAAAATGTTGCTTTTAGAACGCTTTAAATGTGACTTTTAGATAGGTAGGTCAAATGTGTACAACAGAAACCTATCCACGAAACACTGCTTTGTATAGATGAGACGCATATCTGTTATTCAAGTGAATCTGGTTACAGACTGTACTGCTGTTATTTATGAACATTATTTTCCGTCTTGAAAAAAAAAGGTTTTGAATCTTTTACTTCTGGACTGCTACTGGTTTAACATTGGCGGTTAAAAACACAATGTTCAAACTACAGACACTTTGCTTTTTGGTAAGTATGCAAACTAGTGGGCTACTATACTATACTACCCGTTAAGTGCATGATGCCTGACTGTGTGGTTGCAAGTCTTCATAACCAGCCCACACCACACTCACTTTGTAGGGGAGCTGGCTAGAGTCTGGAATAAAATGTTTCTCTTGTGATTCTAACCTGCGATCTTCCAGCCAGAAACTCTACACACTAACCACTACGCCACTGTGGCTGGTAAGCTTACTTTATTTGGTTTGATGTGATTTGGTCCGCTCTATAAAAAAAAAGACACCCTACTTCCATTCCTTTGGATGAGACCATAAGCCAAGGTCCCTTGCACGATTGCACGCAGACTATCTTGACACAGACCTTAAAACTTGTTCTGCCTTTTGGAAGAGTAGGCCATTGCGTGCCGGTAGGAACGGGTGACAACATTTCAAAAACGCACGGACATTGGTGGTGTCGTGTTTAGACCACCATCCTCAAACTCGGAATGCAGTGACCTTAATTTAAGGGGGGGGAGGGGGAGGGGGGATGGTTAGGTAAAAAGGTAATGGTAAAGGAGTCCCATAACCTATAAGGTCGTAGGGGAGCGAGGCATCAGAGACCTCACTTCTCTAGGGCCAGCATATTGAGGGCAGCGCCCATCTCCTCTCCCTCGCTGCTTTACCTTCCCTGACCCTAAAGAGGGCAGGTACCCATTTACAGCTGGATGAACTGGGGGAACTGTACTGAAGCCAAGGCGCGCAAACGGTCACCCATCCAATTGGTAACCACGCTCGACGCTGCTTAACTTGGCTTGGGGAAAGCGAGTGCTCCGACCACTGAGCTACCCCGTCCCGTCATCCGGGCGATGGTTGCATACGCAAAAATATCGCCATTGGTGAACCTCAGAGCTCTGCCAAAGGCTAAAAAACCTCAAACAAAACACAAACAAACATACCAAACAAACACTGTAATCAGGCTTCCGATACAATTACGTGTGCCCAGAAGACTCTGCAGCGTTGATAGGGGTTCATTTTTTGTAGTAAGATGCCTGCTTCTGTACTCATTGTTCTTTGTATGTTCTTTCTTTTAGCTGTTTGTTTACGTGTATATCCATTCTTCGGAAAAAGAGGCCACGAGGCAGAGAGAGAGAGAGAAAGAAAGAAAGACAGAGAGAAAGAAAGAAAGACAAGAGAGAGAGAGAGAGAGAGAGAGAGAGAGAAAAGAGAGAGAGAGAGAGAGAGAGACAGACAGACAGACAGACAGACAGACAGACAGACAGACAGACGAAGAAGAACAGAGACAGAGAGAGAGAGTTACATATATTCACAAATGTATATACACACAAACAAATTCATTGCACGCACAAACACCTGCAAAGACACGGGCTGACTAATACATACATACATACATACATACATACATACATACATACATACATACATACATACATACATACATACATACATACATACATACATATAGACAGACAGACAGGCGGGCAGGCAGGTAGGAAGGCAGACAGGCAGGCAGGCAGACAGACAGACAGACAGCCAAACACACACACACATGGGAATACATACATACATACATACATACATACATACATACATACATACATACATACATACATATAGACAGAAAGACAGGCAGGCAGGCAGACAGACAGATGCGGGAATGCTCTCTCTCTGTGTCTCTCTATCTCTGTCTGTCTGTCTCTGTCTCTGTTTTTCTGTTTGTCTCTCTCTCTCTTCCTTTTTGTCTCTGTCTGTCTCTTTTTGTCTCTGTCTGTCTCTCTGTATTTCTGTCTCTCTGTCTCTGTCTCTGCGTCTGTCTGTCTATCTGTGTCTGTCTGTCTGTCTGTCTGTCTGTCTGTCTGTCTCTCTCTCTCTCTCTCTCTCTCTCTCTCTCTCTCTCTCTTTCTTTCTTTCTTTCTTTCTTTTTTCTTTCTTTCTTTCTTTCTTTCTTTCTTTCTGTCTTTCTTTCTGTCTTTCTTTTTCTTAAGGGTGAATGAGCTTTTTGTGAATAAATCTTTCCAGTTCGTGTTCTCTCTTTCCATCCATCTCTCTTACTCCCTTCATTTCCTCTAAATCCCCAAATTGCACAACTATGCATGTACAACAGCATTTTCTCTCATAACATAGGCATGCTTAATTACGTTCTCCCTGGGCCAAAAACAAACAAACAAACAAACAAAAAGAAGAAGCCAGTAAAACCCAGACGTTCTTTTCCCTCCCTAGTCATGTTCAACTGTTTGCCCTCCTTCTGTCTTCGCTCGTTAGGCACTTTTTGCTGTTTTATTCTGTCTCCATAATTATCATCAGCAAAAAGAATACGTTAGGGATTTAGGGTAGGTTTGGTTTTGTCTGTTCCCTTGCAATAGTTACAAAATCTTCATTATTGTATCGTTACTGGAGCGTCTGATTTATTTATTTCTTTTTTTTTTTTTTTTGGGGGGGGGGGGGGGGGGTAGGGGGGATAGGGAGATTTATATACTTTAAAAAAATTTTGTTCTTTTATTTTCGAGGATAATAGAATAA
>CM054139.1:46058611-46061111 GCA_028751875.1 Rapana venosa
TTGCAAGAAGGGCGAAGGGGGTAAGGAGAGATAAGTGTGTGTTGAGAAAGTGTGGAGAGAAGCAAGAAGAACAGAGAGAGAGAGAGAGAGAGGGGGGGGGGGGGGAAGAGAGAGAGAGTGAGAGAGAGAGAGTGAGAGAGAGAGTGAGAGACAGATAGACAGAAACAGAGACAAACAGAGAGACAAAGAGACACAGACAGACAGATAGAGACAGAGACAGAGAGAGAGAAAAACAGACACAGACAGACAAAGAGAGAGAGAGAGTATGTGTGTGCGCGTGTGTGTGCATATGTGTATGTAAGTGTGTGTGTGTGTGTGTGTGTGTGTGTGTGTGTGTGTGTGTGTGTGTGTGTGTGTGTGTGTGTGTGTGTGTGTGTGTGTGTGTGTGTGTGTGTGTGTGTGTGTGCGCGCGCTTACTTCCTTGCTTGTGTTTTGTGTAATTTATTTTTCTGGTCATGAATTGTGATGGTCATAACCAAGGTGACAACTTAATTATGTTTGCTCATGTGGTGATTGCTTCTGTAGGTTTGATTGAGTATTTCTTTGGTTTGATTTCAATAAGATTGGTTAGATTTCCATTGCTTGGTTTGTTTCGATTTTGCGTATTACATCTGAATGGTTATCTGCAAACTCTCTGTCATCCCGTTCCCCTATTATTGAATCAATGACAAAATCATTCTTCTTCGTCGAACGCTCAGACAGCAGCTATTGTTGTCTGTCATATGAGTGAAAGTGGGCTGTGCTGCCGTTAAGCGCCTGACAAGTCATGCCCAGTGCATCCGACTTTTGCGTGATAAAATCATTGATTTTAGAAAAAGAAAAGGCAGTACTAACATTTTTGACAAAGAGCTATTACTCTATTGGACTGTGTAGTATTCTACTGTACTGTGTTGTGTTGTATTTGGTTGCATTGCATTGTGTTTAAACGCATTCAATTTGCATCGTATTGTAGTACATTGTACTGAATTATACAACAGATATTTTTTATGACATTGAAATTGCTCTCCCTAGGGAAGAAAGTCAAAGTACAGACCTACCAATAACCAATCTTTTTTCTCTCTCTCCCTATGCAAATCAGTTGTGGCTTTTTATCACAGAGATTTTTTTTACCACAGACCACCGCCTTCCCAGGGGAAGTGTGAAGCCACAGTACCGCCCCACCAATCTGTTCCTCGTCTGCGTGCAGATGAGTTTTCTGATGAGAGTAGGTCTTTAGTACAGAGTTTGACCAGAGGCAACGCTGTGTTATTATGGGTTCCTTATATGTACTAAGTGTGCATTTCCCACGCGCACGCACGCGCACGCATACATACACACACACACACACACACACACACACACACACACACACACACACACACACACACACACACACACACACACACACACACACACACACGAGTAAATCATCAAGAAATGTGTTCTTAGTTAGATGGCTTGATGAAAAAAAAAGCAAATGCATACCATTTTCATTGTACCATCTGGAAATAAAAATTTGACTTGACTTGACGAGTCAATTTACTGACGTCTCTGAAAGAATAGTCCTCACGATCATCACTACTTTAGTTGTAGTAAAGTGGAATGGAGAAAATCAAGCTTCGGATCAGTTTCAGACCACAAGGAACGGAGGCAGGAAAGCCTAGTGGTTAGAACATCGCATTCCTGATCTGACAGCTCCAGTTCAAGGCGCTGCCGAGGCTCCCACCCACTCTAGGGGAATTGTTCACCTGGAGTTAACACCAGTGCTGACTCTACTCCACTGAAAGTCCTTAAGATGAGTCTGTAAGCCAAGGTTCCGTGTGCGAACGCACACAGAACATCTTGCACACACGTTAAAACCCGCTTCGCCTCTCAGAAGAGAAGGCCATTGAGTGCTGGTAGGAATGTATGACATTTTTTTAAAATGCATGCATACTAGTGTCGTGTTTAGACATCATTCCTGAAGTCAGAATGCAGCTACCTCAATGGTGGAAATAAAGTTGCGCACCCTAAATGTCACCATTGGTGAACCTCCCAGCTCTAGCCAAGGAACAGAAAAAACACCTCCAACCCAACCAGAACCCTGCAGGCATCTTCTCTCCAAACTTCTGACATCTCTTTTCCTACATAGGCGCGTTGTCTCAAGCCACTTAACCACTATCGACCCTTAAAGGAAGAAGTCTGCACAAACACACACATACATTTTCTTAAACAGCTGTGTCTTCAGGGCTTTGGGCAGCCAGTCACTGTGGTATTGACTGCAGACTAAGCTGTTTCACACCGCCATCTCCTGATTCCCCCACTGACCCAGACGGAGATGTCAATCTGCTTCAGTTCACTCCATGAATAACAACATCCACGCTCACTGATGTATGTACGGGGTGTCTAACCTTCACGAAGACTGAAGGTAGACAGAGGACACCCAGCCAGCCTGGGATGCCTTTTGCAACTGATCATTGGTATTCTGTGTCGCTGCTCCTGCTGCTTCATCTCTTGACAACCCAATATTTTCCCCCAAGTT